>OX411760.1:15198779-15794876 GCA_948252205.1 Orthosia incerta | reverse complement strand
CCACTCACTGACTCACTGACTGACTCACTCATTGACATAATTGTTCTCCCAGATGGTGGAGGGGGAGGTGGGTATATTTTGACAGATTCGTAAACAAGTAACTCCCGTGAGTATGGGAAAAGTCCCAAACCTCCCCTTTTCCTCCCCCCTCCTCCCCCCCTCTATCGTATCTCAGAAACTAAGGTACCCGTATTCTGATTTTTTTATGGATTCGTTTAGAGGAGGCTGGGAAAAGTAAAAACCATTTTTCAAAAATGACCCCCTCGCCCCCCTTCTCCCCCCCTTTAAGCGGATCTCGGAAGTTGAGAGACTTGGAACATTTCTTTTTTCAGATTCATATAAAGGGGCAATGCTATAGTCACAAACAAACCATTTTGCAAAGTTGACCCCCTTGCCCCCCTTCTCCCCCCTCCCCCCCCGTTTTGCCTAATCTTTTTTATTTGTTTTTTTTACGGATTCGTTTAAAGGAGGCTCGAAAAAGTAAAAACCATTTTTCAAAGTTGACCCCCTCGCCCCCCTTCTCCCCCCCTTTAAGTGGATCTCGGAAGTTGAGAGACTTGGAACATTTCTTTTTTCAGATTTATATAAAGGGGCAATGCTATAGTCACAAACAAACCATTTTGCAAAGTTGACCCCCTTGCCCCCCTTCTCCCCCCTCCCCCCCCGTTTTGCCTAATCTTTTTTATTTGTTTTTTTTACGGATTCGTTTAAAGGAGGCTTGAAAAAGTAAAAACCATTTTTCAAAGTTGACCCCCTCGCCCCCCTTCTCCCCCCCTTTAAGTGGATCTCGGAAGTTGAGAGACTTGGAACATTTCTTTTTTCAGATTCATATAAAGGAGCAATGCTATAGTCACAAACGAACCAGTTTTCAAAGTTGACCCCCTTGTCCCCCTTCTCCCCCCTCCCCCCCCGTTTTGGCGAATCTTTTTTTTTTGTTTTTTTTACGGATTCAGCGTAGGGATCCCGAGTGGAGCGAACCTACGAGACCGAGTGCGCAGGGGGGAGGTGGCGAGCGAAGCGAGCCGGCGACCTCCGTAGCGTAACGAAGGTTGAGTGGGTGAAGCGAAACTCAGTGCCTGGCGACGACAAGCAAACATTAGGGTTATGATTTTTGGAACAAAGTTTAGGGTAGGTGTAGGGTAGGTGTAGGGTAGGTGTAGGGTAGGTGTAGGGTAGGTGTAGGGTAGGTGTAGGGTAGGTGTAGGGTAGGTGTAGGGTAGGTGTAGGGTAGGTGTAGGGTAGGTGTAGGGTAGGTGTAGGGTAGGTGTAGGGTAGGTGTAGGGTAGGTGTAGGGTAGGTGTAGGGTAGGTGTAGGGTAGGTGTAGGGTAGGTGTAGGGTAGGTGTAGGGTAGGTGTAGGGTAGGTGTAGGGTAGGTGTAGGGTAGGTGTAGGGTAGGTGTAGGGTAGGTGTAGGGTAGGTGTAGGGTAGGTGTAGGGTAGGTGTAGGGTAGGTGTAGGGTAGGTGTAGGGTAGGTGTAGGGTAGGTGTAGGGTAGGTGTAGGGTAGGTGTAGGGTAGGTGTAGGTTAGGTGTAGGGTAGGTGTAGGGTAGGTGTAGGGTAGGTGTAGGGTAGGTGTAGGGTAGGTGTAGGGTAGGTGTAGGGTAGGTGTAGGGTAGGTGTAGGGTAGGTGTAGGGTAGGTGTAGGGTAGGTGTAGGGTAGGTGTAGGGTAGGTGTAGGGTAGGTGTAGGGTAGGTGTAGGGTAGGTGTAGGGTAGGTGTAGGGTAGGTGTAGGGTAGGTGTAGGGTAGGTGTAGGGTAGGTGTAGGGTAGGTGTAGGGTAGGTGTAGGGTAGGTGTAGGGTAGGTGTAGGGTAGGTGTAGGGTAGGTGTAGGGTAGGTGTAGGGTAGGTGTAGGGTAGGTGTAGGGTAGGTGTAGGGTAGGTGTAGGGTAGGTGTAGGGTAGGTGTAGTGTAGGTGTAGGGTAGGTGTAGGGACAACAACACGCGGGTGTAGGGACAACAACACGCGAGCTGCTTGCAGCTCGCGCACCAAGCAAATACTAGTTATATTATATAAAACTGCATTACCACTCACTCACTGACTCATTGACATAATTGTTCTCCCAGATGGTGGAGGGGGAGGTGGGTATATTTTGACAGATTCGTAAACAAGTAACTCCCGTGAGTATGGGAAAAGTCCCAAACCTCCCCTTTTCCTCCCCCCTCCTCCCCCCCTCTATCGTATCTCGGAAACTAAGGTACCCGTATTTTTTGTTTTTTACGGATTCGTTTAGAGGAGGCTCGCAAAAGTAAAAACCATTTTTCAAAAATGACCCCCTCGCCCCCCTTCTCCCCCCCTTTAAGCGGATCTCGGAAGTTGAGAGACTTGGAACATTTCTTTTTTCAGATTCATATAAAGGGGCAATGCTATAGTCACAAACAAACCATTTTTCAAACTTGACCCCTTGCCCCCCTTCTCCCCCCCCCCCCCCGTTTTGGCGAATCTTTTTTTTTCAGTTTTTTTTACGGATTCGTTTAGAGGACGCTCGGAAAAGTAAAAAGCATTTTTCAAAGTTGACCCCCTCGCCCCCCTTCTCCCCCCCTTTAAGCGGATCTCGGAAGTTGAGAGACTTGGAACATTTCTTTTTTCAGATTCATATAAAGGGGCAATGCTATAGTCACAAACAAACCATTTTTCAAAGTTGACCCCCTTGCCCCCCATCTCCCCCCTCCCCCCCCCCGTATTGGCGAATCTTTTTTTTGTTTTTTTTTACGGATTCAGCGTAGGGATCCCGAGTGGAGCGAACCTACGAGACCGAGTGCAGCGCAGGGGGGAGGTGGCGAGCGAAGCGAGCCGGCGACCTCCGTAGCGTAACGAAGGTTGAGTGGGTGAAGCGAAACTCAGTGTCTGGCGACGACAAGCAACATGTAGGGTAGGTGTAGGGTAGGTGTAGGGTAGGTGTAGGGTAGGTGTAGGGTAGGTGTAGGGTAGGTGTAGGGTAGGTGTAGGGTAGGTGTAGGGTAGGTGTAGGGTAGGTGTAGGGTAGGTGTAGGGTAGGTGTAGGGTAGGTGTAGGGTAGGTGTAGGGTAGGTGTAGGGTAGGTGTAGGGTAGGTGTAGGGTAGGTGTAGGGTAGGTGTAGGGTAGGTGTAGGGTAGGTGTAGGGTAGGTGTAGGGTAGGTGTAGGGTAGGTGTATGGTAGGTGTAGGAATACTTCTCAAAAACACGACAAAGCCGCGAGCTGCTTGCAGCTCGCGCACCAAGCAAATACTAGTTATATTATATAAAACTGCATTACCACTCACTGACTCACTCATTGACATAATTGTTCTCCCAGATGGTGGAGGGGGAGGTGGGTATATTTTGACAGATTCGTAAACAAGTAACTCCCGTGAGTATGGGAAAAGTCCCAAACCTCCCCTTTTCCTCCCCCCTCCTCCCCCCCTCTATCGTATCTCGGAAACTAAGGTACCCGTAGAATGTTTTTTTTACGGATTCGTTTAGAGGAGGCTCGGAAAAGTAAAAAGCATTTTTCAAAGTTGACCCCCTCGCCCCCCCTTCTCCCCCCCTTTAAGCGGATCTCGAAAGTTGGAACAATTGGAACATTTCTTTTTTCAGATTCATATAAAGGGGCAATGCTATAGTCACAAACGAACCAGTTTTCAAAGTTGACCCCCTTGCCCCCCTTCTCCCCCCTCCCCCCTCGTTTTGGCTAATCTTTTTTGGTTTTTTTTACGGATTCGTTTAGAGGAGGCTCGGAAAAGTAAAAACCATTTTTCAAAGTTGACCCCCCTCGCCCCCCCCTTCTCCCCCCCTTTAAGCGGATCTCGAAAGTTGAGAGACTTGGAACATTTCTTTTTTCAGATTCATATAAAGGGGCAATGCTATAGTCACAAACAAACCATTTTTCAAAGTTGACCCCCTTGCCCCCCTTCTCCCCCTAGCCCCCCTCGTTTTGGCAAATCTTTTCTTTTTGTTTTTTTTACGGATTCGTTTAGAGGAGGCTTGGAAAAGTAAAAAACCATTTTTCAAAGTTGACCCCGTCGCCCCCCTTCTCCCTCCCTTTAAGCGGATCTCGGAAGTTAAGAGACTTGGAACATTTCTTTTTTCAGAATCATATAAAGGGGCAATGCTTGAGTCGGAATCATTTTTCAAAACGCCCCACTCTCCCTCCCTTCATCCCTCCTCTCCCCAACCTCCCCTACCTAATATCGGTCGTCGAAACCTGTCCGGTGGGAGTGGGAGTGGACCAGGCAGCGTAGGGATCCCAAGTGGAGCGAACCTACGAGACCGAGTGCAGCGCAGGGGGGAGGTGGCGAGCGAAGCGAGCCGGCGACCTCCGTAGCGTAACGAAGGTTGAGTGTGTGAAGCGAAACTCAGTGCCTGGCGACGAATGCAAACATTAGGGTTATCTTTTTGGAACAAAGTGTAGGGTAGGTGTAGGGTAGGTGTAGGGTAGGTGTAGGGTAGGTGTAGGATAGGTGTAGGATAGGTGTAGGGTAGGTGTAGGGTAGGTGTAGGGTAGGTGTAGGGTAGGTGTAGGGTAGGTGTAGGGTAGGTATAGTGTAGGGTAGGTGTAGGGTAGGTGTAGGGTAGGTATAGGGTAGGTGTAGGGTAGGTGTAGGGTAGGTGTAGGGTAGGTGTAGGGTAGGTGTAGGGTAGGTGTAGGGTAGTTGTAGGGTAGGTGCAGGGTAGATGTAGGGTAGGTGTAGGGACAACAACACGCGAGCTGCTTGCAGCTCGCGCACCAAGCAAATACTAGTTATATTATATAAAACTGCATTACCACTGACTCACTCACTGACTCATTGACATAATTGTTCTCCCAGATGGTGGATGGGGAGGTGGGTATATTTTGACAGATTCGTAAACAAGTAACTCCCGTGAGTATGGGAAAAGTGCCAAACCTCCCCTTTTCCCCCCCCTCCTCCCCCCCTCTATCGTATCTCGGAAACTAAGGTACCCGTATTTTTTGTTTTTTACGGATTCGTTTAGAGGAGGCCCGGAAAAGTAAAAACCATTTTTCAAAGTTGACCCCCTCGCCCCCCTTCTCCCCCCCTTTAAGCGAATCTCGAAAGTTGGAACATTTGGAACATTTCTTTTTTCATATTCATATAAAGGGGCAATGCTATAGTCACAAACGAACCAGTTTTCAAAGTTGACCCCCTTGCCCCCCTTCTCCCCCTCCCCCCCCATTTTGGCGAATCTTTTTTTCGTGTTTTTTTTACGGATTCGTTTAGAGGAGGCTCGGAAAAGTAAAAACCATTTTTCAAAATTGACCCCCTCGCCCCCCTTCTCCCCCCCTTTAAGCGGATCTCGGAAGTTGAGAGACTTGGAACATTTCTTTTTTCAGATTCATATAAAGGGGCAATGCTATAGTCACAAACGAACCAGTTTTCAAAGTTGACCCCCTTGCCCCCCTTTGACCCCCTCCCCCCTCCGTTTTGGCGAATCTTGTTTTTTTTACGGATTCAGCGTAGGGACCCCGAGTGGAGCGAACCTACGAGACCGAGTGCAGCGCAGGGGGGAGGTGGCGAGCGAAGCGAGCCGGCGACCTCCGTAGCGTAACGAAGGTTGAGTGGGTGAAGCGAAACTCAGTGCCTGGCGACGACAAGCAAACATTAGGGTTATGTTTTTTGGAACAAAGTGTAGGGTAGGTGTAGGGTAGGTGTAGGGTAGGTGTAGGGACAACAACACGCGAGCTGCTTGCAGCTCGCGCACCAAGCAAATACTAGTTATTATACTATATAAAACTGCATTACCACTGACTCACTGACTGACTCATTGACATAATTGTTCTCCCAGATGGTGGAGGGGAAGGTGGGTATATTTTGACAGATTCGTAAACAAGTAACTCTCGCGAGTATGGGAAAAGTGCCAAACCTCCCCTTTCCCCCCCCCCTCCTCCCCCCCTCTATCGTATCTCGGAAACTAAGGTACCCGTATTTTTTGTTTTTTACGGATTCGTTTAGAGGAGGCTCGGAAAAGTAAAAACCATTTTTCCAAATTGACCCCCTCGCCCCCCTTCTCACCCCCTTTAAGCGGATCTCGAAAGTTGGAACATTTGGAACATTTCTTTTTTCAGATTCATATAAAGGGGCAATGCTATAGTCACAAACGAACCATTTTTCAAAGTTGACCCCCTTGCCCCCCTTCACCCCCCCCCCCCCCCCCGTTTTGGCGAATCTTTTTTTTTGTTTTTTTTACGGAATCGTTTAGAGGCGGCTCGGAAAAGTAAAACCCATTTTTCAAAGTTGACCCCCTCGCCCCCCTTCTCACCCCCTTTAAGCGGATCTCGGAAGTTGAGAGACTTGGAACATTTCTTTTTTCAGATTCATATAAAGGGGCAATGCTTGAGTCGGAATCATTTTTCAAAAGTCCCCACTCTCCCTCCCTTCATCCCTCCTCTCCCCAACCTCCCCTACCTAATATCGGTCGTCGAAACCTGTCCGGTTGGAGTGAACCAGGCAGCGTAGGGACCCCGAATGGAGCGAACCTACGAGACCGAGTGCAGCGCAGGGGGGAGGTGGCGAGCGAAGCGAGCCGGCGACCTCCGTAGCGTAACGAAGGTTGAGTGGGTGAAGCGAAACTCAGTGCCTGGCGACGACAAGCAAACATTAGGGTTATGTTTTTTGGAACAAAGTGTAGGGTAGGTGTAGGGTAGGTGTAGGGTAGGTGTAGGGTAGGTGTAGGGTAGGTGTAGGGTAGGTGTAGGGTAGGTGTAGGGTAGGTGTACGGTAGGTGTAGGGTAGGTGTAGGGTAGGTGTAGGGTAGGTGTAGGGTAGGTGTAAGGTAGGTGTAGGGTAGGTGTAGGGTAGGTGTAGGGTAGGTGTAGGGTACGTGTAGGGTACGTGTAGGGTAGGTGTAGGGTAGGTGTAGGGTAGGTGTAGGGACAACAACACGCGAGCTGCTTGCAGCTCGCGCAACAAGCAATTACTAGTTATATTATATAAAACTGCATTACCACTCACTCACTGACTGATTGACATAATTGTTCTCCCAGATGGTGGAGGGGGAGGTGGGTATATTTTGACAGATTCGTAAACAAGTAACTCCCGCGAGTATGGGAAAAGTGCCAAACCTCCCCTTTTCCCCCCCCCTCCTCCCCCCCTCTATCGTATCTCGGAAACTAAGGTACCCGTATTTTTTGTTTTTTACGGATTCGTTTAGAGGAGGCTCGCAAAAGTTAAAACCATTTTTCAAAGTTGACCCCCTTGCCCCCCTTCTCCCCCCCCTTAAGCGGATCTCGAAAGTTGGAACACTTGGAACATTTCTTTTTTCATATTCATATAAAGGGGCAATGCTTTAGTCACAAACAAACCAGTTTTCAAAGTTGACCCCCTTGCCCCCCTTCTCCCCCCTCCCCCCCCGTTGAGGCGAATCTTTTTTTATTGTTTTTTTTACGAAATCGTTTAGAGGAGGCTCGGAAAAGTAAAGACCATTTTTCAAAGTTGACCCCCTCGCCCCCCTTCTCCCCCCCTTTAAGCGGATCTCGGAAGTTGAGAGACTTGGAACATTTCTTTTTTCAAATTCATATAAAGGGGCAATGCTATAGTCTAAAACAAACCATTTTTCAAAGTTGACCCCCTTGCCCCCCTTTCCCCCCTTTCCCCCCTTTCCCCATATGGGGTAGGTGTAGGGTAGGTGTAGGGTAGGTGTAGGGTAGGTGTAGGGTAGGTGTAGAGTAGGTGTAGGGACAACAACACGCGAGCTGCTTGCAGCTCGCGCACCAAGCAAATACTAGTTTCATTATATGGCAGCTAAGTTCAAATCTAGCGCGAAAATGGCGTTTTAGTATGTTCAAAAAAATATTGTAACTGAAAAATGCGCATGACTAGGTATATAGGGTTTTTTTTTTTTTTTTTTTTTATAGTCTATAGGCTCGCGTTTGACCACTATCTCGCCTGATCTTAAGCGATGACGTGGTCTACGGTGAAGCACGCTTGCCTAGAAGAAACCTATTCACTCTTGACTTAAAGACCCCAAGGTTGTAGCTATCAGGGAACAAAGACCCCGGAAGGGAATTCCACTCCTTAGCTGTACGCACAATGAAAGTATTAGCAAAACGCTTTGTCCGTATGGGAGGGATGTCCACCAGGTACCTCCGACGCATCGTCGGGGCTTATTTGGCGGAGAGGTGTGTCACCTACGTGAGACTTGATGGCGTCGTAAACCAGCACCGCATGTCGTGCGATGTTCCACAGGGTTCGGTCGTGGGACTGTGGAACATCGGGAACGACTGGGCGAACTCCAATCGGGCGTAGACCTGACATGTTACGCGGACGGTCACTGGTCACTGCCATGGGGAGTTCGTACAGGGAGGCAGTGTTGCTGGCGACGGCTGTGGTCTCACATGTGAGCCGCAGAGAGCGATGGCCGTCAGAGTCATCTGTATCGCACGATCTCCTATGAGGCGGCTTGTGTACTGGCTGGATCCGCGCCCTAGGACCTGGAGGCGAAGGTACTCGCGTCACTGTATCAGTAGCGCGGGCGCGGGGCAAAGGGCCTATGCAGCGACATATGGAGTTGTGTCGGTCTCAGCTCCGCGAGATCCTGGTAGCAAAATGGTGGGACAAGCTTTCACACTCTGCCGCCATTCCGCACCATCGAGGCGCTCCAGCCAGTGCTTGAGCTTGCTCAGGAGGAGTCACGGCTCCCTGTCGTTTCGGGTGACGCCGTTGCTCTCGGGGCTTGGTTGCTTCGGAAAGTACCTGTCTCGCATAAACAGGGAGCCGCAGGCCCAGTGTCACCACTGCGTCGACTGCCGGGAGGACACGGCGTGGCTCCTCCCAAGCGGCAAACTCTGCCAGCGTATGCCACGCCGTGTCCTCCAGAGTGTGCCACTTGGGAGGAGCCACGCAGTGCCCTCATCTCTGAAATAGGCGGTGACCTGTCGCTAGTAGGTGTGAGATGGATCCGCCCTCCAGGGCGGAGGACATCCAATGAAGATTTTCCACCCCGGAACAAAAAAATATAAAAAAGGTAGGTTAGGCAGGGTAGTTACGGTAGGTAGGGTAGGTAGAGTAGATAGGAATGGTATACCTTTCATTTCTACCTACCGGTAGGGTTGACGTGAGTAAAGCTGCGGGCACAAAAATTGTACATGACATGACGCTCTACCCTACCTACCATTCCTTTCCTACCTACCTTGCTTACCCCACTACCTACCAACCTAGCTACCTATTAACAAGGCACTCTAAGCCTATATAGCGCAGGATATGAACTTATGAAAGCTCTTGAACTTTATTTCATTATACGGCAGATAAGACATATAATTTATCACTGTTGAACATTGTTGATAAGTGGTCCCAAAATGACGCATGGTCCTTTATGTAATGTAACTATTCTCATGAAAATGTAACTTTTTGAGATGGATTTGAGTCAAATATTACATGAGGATGAGACATCCTCATGTAATATTTGACGATCTGCCACTGGCAGCACTGGCGTCCAGACGGACATGGCGAAACTATAAGGCGCGCGTAGACAGAGAAAAGGGTTCCTTGTTGATTTCGGAACTCTAAAAACGGTTTTTGCGACTTAATACTTCCATGCTTTTGTTTGAGAGATCAACCAGAGCCGGAGGCAGGTAGGGCTGTCAAAGTCAATGAGTGTCTGTGGCACTGGGTTTTTGGCGGGATTTTTTCGAGTGAAGTTCAGCGGCTGTTAATATTATTTGCAAATTGATTCCTAGTGGATATTGTGATATAAAATTGGTGTAGTTTTGTGTCTCAACTGTCTACGCAACTGGACAATATGTGAAATTAGTGACAGAAGTGATCTCGGGATAGTGGAGCGGAGAATTTTATTGTAGTATTGACTACCTCCGCAAAGCTTACTGGGAAGGCTGACTCGATACAATTTGCTGCCAAATACTCCAAAAAACATTAGAATATGTTACATCCGCATTCTAATGTTACTAATGAATTCAAGAAAAATACTGATGACTAGGCAGCATGGTCTCAGACCTTAGCCTGTTCCGTAAGGAACAAAAAAAAAAAAAAAAAAGGAAGAGTTTTTGGCGGGATTTTTTCGAGTGAAGTTCAGCGGCTGTTAATATTATTTGCAAATTGATTCCTAGTGGATATTGTGATATAAAATTGGTGTAGTTTTGTGTCTCAACTGTCTACGCAACTGGACAATATGTGAAATTAGTGACAGAAGCGATCTCGGGATAGTGGAGAGGAGAATTTTATTGTAGTATTGACTACCTCCGCAAAGCTTACTGGGAAGGCTGACTCGATACAATTTGCTTCCAAATACTCCAAAAAACATTAGAATATGTTACATCCGCATTCTAATGTTACTAATGAATTCAAGAAAAATACTGATGACTAGGCAGCATGGTCTCAGACCTTAGCCTGTTCCGTAAGGAAAAAAAAAAAAACAAAAGGAGTTTTTGGCGGGATTTTTTCGAGTGAAGTTCAGCGGCTGTTAATATTATTTGCAAATTGATTCCTAGTGGATATTGTGATATAAAATTGGTGTAGTTTTGTGTCTCAACTGTCTACGCAACTGGACAATATGTGAAATTAGTGACAGAAGCGATCTCGGGATAGTGGAGCGGAGAATTTTATTGTAGTATTGACTACCTCCGCAAAGCTTACTGGGAAGGCTGACTCGATACAATTTGCTGCCAAATACTCCAAAAAACATTAGAATATGTTACATCCGCATTCTAATGTTACTAATGAATTCAAGAAAAATACTGATGACTAGGCAGCATGGTCTCAGACCTTAGCCTGTTCCGTAAGGAACAAACAAAAAAAAAAAAAAAAAAAAATGTCTGTGGCACTGTCTGTGGTGCCTGCCTGTCAACCTGTTATGTCATGTCAGTCAGTGTCATAAATAATCGTAAGGTCCGTCGAGAAATCTAACCTGAAAAAACTTATTGGGGTTGTTTAGTCACCCTAAAACAGGTATTTTATCATTCTAGTAGAAACGACAAATAATTATTTCTATAAGCCCGCACTTTGCCTCTCTTAGGCACTTCTCCATTCATCTTATCATTCATGATTCTTCGCGCCCTTCTATAACATTAACGAATTTTATTTTATTGAAATTAAAATAGGTATTTGCCGTTTATGACAACGTTTTTCTTATTGATTTGTTGCAGGAAAATGCAAAGGATAATGTCCATCGTTAAAACATTATCTTCTGTTAGAAGTTTCCCAGCCAGCCATGTACAGTTTTCGATGCTGAGTACGTTTCAACAATTTGCAAGAGAGCGATTGTTGCAGCCTTCTCTTCCTATGATGAACTCCATTTGTGGTTTTAAAGTAAAGGGTCGCCTGCGCCGGCGATGTAAATCATGCTATTTTGTTGTTAGAGATGAAAGGTTGTATGTCATTTGTCCCAAATCACCCCGTCATAAACAGATGGCAATGAAACCTAAACCATTAAATACATACATTTTAACACATGCTAGTCAGAGTCCTGTACGACCGTGGTGACTTTCAAGATAATATTTTTCAATTGTAATATAGGTGTAGCATTAATTTTAATTAAAAAAATTGTTAGGAACTACCAACATGTTTTCTTTGTACCTCTGCTATGTAATATAACTCTATTGATATTATTTCAAGGCCAATTTGCACCGTAAATTACTAAATGCATTTGAGTGCATGCAATGCAATTGTAATACAAGCAGGTTTAAAACTCTTTTTATGTTTAGCCTACATTCTCCCACTGCTAGGCAAAGTCCTCTCACACATCCTTCCTGCCAACTTTGTCTCCCACCTTCTCCGGCCAACATAAACACAATATACCTAAAAATATGAAGTTACCTATGCTACCTCCCAATGCACATTAATATGTGAAGAACACTGTGTTAATGGGGTCAAACAGAATCAACTTCACCCAACTGGAATGTTAAAATTTAACAACTTGTGTTGTGTTTAGTGAAGAAATATATGTCAACATTTGAGTAGCAATAAAGAAAAGAATTATAAAATTCCCAAGAAGAAAACAGATTGATTGCAGCATGTATTAATTTAAAATTTAAAAAGATTTAAGATACAATTAGAAATGACAAATTCACATTACTAAGAAATAATGAAATGGGTGATTTTAGCCACAATCATTCTCATGGTAGTCCTCCCACTGACCTCTATCATACAAGTATATAAGAGGTCAGTGTAGTCCTCCACAGTAACACCTTGCTCAAACCTTCATTCCCCAAAAGAGGTTTCTGAACAGAACACAGTTCTTGTGAAGATTGTTTACATACTAATTCCATGCGTGACAAGCACTCTTTATTATGTGAAAGAAATGAAATTAAAAATAATATTTGGCATTGACAGACTCGCTATTGGGCACAGAGAAACCTATGAGAGAAACATACATAGACGGTTGAAGTATTTATCTCAGATGGCATATATTTTGATCAAACATGATATTGTAGGTACCTTATTTCATTTTATTAATCAACTACCTAGGTACTGCAGGTATAAGTAGTTGCCTGAGCTTTATTCTGTTTTATCTAGTAATGTTTCAGAAAACTTTTCTTTGTGCACCTCTTGATACTCTACCTCGACAGCAGTGTGTTATTCATATAAATCTCTAATTTGTTTAGCAAAATGTAGTTTAACAGTGCTTAAAAGTTCAGAAGGACAGCTCAGACGTTTTTATAAGTTAATCTGGTTATATCTAAAACATAGGTTCCAATACACAAGTCGCTGCGCAGTAGCAAATTTATGTGACAGTGGGGTGAATGGTGTGGATCTGCGCAGCGAGCAGCGCACGTCACAGCCGCCATTAAGTTCGAATCAGTACAACCAAAGATTGCGGGTGTCGCGAGTGCGTGTGGTGTGAGAGTTGTATGGCAATAACTCTGCAATAATATCTTGGTTCTTTAAGATCCTGACGTCGGCTTTTTCTGTACCTGATGATGTGCATCTAGCATGAACTTACCTATTGTAACAGATTTTTCAACCTATAACTCTCATTTGCAACTTTTACAAAATCTGATTTCAACTTTCGCATCTACTTAGATATAAAATTTGTCTTTTAAGATTTTAATAGTGTTTGTCAACTTGTCAAGCAAGGGTCGCCACTCGCCGCAAAGCCATGTCGCCATCTATCGCTGAATCTGGCGTCGAAGTTTCGACGTTTTGTATTTGTATTGATTAGATACATAGATATTATATTTCTATGAGTAGATATCTATAGATTTTTATAGCTGAACCCACAATAAATTACAAATAACTCTATAAATAATAACAAGAGGCTGAAAGGACATAGCATAGACTGGGTTTGGCCCAAATGCTACCCAGACTAAAAGCGAGAACTGCGGCATTAAACGTAAGACTCTCGAACAAGTCTTGAAAGAAAAAGTTAAATAGTTACGGAATGCCTAGATATATAGGTACTTAAGTAAGTAGTGATTTTATTTCTCGCCTCCTCCTTTTAATACATCAATGCTCGCCAGTCGCCACCTAGATAAGGGCCTGCCACCGATTTAGTGCCGTAAAACGGTTACTTTCTAAAGCAACCTTAGTAACGGTTAGGTTAAAGGTTTGAAAAAAAAAATTGTTACATGTACATTATTTGTGAAACATGTTTTTTTTTCGTGTAGGTAACTAATAGTTTGGATTTAAATCAATATTTAAAAACAGGATATGTTTTCGCTACTTTTGGATACTTTCTACAAATCGACTTGGATGTTTAAAAATATTTTTACACAGAAAAAATTATGGCTTTCATCATAACTGAAATAGCATACTTATGTAAATAAAAAAATATTTTGCAAACAAAACTGTCCAAAGGGAGGGTCAATATTCATATCCGGCTCCGAGCGGACGCACGGCAATTGCTACGTTAACATTGGGGAATATAATACGCCTGTAGTAGTAGGTAGTCTGACTTGTGTCATTATGTTATGTCTTTGATTCATTATTCAACAAATAGTGATTGTCCAAATACAAAAAAAAACAATATATAGGGTGGGCCAATAATTTTTGCAAATTGCAACACTAAATTTCTCGAATACCGTTGGAGGGAGGGGTGCGCGGGTGGCGGGAAACTATGCGTCGCTACATGCAATTTTAGTCACGATGGAGCGCTTCACGGGACAACAGCGTGCTTTTTGTGTTAAACAATTTTACAAAAACAACGATTCCTACGGCTAGGCCCACTTTCACATCAACGGGCACGTGAATAAGCACAATTGTCGATATTGGAGCAGGGAAAACCCTCGCCTTAAACACCAAAAGCCACTTCATTCACCTAAAACGACAGTATGGGCTGCCATATCAGCAAAGGGCATAATTGGTGGTGGAAAATAATCAAGGAAATAATGTAACTGTGAATTCAGCGGAATACGTCAAGATGTTGCGAGAGTTTTTGACGCCGCAGTTGCATGAATTTCAAGGATACAACAGCAGGACCTGGATGCAACAAGATGGAGCAACATGCCACACGTCAAATGTGACTTTACCGGTAGTCAAAGAAATGTTTCCGAATAAATTGATTTCTCGCAGAGGTGATATTCCATGGCCTCCGAGAAGCCCGGATCTTACACCATGCGATTTTTTCTTATGGGGATACCTGAAAAGTCGAGTCTACCTTAATAAATCGACGAATATATCCCAATTAAAACGAAACATCCACGACGAGATAGCCGCGATCCCCCGCAGCATGTGTCAGCGAGTTTTCCAAAGTTTGCGTAGTCGATTGCTAGAGTGCCAACGACGAGACGGTGCACATCTCGACGATGTCATTTTTAAAAAATAAATTTCATTAAATTTTCAAAACGTTAAAAATATAATCAACAAAATAACAGTTGTAGTTTTATTTCTATTCATGTTTTAAAAGTGCAAAAATTATTGGCCCACCCTGTATATTGTACCTAGTTTACTAATTGTACTTTTCATTTCTGAGATTCAAAACATGATATCGAAAACTTCGCTCGATCAAAAAAAAACTGAAAGGGACTAAAACGATGTTTTTTTGATCATATTCTTATTTTTCTAGAAGATTACAAAAGATTCACTAAACAAAACACATATCTAAAAAAAAATTAACAACCTATAGAACTTCATTCTCAGGATAGAATTTATAAAATAGTTTAATTGTTTTAATAATAAAATTATATATAACACAGCGGCCGCCGGCTCTTCAGTGATCAGTCGCCCGCGAGGCCTTGGCGAGGCAGGACCTATGTTACTTTTGTTAGCGCTCGACTGCCCGCTAATCTATCGACCGATTTAATATGAGACCACAGTGTAACAAAATCAGTAGGCTAGGATAGTTTTTTAACAGACTTCAAAGAAGACCGAAATATTCGTCATGGGTATTTTATTTTGATTTTTAGTTTTATTAGTCAAAATAAAAATAATAATTGCGAATATTATCATCAATACTTATAATAAATCTGTAGAAAAATATTTTTTGTACATCGAAAAAAAATCCAAAAAAATTAGCCAGGGTGTTAAAGGATAACCAACAGAACCCATTTCTAGCATTTTTGTCTGTTTATTTGTGCACGCATCACGTGAAATGTACGAAACCAATGTAGATAACTTTTATACATAAAAATTGTGCGTATCTTGAAGAATTACTTAGTTTTTGTTTCATCGCAATCGGTTCACTCTATCAAAAGTTAGATGAATTTAAAGTGTTCAAGAAGTAAAATTATCACAGCTCACGCAATTCAGTTACTCGGACAGTTGAACTCGCTATTCGATAGATGGCTTTAAAGTCATTTTCTGAATCGCGGTGTTAAGATTTTACGCGAAAGAATGACACTAGAAAAAAAACTTGTGTAGTATGTATATTTTTGAGTATGTGGAGTAGGCAGGCAGGCTGGTAAGTATGGTAGGTAGGGTTGGCAGGCAGATGACGGGGACGGGAGCGAAGCCGCGGGCACAGTTAGTTTAAAATAAAAATACAAGATGGCATTGACCGAAAGTTCTGAAAATTTCGTCATGGGTGTCATTTCCATGGTTTTTGGGGTCAAAATGAAATTCCAAGATGGCGCTGACAAATTTTTTTGAAACTTTCGTCATGGGTGTCATTTTCATGGTTTTTGGGGTCGCTAAATGCTAATATGGCGTCAAAATGAAAATACAAGATGGCGCTGACCGAAATTTCTGAAATTTTCGTCATGGAGGTCATTTCCGTGGTTTTTGAGGTCGCTAGATACGAATTTGGAGTCAAAATGAAATTTAAAGACCTCAAAAACCATGAAAATGACACTCATGACGAAAATTTCAGAAATTTCGGTCAGCGCCATCTTGTATTTTCATTTTGACCTAGTAATAACATTTAACTTTAAAATCATAACATCCTTAATAATAATGATTACTAAATGAATAAAGTTTAAGCTCGATTAACGCATTGGAGTGGCCGGAGTCGTTAGCAGTACCGGTCCATAGTCCATACGGCGCATGCGCGCGGGGGTGTCTATTTTGTTTTAGTGCAGAAGTATTTTCGACGTTTTGTAATCTAAAGTCAAATTAGATTCGATTTACAAGCAAATTACTTATTTAATTTTGTCGATATCCATCTATAAAGTCAATATTCGACCCGAATACATCACTAATTGAGTAGCGTAAAACTTTCCAGAACGAAATAGTGAATACCGCAGATTAGAGGTGAATGCATAGGAAATTTTTCAAATTCCGAAAGAGATATACATATAAAATAGTTGCCGATTCGCCAGAGAAGAAGTTTACGCGCTTTGACCACGCTTTTCACCCTACTCAATTCCCCCACCCCTCCTTCATATCTTATGTCTAAATTTCAATATCTATGTTCTTCACATGCTCGGAATCTGCGTTCTTCCAATAATCTCCTCTTGCTTTGTCCTTCTCATACTACTGATTTTGTTCACTCTTCCTTCAATATTCAGTCCATTCTTCTTTGGAACGCGCTTCCTCTCGAGATCAGAACGGCTACAAGTCGGTTTGCATTCAAGCGGAAATTGCGGATTTATTTTCAGCACAACTAAGAAGAGTCATCTCACTTTATTCTTCTCTGTTACTTCATAAATATATATTTTATATAAGTATATATTATATTATAGTATATTTTGTACGTGAATTTTACCTATTTAAGTATGTTAATAACAACTATTTTCTTTATTAATTGTTTAAACAATGCACCTGCCATGTTATCTCTTCACCACCCTTGGTTGACTGGTAGAGAATGCCTAAGGCATTAAGTCCGCCTTTGTACATTTTGTGCATGAAGTCTAAATAAATAAATATACGAGGAGCGTGCGCGCAAGGATCCAGGAACGAGCCATACCATTCCCCGTGGCTCTTACGCGCGCTCGTATCGGCTCCTTTCGCAATTCGCATCCGCGGCGGTACTCAAATAGATAATATTTTTCTAACTTCAGTTGCGAAGTTGGATTTTATAACTCCTTCTTCAGTTAGGTACCAGTTAGTCCTTATTTAGTTTAAGTCAATACTGAATAGGTTATACGAGTGTCTAGACAAGCGTGCTTCACCGTAGACCACATCATCCCTCGAGATTGTACCTAAGACCTTGTAATAAAGTTATATTGTGTTATAAATAATTGCGCCCAACTCGTGGCACGTGCTCCGTACGGCAAATACCTACGACACGGAAAATAACCGACGCGAGTGCGAACGAAAACCACGCGAACAGTGTTCTACCTAGTCACGGATCGAGTAATTAGTGCATCTACTGGACTATACAGCCGTTATTTACCGCTTGCATTTATTACCGAGTGTTACCGTCGAGAAAATGCCGCCGAAAACACGCCGCGCGCACGCAAACGAGGAGGAAAACGCTGGTTCCAGTAGCGATGAGGAAAGCCAGGCGGTAGCAAACCCCGCGAGCGTGAACACCACGCCAACGGCTACACCGATCCCGACCACGGCATGTGGTAACATGATTTCCATGTCCGAAGAACAGCTCACACGATTGTTATCCAACGTCATGAGAAGCGTAGCGACGTCGACGCCGATGTCAACGAATAGCGTCCCTACGGGACCGACTCAACCCACCGCTGCACACACTGGACCGACCGTGCATGGCATGCACAGCAACTTTACCCGGTGCACGGCCCGCTTCGACGGAGCCGCTCGCAGTACCGAAGCCCTAGAAGCATTTGTCGAGAGCGTGCTCATCTACAAAGAGTGCGCAAGTGTATCCGACGAACACGCCCTTCGAGGTCTACCTATGTTGCTGACCGGAGACGCCGCAGTGTGGTGGCAAGGAGTGAAATCTACCGTGGAGACCTGGGACGACGCGATACGCCGCCTCCGATTCATGTACGGCGCCCCGCGCCCCGCCCACCGGATCTTACGAGAAATATTCGCGCGCGAACAAAGTGATAACGATAGTGTCGACTCCTTTATATCGCGAGTGCGAGCAGAAATGTCGCGTATACCATATAAGCTACCAGATGTTATGCAAGTAGACATAGTTTACGGCCTGTTACATCGTAAGTTTCGTAAAAGAGTGTCACGCGATAGTGTAAGTAGTGTCGACTGTCTACTCGAGCGAGCAAGGTATGTTGAGGAGACGCTAGGTGAGGTAAGTCATACTAAATCACAAATTCAGTCTCATAACGCGAATACCTCGACTAATAATAGTAATAACACTGAAAGTTCCGCGAAATCTCGAAATGTAAACATTAACCCTCCGACTGCAACGGTTAATCAAAGTAACCCTTCGCACGCTGTGTCCGACTCTAGTTCGAATATTTGTAACGATACGAATTCGAATACGAAACGTGTTCGACCGCGCTGCGCTTACTGTAAACGGTTTGGTCATTCGATAGATGAATGCAAAATTAAAATAAAATCGGGTGACCAAAGTAATAATGCACTGCTGTCTTGTTACGGCTGCGGTCGAGAAGGGGTAATACGCTCGAAGTGTCCGACGTGTAAAGGCACGCCCTCCGCCGATAAGGTGAGTTTCCAAAGTGCTATCACCCATGAGACTGATCTGTCACACCCTACGGTCAAGATAGAAGTTGCGTCTTTAGTAGGTGTTGCAGTGCTGGATACAGGTGCTACTGAGAGTCTCGCTAGTCCCGGACTCTATAAAATATTATTAGATAGCGGGACTACTTTTACGAAGACGCGTCGCAACCTCGGCCTCGCCGATGGCACGCAGCAGGTACGTGAGTTATTATCATGTGACACGAACGTCACCATACAGGGACGCGTTATCCCCACCACTTTCCTAGTGATACCAGAAGCAGATAATAGGACGCTTCTAGGACAGGACTTTATTGCTAAAGCAGGTATATTAGTGGACCTCCAACATAACCGTTGGCATTTTAATAATTTCTCAGGGCAGAATTATACTTTTATGCAGTCTTTTAGCCTTACATCCGCCAGCGATGCAGAGCTGATGCAGGTTGATACCACCGGCTTGGCGCTGAGAGAGGATGAAGGGACGAAGCTGTCACCTGCTCAAAAGACACAACTCAACCAGCTCATAACCGAGAGAGTTGAGCGCTTCGCAACCGAAGGCCCTCCTACAACTTACGCCACTCATCACATTCGGGTTGACGAGAAGCAGGAACCAACCGCTTCACCACCATATAGGATGTCGCAAGGTAAGAGAGAGTTGTTGGACGGTGAGCTTGAGAAGCTGATGCATGCAGATATAATAGAGGAGTGCGAGTCGCCATGGGCTGCCAACGTCGTCTTAGTCGCGAAGAAGGATGGTGGCGTCCGCCTATGCGTGGACTACCGTAAGCTCAACGCCGTGACTGAGCCGGATAGGTACCCGCTCCCGCGCATAGAAGACGTGCTTCATGCAGCGAAGACGACCAGCTACATGACGACGCTAGACCTCCACTCCGGTTACTTTCAGGTTTGTGTCGCTGAAGAAGACCGCGACAAAACTGCATTTGTTACACCCTCCGGCACCTATAGGTTTAAGAGGATGCCGATGGGCCTACGCAACTCTGGCGCCATGTTTCAGAGATTAATAGACCGTTTCAAGTCAAACCTGAGTGTGCCTATAAGAGGACAAGAGGTAAGCGGCAGCTCCGATATCCCAGCAGGAAGTAGGCCTGTGACTATTCTGGGATATTTGGACGATCTAATAATCTTGTCGCCGAGTTTCGAAGGTCATATTGAAGATCTCGAAGCTATCTTCGAAAGACTCAAAAAGTTCGACCTTCGAGTCAATCGAAAGAAAAGCTGCTTCGCCCGCGACTCTGTGAAATTCCTTGGTCACATAATTGTTCCTGGAGGTCTACAGGTAGACCCAGAGAAAACCTCAGCTATTGCTGACATGCCTGCCCCGAAGAACGAGAGGCAGCTCAAAGGTTTCCTGGCCACATCCAGCTGGTTTCGACGGTTTGTACCGAACTACGCTACAATCACCAAGCCTTTGACTGACTTGCTCAAGAAGAACAGCAGTTGGAGATGGCATGATGAGCAGCAGACTGCTTTTGAGCGCATCAAGGAGCTCCTGGTCACCGCTCCCATTCTTCGCCAGGCCGACGAGTCCAAGCCTTTTTCTCTCCGGACAGATAGCAGTGGCTACTGTCTCGGCGCAGTTTTGATGCAGGGGGAGGGCTCTGACGAAAGACCCATAGAGTACGCCAGTCGCCTACTCTCGCCAGCCGAGCGCAACTACACCACCACCGAGCGCGAAGCTCTTGCTGTCGTCTGGGCGGTCACGAAGTTCAGAGGTTACGTGGAAGGCTCGGAGGTAATAGTTAAGTCCGACCATCAGCCGTTACGTTATATGCTTACTGACCGTAGATGTACCACATAGGACATCTGAAGATGTACGCTCTAATCAACTCAAGGACCTAGAGCTGAAGAGTATCGTCGAGGATCTTGAGACAAACGACGATCCCTTCAGGGGGAGAGGATGGTCAGAGAGAGGATACCTGGTATCTGATGGTGTGTTGTACAGGTGCGCACCCGAATCGGAGGACGCCGAGTCCGCCTGCCTCGTAGTGCCGAAACACGAGAGAGATGCTGTCCTCGTAGAGTTCCACGACGCTCCTACGGCAGGCCACTTTGGTGCTGAACGTACCCTACAACGCATCAGAGCACGATACTTTTGGCCAGGTATGAAGTCTTTTGTCACAGACTATATTAAACGCTGTGCAGCTTGCCAGCGATACAAGATAGACAACAGGAAGCCTGCAGGACTACTCCAGACTCCTGCACCCACCCGGCGATTCGAAGTGGTATCGGTCGACTTATTCGGACCCCTACCAATACCAAAGACTTCGAAAGGGAACCGTTGGATTTTAATTCTAGAAGACACGTGCTCCCATTGGGTTGAGCTATTTGCGTTGGAGAAGGCCACCAGCGTGGAATGCGCTGAGATTTTAATATCCGAGGTCTTTCTGAGGTATGGAGTCCCGCGCAGGATGATCAGCGACAACGGAGTTCAGTTTGTTGCTGAGGTGATGCAGCAGGCGTGTCATGTGATGGGTATCAAACAGTCTTTGACGTCGTTGTATCACCCAGAAGCGAACCCCGTTGAGCGGAAAAACCGTGACCTTAAACCACAATTAGCGATACTAGTAGGAAAGGATCACGCATCGTGGGACACTCATCTCGCGGCCATAAGGTTTGCGATGAACTCCGCTGTTACAGCGAGCACTGGCTTTTCACCAGCTTTCCTTACCTTCGGGAGAGAGCTGCGCGCGCCATCGGACGTCGTGGCAGACATGAAGACCATTGCGGACAGCGATAATTTCGTCCACAATATCACTCCTTACCTTCGTAAGTTATCTGCGGTGCTGCTTGACGCTCGAGACGTTCACGAACGTAACCAGTCTCTGCAGAAGAAGTACGCAGATGAAGGCAGACGCGCCCCTCCAGAATACAAGGTAGGTGATCTTGTTTTGTTGAAAACGCAAGGCATGAATGATGTCGGCCCAGGGCAGTCTGCGAAATTCATACCCCGCAGGGATGGCCCTTATCGCATCCGCGAAGTAGTAAGCCCTACTACTTACCTAGTGGAGGGACTTACTAGAGGTGAGCACGTAGGACGTTACCACGTCTCTGATTTGACTCCATTCATCGGTGATGTCGAGGCTCCGGTTAGAGAGAAGCGCAGACGCGGTCGACCGCGTAGATTTGATTGCTAGTCCGAACGCGAGGGCGCTATGTTCGAACTAGAGGGGGAGTGTGTAGCGTTGAGTTGCATGTACTCCCGCGCGCTGCGTCAGGGATAGGTACTTCCCTTGTTTCTTCCCCCCGCGCCCCCGCCATCGCTCGCTCGGGTGGACAGTCGGCTCCCCGCTACGTACCGAGAGAGATCGCGCCGCGCACGCTGCGATCGTGTGACGACTGACGACCGCTATAAGACTTGACTTGTGTTACTCGTACAACGCTGTTTATCCCTCGAGATTGTACCTACGACCTTGTAATAAAGTTATATTGTGTTATATATATATATATGAAAGAACGAAAGCAAAACTACCTACCATTCATACAGCAGTTACTATACTAAAAAAACTATACAAAAAGAAATTACAGTTACTATACAAAAAAAAAACAGATATAATATATATGACCCAGTTTTCAGTTTTTATGGGAAACATTTGAAAGTACTCCCTTGTCTGGGCAGTATTTGGTCCAAAGCTGGTCATTGTCCTTTCAGCCTTGCCTTGTGAATATGACCCCACTCTAGATGACGACTCGTAGACTATAAATTTACTAAAAGGCGCCAAACATTATTTAATTAAGTATATAACAATATTCTATAGTTAAATCATACATAAAAATCAGCATAACACTCAGACTTTAATAAAGGGAGTAGGTAGCTTAATGTTTTTGCGTACCCAAAACACTGGTATCTACATAGAACGTTTCAAGTGACTCCTTTCGCACTTTGAAACTTAAAAAGTATCTATAAATGATGAAGAATTCGACGCGCTGTCGTCTTGGCCGCGTGCCTGTTCAAGTAATTGACTCCCGAGTCTGCTGCTCGCAGACCAGCTTTAGCCTGCCGGCCGGAGATATTTGAGCACTCTCCAGTACTTACGTAGTAACTATTCAGTAATCTGTGCCAGTACCGAATGCCTCTGCAGCGAATCAGGAGATAGGTTATAGTATCTAATATAATAAAGCGGCAGAGTTTGATTGTTTGTTTGAACGCGCTAATCTCTGGCAGTACTAGTCGGATTTAAAAATATTTTTATATCTAATAGCCACATTCATGAGGAAGCTGGCTATAGGATAGATAGAAGGCTTTAAAGCATTATACACTAAAGTTCTTGGTTAGCCTTAAATATTGATATAATTATGTAAAGTAAGTCGGAAGAAAAAGCGCTCCTATCGAACTGCGTGCGCTGGGGTAGTGGCTGATTATAAGTAAGTATTACCATGTACTACAAAGATGTTGGTTTTTAGTAGATCTATTATATAAAACACAAAAAATGTTTCTACTTATGTCCGTTATAGGTTTTGAAAGCATCCAACCGGTTTCATTAGAAAGGCAATAATGCGATTAAAACCAACAAAAAAAAATGTATGGTAGGCGGGTAAGTAGGTAGGTACGGTAGGGTACCCTAACTAATATTATAAATGTACCTGGGTACCCTACCGGTAGCCAGTTGACGCGATGAGCGAAGGCGCGGGGGACTACTTTTTTGTGGCCTTCACATAGTTGTATTATGAGCATCCCATCATTATCATCATCATATCAGCCGAAAGACGTCCACTGCTGGACATAGGCCTCCCTCAAGCGTCGCCACATTGACCGGTCCCGTGCGTCTCACAACGTTACAACCAGCATCCCATCCCTAGGCATAACATAAATGATTTTTGGTGCTAAAAATTTTATTTAGGGGGAATACTAATAAGTGCTAAATTATTAAGCTACCTCTAACATAGGTTCATAATTTATTCTCAATGAGTGCAGATTTGGAAAATATTTGCCTAGGCATAGGCTTGGCGATTTGACAAAGCTGAATACGTGGAAGACAGACAAAATGAATGCTCACAAAGTGACCAAGACAATCGTCACCTCGCCATATATTTACAAACCTGTTGGACCTTACAGGTTTGTTATTTTTATAATAGTAAGTTTCAGTTTGAACTCGTTTTCGTACGAACCTTCTCCGACCCCTTTCGAGCCTTGCGTGATTAATGGATGATCTATTATCCACTTTACCGTCGGAATCACCGCCACGGTGATTTTCAATTTTTAACCGACTTTCGAAAAAGGAGGTTCGACTACATGCATGTTTTTTTTTTTGTATTTCCACCGATATCTCCGTCAATTTTAGACCGATATTAAAAATATTTTTTTTGTTTGAAAGAACTTGTTTCGAAATAGGTCCCATTTTAATTTGTTGAAGATCTGATGAAGAAGTTAGAAGATATACAACAGAACTCTTAAAAAAATAACGGCAAATCTCTCGGGACTGCTGCAATCGCATGTCTGTTTATTGTTTATAGCATTGCATAACATAACATCACGCCAGGACGCTCTTAAGGGGTAAGCAGTTCTCTGATTTGACCGGTTTTGTTCAAGCTTCATGATATTCGGGTAATCTATTCTGGCGTTATAGGAAACTTCTAAACAACTTGCCTATTAGGTAGGTAAAACTGAAAAGTGAAAAATAAAAAACTTTTTACAAAAAAATACTACCGACTTCCAAATAAGAAAACTACAAAGTGAAAAATAACTTTATTTTTGGAAGTCGGTGTCAATAACGCAAAAAAATGGTACCTGTGAAAGACACCGACTTCCAAAAATAAAGTTATTTTTCACTTTGTAGTTTTCTTATTTGGAAGTCGGTAGTATTTTTTTGTAAAAAAGTTTTTTTTGTGTAACTGCCTTTACAGCCGTAGCGGTGATTTAGGGTGGGTACTAAATTTTTACGTATCTTTTGTCAGAAAGGCGCCATAGTAGTTTACTCACAGCTACAGCTCACATAGTCATAGTGGATCTTTGTGTCTCTGAAGTTGGCTGCAAGACCCTGCGCAGTAGCTATTTTTGTGTCAATAATGAAGGTGAAGATAGCATTGTATGACTACCTCTTTCACTCGCTTACGTTTGTCGCATCGTCCTATCTCGCTTTCTCTATGCAGTATACTCGATGACAAACTCTTTCTTGCGCAATGGTTTGCAGACAACTTCAGAGACGCAAAGATCCGCTGTGACTACTATACTGTTATATTATAATAATTTACAATCTGTTTCCTACTAATTTTATAAATGTAAAGTAACTCTGTCTGTCTGTCTGCTACCTTTTCACGTTTAAATCGGTAAACTGATTTAGATGAAATTTGATAAAGAGACAGTTTGAGATCCTGGCAAGGACATAGGATATTTTTATCCCATGGGATGATAAAACACCATTTTCGCGGGCGAAGCCTCCGGAGAAATCTAGTACGCTTATAAGAAAGAAAAAATATTTATTTGTGACCCGCACAGGAGACACAAGGAATAAGCTTGGACGAACACAGCTATTGAGGACATGTGATATTCTGTCGGTTTCAGCCAAGCGATATTAGCGGATAAAACACTGTATGTATCTGGGGTACTAGGCATGGACCCTCAGGCACAATTGGTATGTGGCGGCGCCGAAGCACAGGCTCGACAGGCTCTCAACAACTTGAGGCACGTGCTGGAAGCCGGCGGCGCATCTCTCGAGTCCGTCGTGAAGACTACCATCCTGCTAGCTCGAATGGAAGACTTCCAGGCAGTAAACCAGGTTTATGCAGAGTGTAAGTACCTCCTACTTACATCCTTGCTTATTGATTTTGTTTTGTAACTATATATTATTCGACAACATCCAAACGATAGGTGATATGAAGTTAGTAAATACTCAAATAGGAAAATAATGAAACGACACAATTAATACAAACTACCATTTTTAATAGCCTTTATCCACCTTTATCAATAACTCGAAGGCACACGTGACTCGAGGCGCAATGGAAAGCGCTAAAACAACAGGTGTTGAATAAAATATAGGTACTACTAAACACTATCGAAGCTACTGTAATGCAAGCCACTAGGGTTTCCTGGTTCTTATAAATTATAATGGAGAATGAACAAGATAGCTGTTTGCACTCGTTGATTTTGTCTTAACAATGCTTTATCCCAAGGAGTAGGTAATCCAGCAGCCGAATTGCGCAAGTGAATTAGGCAATGCAAAGGGTTTAACCGCTATCAATCGACCAATCACATGCGGGATGAATGACGCGATGTGGATTTCCGTCTGTGTGATTGGTCGATTGATAGCGGTCAAACCCTTTGCATTGCCGTATTCATTTACGCAATAAGGCTGCAGGGCCAGATATTTCATCATCAAGAGTTTTCCAATGTTCCCTCTGCTGGGACAGAGGCGTGGCCTCCTCTCTTTGAGAAAGTCATGGAGTCCCCAATGTTATCGCGGTACTGGCCGTGCGACCGCTCGGGGCCAGAATATCAATATGTGACGTCCTTTTGGACAGTTTTGTTTGCAAAATATTTTTTGATTTTCTTATCCTAAGTATGTAGGATAAGAAGAAATTCTATTACCATCAATTTTTCTGTTTAAATATTTTTTTAAACATCCAAGTCGTTTTGGACGACTATGCAAAAGAAGCGAAAAAAATATCGTGTTGTTGTTAATTATTTTTAAACCGACTTACGAATAAGGAGGAGGCTCTATATTCGACGTTATGTTTGCTTTTCATGTTTACCGATTTCTCCGACAATTGTGGACCGATTTTTAAAATTATTTTTTTATTGGAATGAGTATATTTCGAAATTGGTCCCATTTAAATTTGGTGAAGATCTGATGAAGAACTTCGGAGATATACAATAGAACTCTTCAATAAATGACGGCAAATCACTCAGGATTGCTGCAATCGCATGTCTGTTTATTGATTATACCATTTTATAACATAACATCACGCCAGTACGCTCTAAAGGGGTACGCAGATGTGTAAAGTTCACCTTGGTACACTCTCATTTCACCGGTTATGTTCAAGATTCATGATATTCGGGTAATCTATTCTGGCATTATAGGTGCCTTACTAATGGCAAGTTGCCTATTAGGTACAATCAAAAGTGAAAGAAATTGGTGTCCATAACGAAAAAAATTGGTACCTTCTAAAGACACCGACTTCCAAAAAGAAAGTTATTTTTCAGTTTGTAGTGCTTTTATTTGGAAGTCGGTAGTATTTTTTTGTAAAAAAGTCTTTTTATTTAAAGCAAAAGTAGTAATCATACAAAAAAGCCATGTTTCACAAATAATGTTGGTACATAAATCAATTAGATATTAAATATTTTCTTTTTTAAACCTTTTAACCTAGCCGTTATTTATAAGGAGTAGGTTTGCTTTAGAAAGTAATCGTTTTACAGCACTAAAGTGGAGTAAGGGCCTTAGTGATGATGTTTCTCTTCACCGTTTTTAGAGCAGTGGTGTTGAAATGAAGGGTCTGGCACGAAATCCTCATTTGGTAAGCTTTCTTCCTTCGGTCTGCCTAGTGGTCTGTGTGATTGGATTGCGGTCTTCTTGAGGGATCGATCCATCTGAGTGGTTATCGATGGCTGCTCGTCCGGTCAGTTAGATATCAACGCCGAAGTCCCTCAGGGGAGTCAGGGGTCAGTTGTCTCGGCAACATTATTCTTGCTGCACATTAATGATCTGCTAAAACCCGGCACCTTTGGGTATGCAGACGACAGCACTGTTGCTGAGACATACGTGTCCGGCGCACGGGCTACTGGACCTCGGATTCGGTCTCTTTGAAGGCGGGCTCCAAATTGGGCGACGCCAATCTAGTCAGTTTCAATGCTACTATGACCCAGGCGTGACTTTCTTCAGCTAAAAAGAGCCAATTCCTCCCGGCTCCATCTTTCCGTGGTGTAACCGTGACGCGTTAACGGACCATCTCGAACTTCTTGGTGTTATGTTGACATCGACCCTCAATTTCAGTCCATTCATTGAGGCGAAAGCTCAGTTGGCTGCAAAAAAGATGGATGGGATTATTGCAAAGGTGAGACGGTACTTCACGCCTGAACAGCTGCTCAACTTGTATAAAGCGCAAGTTCGGTCATGCAAGAGTACTGAACTCACCTCTGGGACGGGTCTGCCAAATACCAGCTTAATGCACTTGAGTTGATTGACAGACGGGCCAAGAGGCTTATTGGCAACGATTTACTGGTCGTGTCAAAGACTCGAACATCGACGCCGAGTTTCCAGCCTGTCGGTTTTTTATCGGTTACATTTCGGGGAGTGTGCGATGGAACCGCACAATTTGATTTCACCTAGCCGTTTCCATCATCGGACTACAAGACGTACGGCAATTCGCCATCGGTACATGATGGACATCCCACCCTAACGCACAAAGCGTTTTGCTAATATTTTCATTGTGCGCACAGCTAAGGAGTGGATTTCATAGATAAAAACTTTTTTTTTAGCTAGTAAAATTGCTCGTGCATACTGCGCCACCGCGGGGAGATAGCGCAGTTATGTGGAACTCCAACCCACTAAAACTCCACGGTGTCCTCCTGCGCCACTTATGGCGGGAACACGGGCACGCGTTAGCACTCACCGCGAACCCGCCGCGGCTGTCCGTCACCTGACCCTCTTCTGGGGAGTACCCCCCATCACCGGCGCACCAGAACACCCTGTACGCTGTGACCACCCCAGGGACCAAAACAGCACATGGGTGCGAGACGACCCCGTCTATGGCACCCTTGGTCCCTTTGTAACGGGTCAAGGTCAATGGCCCCGCCACCTACCATTTTTCGGCCGCAGGGGATAGGGAGAGCGGCCAACACTATACCGACACTCCTCCTCTCCTGCGGCCCCACCGCGTCCTCCATCAGTCGGTGGCGAGCCCGTCCAGGCCGCGGAAGGTAGGGAGAGCGGCGCACCGCAATACCGGCACTCCTCTCTCGCCGCGGCCCTCCTCGCGTCCTCAGTCGCGATATCATATTGGTATGAGAGGCCCCATACGATATCGCGGCCTCAGTTGCGATGTCGCCGGGCAGCACCACAACCAACTGTTGGCCACTGCGTCGTCGGTTTATCTGCAAAAGACCAGATGAGAGGGGCATCGCTTAACCGTGGGTGACCAAGTCACGGCTACTGAGGCACCCCCACCGGGGAGTTGATAGCTACAACCTTGGGGTCTTTAAGCCAAGAGTGTATAGGTTACTTCTAAGCAAGCGTGCTTTACCGTAGACCACATCATCGCTTACAATCAGGCCAAATGATGGTCAAACGCGAGCTTATAGTTAAATAAAAAAAGCGTCTGCCTGGGTTCGAACCCACGACCTACGACGCGTAAGTCGGGGCAGTTACCTTCGACCGAGCCACCACTGAAAAGATCGCCCCGTAGCGTGCCTATGGACTCGTTGGTTTTGCCCCTGACAAAAATTATAGGTAATCCAAAGCATCGTACATGATAATTTGATAATATAGCCAAAAGGACTCCATTGAAACTCCTTAGCAAGACAGGAAATCCCAGTTATAACTGACCTCCTTGGTTTTGTCTTGATATTATTTTAATTATTCGGTAATTCCATGTTCTGATACTGAACCTTTTTTGTATGTTAGGTATAGAATAATAAAAAACGTCGTTTGACATTGACATTTTCTAGATTTGGTATAACTCGGCAACATTTTTGTTCTAAAAAACAATGATTATTGTGTAATTTTATTCATCAATTTCTTATCATCAAAACTACCTACTCGTTTATCTTTTGTTGAATATATATTATGTTTATGAGGAATGAACTGATGACCCCGTTCGCGTAGGTGCTTAGTAAATTATTCACGATGAGCGCACAGCCAGAAAAGAGTGAGACGCCGAATAAGACAGACGTTCCACCAACGACAGACGCTCCAACTAAGACTGACGTTCCACCTAAGACAGACGCTCCAGGCAAGATGAGTACGGAAAAGCCAGACGATTCAATCAAAACGAACGTTCACAAAGTTACCAAGACGATCGTGACATCGCCCGATATTTATAAGCCCGTTGGACCTTACAGGTTTGTAATTTATATCTATTGAATTATGATCAACTTGGTAGCAGCACACAAGCTAAGTAACTATATTGTATGTGGCAAAGGGACTTGCTGGACAGTAACTAAGTATCCTAGCTTAAGTTAGGAAGGATAGGGTTTTGTGACATGTGCTAGGTTGTGTGCAATCCGTTTATTACGTAATTCGAAAAATCTGGATACCCCGTGTTTGTACTAGGTCTCGAAATCCGGATTTTGAAATCAAATCTGGCTTTTTTGAACATTTAAATTAAATCAACCAACTAGGTACAAATCACTAAGTGGCGTTGACTTTCAACGACCGGAGCGCGGTCAATAACACCGGTATATTACATTATACACAGCATTTTTTTTACATGGAAATATATTTCACAACTTAGGTCTGATTAAAATTTGATTTTGTAATACAAAATTTCGTAAAACACGCAATTTATTTAAGCTAACACTGATATATTGAACACTCCAGATTCAGATTATCCATTTTGGAAATCCCGATTCCTATAACTTATTATAATTCAACCTGGGAGTCTGTAAGTCAAGACTGAATAGATTTCTTCTAGGCAAGCGTGCTACATCGTCGACCACATCATCGCTTACCATCATTTGGAATAGTGGTCAAGCGCGAGCATATGAGAGAAAAAGAAACGTATGGTACGGATTTGCATTCCCTAATTGTGATGATTGTAACTACTCAACGGGACAAACACCGAAATCGTGAACAAAAACTTTGGATTCTCTAAAAAGACGATTACCTACAACTGTACTGTACCTATAGAGATTACATGTAAAATTGACGTTAGTACCTACTTATAAAGTACTGTGTGTACCTAATATATAATACGGTTTCAGCCAGGCTATATTAGCGGATAAAACTCTTTACGTGTCTGGCGTACTGGGCATGGACCCTCAGGCAAAGTTAGTAGACGGAGGCGCCGAAGCACAGGCACGAAAGGCTCTCGACAACTTGAGGCTCGTGCTGGAGGCCGGCGGCGCATCCCTCGAGTCCGTCGTGAAGACTACCATCCTGCTAGCTCGAATGGAGGACTTCCAGGCAGTTAACCAGGTTTATGCAGAGTGTAAGTACATACATATCTAGGATTTCCAGCATTCCGATGCAGACTAACATGTTGTCGAATAATATCAAGTTGTATAACACCGTAATCGGAAATATTATTGCCAATTTGCAATTGTGTTGTCATGTTCGCGTCTTACATAATAGCGTTCATTTTTCGCATGTTAATATTTTCGTATTTTTTGGGTATAAGACTTGAATAGTTATTGTGATGGAGCAAATTTATATAAATGTTTCTAAAGAAAATGGTACCATCGAACTGCTCTGGTGATGAAGCTAGAAGGTAGGCACTGCAACTCCGTAATAAAACAATATATCCCAGTTGTGTTTAGGCTTGTTGGAATTGTTATGAGAAGCCCTCTGGCTATAAATGATTTTCATGCTAATATAAAGTAGGTACCAAAACTGAAAAATAATAAAATATAAAACATTTCAACATAAAAAGCGAAAAATAACTTTCTTTTCAGAAGTCAGTGTTAAAAACGAAAAAAATGGTACCAAAGACACCGGCGGCGACTTCCGAAAAGAAAGTTATCTTTCGCTTTGTAGTGTTTTGTTTGGAAGTCGGATTAGTTTCTTTTTTTAAAGATTTTTAGGGCATGTTATATCGGGCCGGGGCAATTTACCGTCATGCTACTCTATTGTTACGCCACTGGTCTATTGTTCCCTTTATCTCTACTTACTTTGTAAAATATTAGGTACTTGATATACTTACATGATTATAAATAATTATTCATGATTGTCTGGCAGTTTGAGTAGGTCCAATTGTGGCTAAGCAAGTCACACTAATATGTACACGACTTACCAACACGATTACTGACACATGCATGTGACCCTGACTGGACTCATGAAGATACCACCTAGGCACCTGAGACCAAAATGTACTTTCCCCCCCACATGATTTTGACCGAATCGTACAAGAAGTAATAAAATTGTATGACATTAAAAGAAACTGACCTCGGTGTTTCAGGTGTTTCTTCTCAAAGTAGTCGGCTAGGAAATGATGTGGAATCAATCTAGTTTTACTTTTAAACTTTCATGTACATATATGTAATTAGCGAAACAATGGAAAAGCTATTGTCTCGCGTGGTTTCACGTCTTGAACACACGAAAGCTTAATACCTATAACTATTAATACAAAATAAAAAAAACATTTAACAAACATTCGTTGGCATACTTAATCTAAGATGTCGTATTTGACAGCTATAAATACGTTACGGTATGCTAGTATTAAAAATTTTTAGCACACTGCCTCGGATAGGTTAGGTTTTCCAATAAACAGTTCCATTTTTTGTTAATTGTGGGGCGGCAAAAAATATATGGCCAGGGGCGCCAAATCTTTAAATACGCCACTGTACACAAACCAACAGTGATCGTTGTTGGACGTTCGACTGTACGGATTTATTTAGCTCAGCTCATAGTTTCTAATATCTGCACTATACACGCGTAAACAAATAGGAATAAAATGCGTTCATAAATCAACTTAAGATGTATTCAAAAACCAACAGTGCATTTTATAATCAATTGAATAATCTATAGACTTTTTGATATCGTATGTCTTAATGATATTAATATTTTATGTTATGATTTTGGTGTAGCTGCCTCCCGATAATTTTTGCTACTCGACTCGGATTTTTGACTATTTATGTATATTTTATTGAATTCAATAAAACATACGGCGTTTAAATGCACCGCCTTTCCATAGTTCATATGATCACCCGTCGTCTTGCCCATCATACAAGCCGCATGAGCAACGCAAGTAGGTACACAATCTAACTGCCCCAACCGCGTTGCCACCCCTTGGTGCCTGGTAACCGTGGCGGACTGCGCCCCCGACCTTACGCCGCCACTGCCCAGCCCAAGGGAACATTTTCCCGGGATAAGAAGCCTATATGTAATAACATATAGGCTTCTCCAGACTATATTCTATCTCTGTACCAATTTTCATTAATATCCGTTCAGCCGTTCTGGCGTGATTGGGTCACGCAAACATACATCCATCCAAACTTTCGTATTTATAATAATTAGTAAGATATGTGTGTCGTCAGTGCGGCATAACTAGGTGATATTCTATGATCATCCTTTAAATACATAATATGCTGCCATGAATGATACCTTATAAGGTATCGTCCAGCACTCTCACCATCATACAATTTGTGTCCCAAGTCGGTAGACAATAGGATTACTAACTAGGTAATCTATTACCTAATTCAAGTTCGATGATGGTGTCTGGACCTGGACCGGATGCGGAATATAATAGGGCAGTTGACGAAAAATATATATTTAGTTCGTCAGTTAGATAACCTAAAAACAAATATACTACAAAAAAATACAACCGACTTCATTGACACCAACATCAGAAATTTAAGTTTATTTGCACTTTGTAGTTTTTTTTGGAAGTCGATTGTATTTTTTATAAAAACTGTTTTTTACTTTTCACTTTTTGTGTTATATAATAGACAAGTTCTATAGTAAGTTACCTAGCTGTAATGCCCACAGTAATGCCAGAATAGATTACCCGAATAACATGTCACTTGAACATAACCGTTGGAATGAAAGCAGTGTACCAGGGTGAACTGTATCTACACATCTGCGTACTCGTTTAGAGCAAACTGGCGTGATGGTGTGTTATGACATGGTGTAAACAATAAACAGACATGCGATTGCAGCACTCCCGAGAGATTTGCCATCATTTGTAGAATGTAGAATCAAATATATGAAGAGTTCTATTGTATACTTATCTCCGAAGTTCTTAAATGGGAACATTTTTGCATTCCGTTAATATAATTATGACGAAGTTATGCCCAAACATAAATAAAAATAATATATTTATATAAACATCCGAATTGAGAACCTCCTCCGTTCTGGGAAGTCGGTTAAAATATTGGACACGTATTTTTTATTTTGCAATGTAAACGAAAAACCGGCCAAGTGCGAGTCGGACTCACGCACGAAGGGTTCCGTACCATTATTATTGTCCGTCTGTCACCAGGCTGTATCTCATGAACCGTGATAGCAAGACAGCCGAAATTTTCACAGATGATGTATTTCTGTTGCCGCTATAACAACAAATATTAAAAACAATAAAATAAATATTTAAGTGAGGCTCCCATACAACAAACGTGATTTTTTTGCGATAATGGTACGGAACCCTTCGTTCGCGAGTCCGACTCGCACTTGGCCCGTTTTTATTTATTTGATAAAGCAAAAAATACGAGTTCAATATTATTTGATAATCTCACTGACAAACTAAACAGAATATTTGATATACTTACATGATTAATAGTACATTATGGTACAAGTATGCAATGTTGGTGATTACCGCTGAGGCGCCATTGAGACCCGAGCCGTAGGTGAGGGTCTTAAGAGAGCCGAGGACGGTAATCATCAATACACACGTGTATCATACGACGTTTTTCAACACACTTGTGAAGAAAATAATACAAAAAAATCATTTTCAATAGTAAAACGAGTTGTGATTTTTTTTTCGCAATGGTGGGCAAAAGTAATCAGTTTTCCTATGCGCGCGCATCTAACAATGGCGATCTGCCATAGACTAAAAGAATGGGGTTTCTCTTTTTTTTTGGCTTTTCGTGTATAGTATTTTAGCCACGTACAAAATAGGGCATTTCAATTTTTCTTAATTACAGAGCAAACAAAATTTATATTTGAGTGAAAGTTTTATTTATTAAGCACTTACAAGTTGAAATTAATACTAAGTTGCACGAAATGAGCAAGCAATAGGTACCTACATTAATTTATTTGTACTATTGAGCACAATCTTTTTTGTATCGAAACTTTTTTAAGAACAAAACAACTCAACCAATAAATTAAAAAAAAACTCTATAACTCACTTGTGAATAATAACAATGAAAAAGTCACAGTTTGATAACAGGTATCATTATGTGCCTAATTGCGGTGAAATTAGAGCCACTTTATGACCAAGTTGAAAGTATCATTTTTCTACCCAGGAAACATCATTATTATGTGATAGTGTAAGGGCCCGTTTTTATGTTGCAGTTTTCCCAAAAGATTTCCCGGCGCGCGCTACCTTCCAGGTGGGTAAACTTCCTTTGGAAGCGGCAGTGGAAATCGAAGCCATTGCCCTCAGTGGAGATCTAGTCATCGCCGAGGCGGGCCCTTGTCCTTGTGCAAAGATATAATGAAACAAAAGTGTATTCGGCCGTTTTAATATGTCGTGATGTTTATTTCATTAGATTTAGATTTTTATTCAAATTGTTAGTAAGTATTTATAAAAAAATATGTTGAACGAAAATATTATGATGGTAAATTAACTTATTACTAATATGATAATATCTTATTAAGTTGATATTGTTTTAAATAATTTACTGACGACGCTATATTATGAAAAAAATCTTTGTGTTTTTTTAATAATTAAACTTATGTATTTATCTATTTTAATTTGTTACTTATGCGTTTTCTTTGTTTGATACGTAGGGTCCTCTTTAGTACCTACAGTCAATTAATAATAAGATCGAGGTCGACTACCTAGTTGCATTGCACTTATCATTACAAACTAAGGCGCGTTGGGGTAAGATCGGTGATGGGGCACAGAGCACGTAAAGGTCAAACCGCACTACGCGTCAGTGGAGCGACGCGACGCGACGCGACATTACTTTTTATGAAATTGTACCTATGAGATAAACCGCACTGCACGGCAGCGGAACTACGCGACGCGACACTTTATTTCATACAATATATTTTGTCGCGTCGCTCCGCTGACGCGCAGTTACGCCTAGTGCGGTTTGACCTCCACTACGAACAAACTGACATTTTGCACGTTCACATTGACCGCACGATTTTACAGGGATCCAAATCGGGCGTTCTCAGTAGTTCGGTTTATTTAGTCCGGTCACCGGACTTGACTGGTGAGACTTTTCGTCTCAGCGGTTCGTGTATGTAATTCGACCGGACTATTGAGCCTGATATTTCGGTATCGATATCGGAGAAGGGAATTTTCTACACATTGAAATACAATGATCATGCATAAACAAGGTCGCAATCGACGATTTCTAATTCTAATCTACCAATTTTTTATTATTACAAACACAACAGAGGTATTTTTTTTTTCTAAAATAATAAAAAATAGGTACCTACCTACACTTTCTTGTTTTAAAAATAGTAACGAATATTTTAAATAATTTATATCGTAAGGTATAAACGGTCTCACTGATAATTTACAGGGTAAACAAAAAGAAAATCCTAAATCCTACGGAACACACGACACGCAGGTCCGACTCGTACTTGGCTGGTTATTATTTATTGGCTGTATAATTGTCGGCTAAGGGTGGACAGCTTATTCTAGACACACTTCAGTGAGCGATTTAGCCAATGTAAGGAAGCCTCAAATTATTATTATTTATTAAAGATGCTTACTGTAGTTCTTCTACACTATACACTATTAATAATATTATAATTTCCGTCTAAGTGATTTGTCGTTTTTAGGGTTCCGTACCCAAAGGGTAAAAACGGGACCCTATACTAAGACTCCACGATCCGTCTGTCTGTCTGTCCATCTGTCACCAGGCTGTATTTCATGAACCGTGAAAGCTAGACAGTTGAATTTTTTACAGATGATGTATTTCTGTTGCCGCTATAACAATAAATACTAAAAACAATAAAATAAATATTTAAGTGAGGCTCCCATACAACAAACGTAATTTTTTTTGCCGTTTTTTATGCCGATAATGGTACGGAACCCTTCGTGCCCGAGTCCGACTCGCACTTGGCCAGTTTTTTCATACTCTTTGCCTTGCCGAATTCATTACGCAATAAGGAGGCTGTTTAATAGGTGATGTATTAGTGATATACACCTAACCAATCAAATTAAAAATGTTTATTCTTGATACCTTGGGTGGGTAAATGATGTGATTGTGTCATTTTTTCCTTCTCGTAGAAATCCTCATGGAGGTCCTCCAGCGGTATGTCGGACTCTCTGACTAAAACCCACACGGTGAGCAGCAGCTATCTTTAGCTGGGGCGCTGGAGTGCTAGGAGCAAAACGATAGCGATCAAACGCTTTATATCATATAAGTCGGAATTACCTACAGTGTAGGTAAAGTGGTCCTACACAATCGTTTGCTAATCGCTCGCTGACTGTCAAATGCACTTATAAAAAAAAAAACTCCAATAACTGTAAAACTTCTGTATGGAAGAGCAATTATTGCGCAAAAATCGCTATCGTTTTGCTCTTGCAAAAGATACTTAATAAGCTTTTTTTTTTTTATCTTATATAGGCTCGCGCTTGACCACCATCTCACCTGATGGTAAGCGATGATGTGGTCGATGATGGAGCAGCTGGAAGCTTGCCGTTTTTGTGCTCACCAGTTGGTGCCACTAGCGAGTGTCCTTAAATATAGCTGTTAAATGTTGTTATTACGCGCACAAAAGCAAAGTTTGAATTAAAATAATTTCTAATGACGTAGAAATGCGATATATAAATTCGAGTATGCCGCAGTTCAGCGCTTTATAAAAAAAAAATAGTAACATTTTCCTAAACATAAAACTATTAAAGCAGTGGTTGGTAAATCAAGCTGGTACAGTCCCTGGCCAAAATTGTATAACCCACCCATAATTGTCTAACCCACCGGCTTATCTTGTTAAGCAATTTTAGTCATTATGCATTTGTCTTTAAAGTTGAAAATAGACTGACCTGCCCAATATTGCCTGACCAACGGACATATCTTGTTAAGCCATTTTAATCATTATCTTGTTGACGTTAAAGTTGAAAGGCTTTTAAGTGACAGGGCTACAATTACTATCTAATCTTTAATTTCGAGTGCTCACAACAAGTTATCGTGGCTTCGCGGTTCGATGCTGGATTGGCGATGAACAACATGCGGGTTCGGAAACACACTCCACTTATTATCAGTTTCTTTTCTAATTTGTTTTCATTTATGATTTCTACAATATTTCTTGCTATAGAACGACCAATATTATTTTGCCTAAAAATTATCTTGTAAACAGGTGGGTTAACAAAAAAAACTTTTTTCCACAGATGAGTAGATTCGAAGTTAAATATGTTTACTTCGTGGGGTAGATGGATATTAAATTGATCTAAGTGACAAAAGTCAGTCTACCTACGCCTAATAGCAGCGACTGCGCACAAACATCGTAAATCGTAAAACGTCTAACTAAATTTGGTGAAGAAAGACTAATAAATTTGGTGTAATCAAACCGTATACAAAATATAAAATAATATTTATATATGAGCAGAATGTTGGAATCGGAGAGATTGGTCGTAGACTTAATATAACGGTAAGTGCTTTAATACCTATTTTATTAAACTCTTTAAAATTTACTAAGTAAAGACTAACAACTAACATTTTTTAAAGACGTATAAGTATTTCTTACAACCTAGTGATCGTGTATTTGGCTATTTTCCCATTACACCCACTCCTTACAAGTTTACACATACACATTCTACACATTTCCATAAATGTTTTTTTTTTGTTTTAGACAAATACTGGCAGACGTTGGAGACACTGAAAATATTCAGCGAAATCGTCCAGGCGAAAAACTTATGATGTATAGTCCCGAATCCGAACGCCACCAGGCCATTGTTTCAAGCAATGTTCAAAATCCATTTATGCCTACTCGTTTTACTGCAATTGAACACAATATTTCAGTGAAAATAGTGAGAAAGCATTAACATGCTGCTTGGATTAGAAATTATAAACCGGCACAAAAATCACCGCCAAGAAAGGGTCCGTTTTGCCCATATTTCAATTTTTTTTCAATTTCAATTGGGAAGAAAATGTCGTAATCTTTGTGAGCACATGAGAGGAAAAGATTTGTGTTGGAACATGGTGTGCGGTATGCGTAGCCGCTTACAGCAAGTTATAGAAGGAGACAGTGCGCTAAAGTTGTTCTATCTCACGATGACGGGTGAATCGTAGCAAAATGAATCTTATTTCGGCGGCATAAAAGTCACGTAACCCGTCATCGTGAGATAGAACAACCAATCTACTTATAAGTATATTAAAAAATCCTATGTAAGTAAATGCTTAATTGAATGAATGCTAAACCGTCAAAATGTTGCAGATTCTGTGGTGATGTTATTGTTATAAATGGAAATGCATTTTCTATTTAAATAACATGTTGATTCACTACATTTATAGCTATATATCTGTAAAACATTTAACAAATTAGTTAATTTTTCTTGATAAAAACTTCCAAGCATTAGCATACCTTTTTTAAAATGTTTATAAATGAGGTTAGGTTTGAATATGATAAATGATAATAAAATGTATATAAATTTTGAACTATGAGCATTTATTTACTTTATCTTTATATTACTTAATTTTGATGAAGTAAACTACACTTAAGTATGTTTTAGTGAAAAAATAAACATTTTCGTAACTTGCAATGATTTTGTTTCATTTCCATACAAACTGCCCATTTAAAAATATAATTCCCGACTTATATTATCTTTTTTTGACTTTTCCTTAAAGAACGACGTTTAAGAAAGGTAAAAAAAAGATAATAATTAAAAACAAAACATTGTAAACAAAAAGCTATTATAGGGTTCTGCCTGGTTTCGAACGCAGAAAAGGTTAAATTTCGATCTGCCTTAGTGACCACAAGACCAACTGGACACTTATGCTTCATTTTGAAATTTGACCTTACTTGTAATACTAAACACAATATTCTAAAGAATTTGAACCCAATCGTTTATTTTCTTAAAGTTCAATATCGCACAAATACAAGCAGCTGTTAAAATAGATCACGGCATTAGCTATTATCCGTAGAGAGTTAACTTTAGTGTTCCTGATGCGCGATACTTTTTTTCCTTCCACCCTCGCCTTGGTTAGTTTTAGTAGTCGTTTTACTCATTAGCTTTTCAACCTTAACGACAACAATGTAATGATAACAATCGCTTAACAACATGCATTTATCTAAATGATTCGCGTTAAGGTTCAAATTCGCTATTATTCAAGTGGGTTCAATATTGTTGGCCACAGACTGACCTATCTTAATCTGCTATTTGGAAAATATTCTCAACCATAAAATATTGAAAATAAACTCGCGCTAAAAGCCAAATAACTATGAAATCTGACAAAACGGAAACCTCACACTACACCAGCGCCTCTAGCGGCGAATCATACGCGGTAGCCCCCATTGCGCCAGGAGGCGCGCGCGAAACTAGAGTTCCGACGTAGACGTCCTATGGCGGCTGGAGATCGTTTCGTGGTCGTGGCCCGGGCCCTGCAGCCTAATTGCGTAAGAGATTTTTTTTTTATTTTTTTTTTTATTTGTAATTTGTTTGCTCTTGACTCTAGTCTAGGTCATAGGTGACAGAGACACAGTCTACGATGGAGTGAGCTTACCCAGAAGAAGCCTGGTTCACTCTAACTTTGAAGAGATTCGGGTTGAATGTGTTCGGAAACACAGACGCAGGCAGTGAGTTCCACTCATTCGCTGTGCGCATTATAAAGGATGTTTGGAAGCGCTTGGTTCGAATTGGTGGAATGGCAACAAGGTAAGGATGATAACTTGCAGTGCGTCTAGATGTCCGATGGTAGAAGGGGGCTGGTGGGATGAGGTCGTGAAGTTCCTGAGCACACTCACCGAAGTACAGTCTGTAGAAGACCGACAAGCAGGCAACTTTGCGGCGATGAGCCAAGCTGTGAAGCTTGGCGTCCACCAGTTCAACGTTGCCAATGAGCCTCTTGGCTCTGCGTTCCACTGAGTCAAGCGCGGCAAGCTGATACTTAGCTGAACCATCCCAAAGGTGGCTGCAATACTCCATGCAGGATCGGACTTGTGCTTTGTATAGGGTTAAAAGCTGTCCAGGCGTAAAGTATCGCTTCACTTTATTTAGGATGCCCAGTTTTTTGGCCGCGATTTGGGCTTTGTTCTCAATGGAGGAGCCGAAGTTGAGACTGGATGTCAACTCCATGCCTAGGAGCTCGAGCCGATCAGTCACAGGAACAGACGCACTCCGAAAAGTAGGCGTTTGATCGAACAGACTCCTTTTAGCGGTAAAAAGACACGCCTGTGTTTTGGTGGCGTTAAAAGAGACCAGATTGTCATCACCCCACTGGGAGACAAGGTTTAAGGTCAAATCTGTCCGCTCAACCATAGCCTCCCTCAAGGAACGAACTTCATCCACGCTGGTTTTTGCGCTGGACAAGTATCTCTCTGAAACAGTACTGTCATCTGCGTACCCAACAATACCAGGCTGAAGTAGGTCATTGATGTGCAGCAGGAAAAGAGTTGCAGAGAGAACAGACCCCTGAGGAACTCCGGCATCAATAGCCATAAGGTCTGAGGAGCAGCCGTCAATGACTACTCGGATCGACCGTTCGCTAAGGAAGTCTGATATCCAGCTACAAAAACCAGCGGGGATGCCATAAGCAGGAAGCTTACTGAGCAGACTCGCGTGCCAGACCCTGTCGAAGGCCTTCGAGATATCAAGCGATACAGCAAGTGCTTCACCGTGTCTCTCGATGGCTTCGCCCCAGCAGTGCGTGACATACACAAGAAGATCGCCAGTTGACCGTCCCCGGCGAAAGCCATATTGACGGTCACTGAGGAGATTGTTGTCTTCAAGGTAGGTCAGCAACTTTCTGTTCAGTACCCTTTCCATAACTTTGGACAAAATGGAGGTAATGGCGATCGGACGGTAATTGGCAGGGTCTGCACGGTTGCCTTTTTTGGGCACTGGTTGCACATTTGCAAGCTTCCAGGATTTCGGCACCGTCCCTTTTACAAGAGAGAGGCGGAACAAGCGAGTCAACACAGGAGATAGTTCTGGCGCACACTGCCTCAGCACTCTCGCTGGAATGCCGTCAGGTCCGCTGGCCTTGTTCACGTCTAAACTGCACAATACTCTCCGGACCTCTTTAGTGTGCACAGCGATCTCCGGCATCGAAGAGTCACAATGAGGTACAGTAGGTGGTTGCTTGGAGCCAGCGTCCAGACGTGAATTGCTAGCAAAAAGAGATGCAAATAAATTTGCTTTGTCACTTGCAGAGTGAGCCAGCGACCCATCAGGTTTCAGCATCGGAGGTAAAGTGGGCCGACAGAAATTCGTTTCAACCGCTTTAGACAGGGACCAAAACTGTTTACTACCCGGAGGGTGCGATGCCAGCTTGGCCCCAATACGTCCAATATGGTCAAAACGTGCCCGACGCAGAACCCGCTTGCAGAACTTGGCGGCAGAATTAAAGGCTCTTTTCCTCGCGCGAACCCTACGCGCTCTAACTTTGCGGTCGCGGGCCCCAACCCAGGCTTGGTAAGCAGACTCTTTTCGGGCCTCAGCATGGGCGCATTCTGCATTATACCAAGGTCGGGATTTGTGACCGAGCGGAATGTCGGAGAATGGAATGAAATATTCCATTCCCTGCCGAATCACATCCGCAACCGCGTCTGCACAGCTCGAGGGGTCACCCGAGGAGAAGCACACATGCCGCCAAGGATAAGACGCAAAAAAGTGCCGCATCTCGTCCCAGTCTGCTGACTCGTATCGCCATACTCGCCTCGTGCCTCTAGGGCTTTCATCTGGAGGGGAGCAAGTCGAAACGGATTTCACCAGACAGTGGTCAGACGTTCCCAGCGGGGCTGAGACCGACACCGAATGACTGTCCGGATCAGTTGTCAGTAGAAGATCTAAGCAGTTGGGTGTATGGCCGTCAACATCCGGTACCCGCGTTGCCACATTCACCAGCTGGGTTAGATCTAGCGATAGAGAAAACTTGCGCGCCTCTAACCCGGCATGGTCAGTTTTCCGGTATGGGTACAACCATTCTTTATGATAGGCGTTAAAGTCCCCCAGAAAATTAAGCTTCGCTGTTGGGTACCGTTGCTGGGCTATGTCAGCCGACTCCACGAGGCAATTAAAAAGCGCTGTCGTCTCCTGGTCACCGGAGTGCGATCGGTAGACGCCGATGTAAAGAGACTTCTCCACGCCAGTGTCCACAAGTAGCCATATGGCAGAAAAGCCCGATTTCTCAAAGCAACGGAGACGACGACAACAAATGTCATCGCGGACGTACACACAGACCCCAGCTTGCTTCTTGAATTTGTGTTCAAGAGAGTAACCCGGGTAGTTGAAGTACGCCACGTCCGACGGGGTTGTTATCTTCGTCTCCGTTAGAAAAAACAGGTGCGGCTTCTCGGTCTCGAGGTGGTGGTGGACCGGATCGAGATCGTGAGGTGCACTTTTAGTGGGAGGAAGTGCAGCCGTTGTTTCACCTTATTCTTCTTTTTTCTGGTCATTGTGTTAGAGTATGGTGGGGAAGAAGTCGAACTGTCGAGGCGCTGCTCAGTGAACCAAGTGGAAAACTGGAGCTAACCCAACCTATGGGGAACTCATTTGGAGACTGCGGGGACGCCCGAACCCCCCCGGATATGGCCACCGGGTCCTCCCATCCAGTCGCCAGCTGGCACGGTGGAGCATACCGGGATTTTTCGCGAGTTGGCGGGGCAGCCTTTGGCACGTGGCTGGCGTGCTACTTGGGCCCCCTACTGACTGCGGTCGGCCAACGGCTGGCACCGTGCTTCGGATCCCGCTACCCTCCAAAATGAGTTACCCGGCCAGTTTTGCCCAGAGACCAAGACTGGTTCTGAACAGCGCAACTGACATCCTCCTTCTCCCCCAAAGGCACTGGCAGTCCCACACACCGGCGGAACAAAGCACGCTGCTTGGCGCCGGACTCCGGTGGGATGGTGGTCGCGAGCCAGGCGGCCCCTTGCGGAGCCTACCACCGCTTAAGTGGGATCGTTCAGCCGTACCACAGGCAAGCCTGTGGTGCCGTTGCCCGAGATGGACCGCTAGGAGGTAGATCCCATACCCACCCCTAAATTCGGCAAGGCGAAGGATTTGCTCATCCCATCAATCACGTGCGAGATGAAAGACGCGTTGTGGATTTCCGTCTATGCGATTGGTCGATTGATGCGGACAAATCCTTCGCCTTGCCGAATTCACTTACGCAATTAGGCTGCTGATCTCAGAATTTGTTTTTTTTTTTTTGTAGATTTCGTAAATGAATAATGCTAATGTAAATATTTATATGTCGCATCAAGGCTGGCCGATAGATGCAAACCATCGGGAAGTCAGGAAATATTCCCTTAGGTTAAGACATCGTGTGTGGGCAGGTCGGTGGGTGAATCGTGAAAATGAAATCACACAGATTATTCGATACACTGAGTATATTCAAATAGACACAACTTACACTCCTGCTTACTAATATTACGGATCGACACTGATTCTACGACGTCTTAGCTCTACGGCTGTCAGTACTACACTGCTCTATTTCGCTGTGCAAGTGCTTATAAAAGCGCGCCAATGCGTATTTGCTCTTGATTGCCGCTAGGGGCGTGCTTGTGATTTGTTTTGACGTCCGTACTATTGACTAAACCCGACACGGCCATCCTGCGAGACAGGCGTCCTCGTCTGTTCCTAATTGTCAGGTTTTTAACAGTGTATCGAATCATGTGGAAATCCTCAATGGATGTCCTCAGCCCTTGGGGAATGCTGAGGGGTCTGTCTGACTCCTACTGACTAAAACTACATTGTGTTCTCTAGTCCGTAATTCCTCTTGAGAGGCGAACGTGAAACACACACGTCACCTTCTCGGGCCTCTCTCAGGTGACAGATCCCCAAATCTATCACCCGCAGGCATCATCTTCTTGTCCTTGCTCCATGCCATCTCATGGTCACCTCGTGTTACCACACGTCGTCTTTGTCCACTTAAATTTTCAAACAGTATTTGCTCGTCCAATCCTGACTCATATTCTAGAGTGACTACGTTGTTCGTGAGGAATCATTTTGAGACAATCAAACATGATCATTCAAATCGCTCTGTTCACTATTGCAAGGAACGAGTAATTCTATTTCCAATTTAAAGAAAATAGCAACCTCATCGATTTGGTACCTAAAAGCACCCAATCTTCGTGATTACAAAGTCCAAGTACCACTGATAGTCATTACTCTCACATTAAATCAAACAAAAGAAACAATACACCAGGTTTCTTATTCACACTTTTTAGCCATCACATAGCTCTACTAGCTATCTCATAGCTCTCTTAGCTATCTCAATTGCTCTACTCGCACATCTCCACGATGTCAGAGATTTAGTACTTGCTACTTCATCTACAATCTCAATTGGTACTTGAGCTTTGTGTGTTACCAACACGATCTACGAATAGTAATTAAAATTAGAAAACCAAAATTATTTCATTTTACGTAATGAGGGCTTGACGATTCTAACGTCATCAACATTAATATGGTGACCTCACCACACGCGTGACTGCGAGTTTACTTTCTTTTAACCTCATGACTCAATGGGAACTTTCTTTATGGTTCCTAACACAAACATGACTTTTTACACCAGACAGTGTCACACAGACTTACAGGTGCCATACAGGCCTACCGTTGCCATAAAGGCCAACAGTTTCCACTCAGGCCAACAGTTGCCACTCAGGCCAACAGTTGCCACTCAGGCCAACAGTTGCCACTCAGGCCAACAGTTGCCACTCAGGCCAACAGTTGCCACTCAGGCCAACAGTTGCCACACAACGCTCGGCTACTCCTGACCAAACTAGATTATTGGTTTCGTGATAAATAGGGAAATTAGAGAACTCTACTCTTTATTAAAATCATTACCTTGGGCCATGTACCACTAGTCGCTCCAAACAAACTTTAAAACTTTACTGCAGTAACAACTGCCAAGCCTACAGAAACCCTCGAGTAAAACCTCCAACGCCACGGCTCTCTAGCCGAACAGCAATTATATTGCTCTCACTACGGTCTCTCGGTCTCTCTCTAGACCCCAACCTCCGCCAGAATCCACTGGTACGGTCAAACATAATACGTTCAATAGGCTGAATTACTCGACACCTTAAGCTTGTTCATCGTTATCAAAATCTTTTGACATCAACATCGACTGGTTCATAACCCGCTGGCATCTTTCTTAACCTATAGTGTACCTATTTGTAGGTTCTAAGCGTACTTTTTTTTTTTTCTTTGTTTGGCTTCGCACGGTTTGTGCATTCAGCCAATGTCACGTCAGGTTGTTTTATTAAATAAAGGTAGGGAAACCAAATTTAAAAATGTATAAATTAAATTTAACGGAATTTAGGAAGGATGGATATATAGGATCAGTATATTTTAATGGTAATGGCATAACAAGTAAATAATGAGCAAATTACAATAACGAAAATTACAGCTTAATATTATTTAATGTGATGAATGAGACTATACATTTATACACAGGAAAGCTATTAGTACAAAGTAAAGCAAGTATTGAGGTAGGAAAAGGAATACGAAGGGACAAGAGGTTACAGAGAAAGGAAGAACGGTCGTGTAAAGGACAGGAGAAAAAAATGTGATCTAAGTCACCTACGTCTGTGCCACACGAGCAATTGGGGTCGTCGATGATGTGAAGTTTGGCAAGGTGGGCTGGAGAGCAAACATGGCCCAGTCTCAACCGTATTAAAATGGACGTCTCCACCTTGCCAAACTTTGCTCTGCCAAACCACGGTTTTTCTGGAATCTCGGGTTGTATAAAATAAAAGTAACGGCCCTTGGATTTGCTGCTGATATCCCAAGCTACCTTCCAAGTGTCCCGAAGAAAATTCTTTGGCAGCGTCTCGAGGTCATAGCTGAAGTTCTTATATGGAACTAAGTCCCCACATTGCACCGCGTCACCAGCGAGTGCATCAGCTACATCATTACCATGAATTCCAGAATGGGCTGGAATCCAGGCAAATAGCAGTGTGTTACCCTCAGAGATGGTTCTGAACGCAAGTTCTCTTATTGCATAAACTATAGGAGACTGAAATTTGTGTTCGAAAGGGGATTTACTGATGGCTAGAAGAGCACTCTGTGAATCGGTAAAAATTATAGATTTTTTGAGCTTAAAAACACGTGAATATTCTAAAGCTTTTAGAATTCCAAAACAGAAGTCTCCGGAGGCAGTTTTATTTTTTGCACAATTTTGTATTGAGTATGGTAGGTACCAATCCCAACACAACCCGTAGGAGAACGCTTGGCAGCATCCGTAAAAATATGCTGGCAGTCTGAATGTTCATTTAGAAATGTATTAAAACTTAAATGGCAATCGGGCTCTGATTTACTTACACAGTTTAATTTAATATTGGGAGTGAACAGTAAACTCTCATAACTATTGTTAAATAGGGGAAGTTTATTTGAACGGTGAATAGGTGAAGAAAGTGAGAGGAACTTTTTATAGCTTTGAACTAAACAAGGAGCACGTTTATGGGACCAGTAAACTGAAGATTCAATTTGAAACATTAAAGATTCCAGTTTAGGAATGAGAGGATGAGTTGAGAACTGAAGAATCCGGAATAAATATTTGTCAGACAGGAATTGTCTTCTAAGGCTTAATGGAGCTTCCCCACATTCAATTTGTAGTGCATTAATGGGACTAGATTTCATGGCACCCGAAATAATGCGTAATGCTTTTGACTGGATACGATCCAGCTTTTTAAAAGCCATAACACTACCCGGTTCTAGAACGAACAATCCATAATCCAGAATGCTTCTGATGATTGCGTTGTAAATAAGTTTCAAAGAAAACGGATGTGCACCCCACCACACACCTGAGAGGCATCTGAGCATGTTTAAGTGATTTTCACATTTATTGACAATATAGTCGCAATGAGGAACCCAGCTTAATTTAGAGTCAAATAATACACCTAGATATCTGAATCTATCTTTAACTGGAATATGTATTCCCTTATAGAACAGGTTTATTATGGGAATAATTCTCTTCCTGGTGAATAAAACAGCCGCGCTTTTAGACGTGGACAAATCCAAACCATTTAAGTATAACCATGACTCTAAAGTAAATAAAGCAGAATTAATAGCACAGCTAGCTTGTTCAACAGATTGACTTGAAGAATATAATAATAAATCGTCGGCATATTGAAGAACCTTAACATGACTAGAAAAGGAAGAGTCCAAATCAAAAGTATGTAAATATTATACAGAAGGGGACTGAGCACAGAACCCTGTGGCAGACCTCTCCATACAAGATGGGAGACATCATGATCTCCTATTATCATGTTAACAGAGCGTTCAGTCAGGATGTTAATAATGAAATTCGTCAAATTCGAGGGAACCCCTAAGGCTATTAATTTATTTTGTAAAACTGATAATACGACATTATCATAAGCTGCATTAATATCTAGGAAAACTGCAACGGTGGATCGGTTATCAGAGAATGATAACCGAATATCGGATGAAAATATACTTAAGCAGTCAGTGGTGCTTTTACCTTTTCTAAAGCCATACTGTGATTCCGCCAAAAGACCTTTACCTTCAACATACCATTCTAGGCGATTCTTAATTAAGTGTTCAGCTAATTTCATCAGAATTGAAGACAAAACTATGGGCCGGTACGAGGCAGCATCCGATGGAGTTTTATTTGGTTTAAGGAATGGCAACACCATTTGACGTTTCCATTCAACAGGGATGTTTCCTGTATTCATAATAGAATTAATAAGATCTAAATAATAATTGAGGACATTGTCATTCAAATTAGCAAAAAAAGAATACGGGATGCCATCAATGCCCGGCGCAGAATCCTTAGTTCTATGAATAACACCCTTTAATTCAGTGATAGAGAAAGGAAGATCTAGCGTCGAATATGTGTCTGAAGTGTCTTGGTTATTAGATATGGGGGACAGGATAGGGTTAATAGCCTCAGGAACCCAAGGGGGAGCTAATTTATCTAAAAAGTCACTGGCTAAAGAATCAGGAATAGGAGAAGGGTTGTGATAAATAGACCTAAATCTACGAATATTGCGCCAGACAATCGAAGGGTGAGTATTCGGTGAAATTGATGAGCAAAAGTTACGCCAAGATTCAAATTTTTTCTTTTTAAAAATTCTAGAAGTTTCATTAATTAGGTTACTAACGGTTACAAAATTAATATCAGACATATCATGGTTATAATTAAATTCGGCCTCTTTACGTTTTTTAATCAATTCTGTGCACTCGGAGTCCCACCATGGAGGTGAAGGAATTGTGCTCATGTTGTTATTTTTTGCAGGAAAAACTTCATCCGCCGCTGCAATTAATATGCGTGCTAAAGCTTCAGCACAACTATTTTCATTGCCATCAGCAATAACAGGCAAGGTGTAAAGTTTTCTGTCAACTATGTTTCTAAATTTGTCCCAGTCATTAGTATTTCTATTAGGTAGTTTATGTTTTAAATTAGATCTCCTTAATGGTGCCTTTGGTTTGGAAAGAGGATAAGATATGACTATTGGGAAATGGTCACTACCATAAGTGGAGGTTAGAATATCCCAAGTTAAAGAAGAAGCTAAGCTTGGTGAACAGATAGAAAGGTCAATTGCACTTTGGTTCTGATTGGGACCACACCGACGTGTAGCAGCTCCTGAGTTCAAGATACATAAATTATGTAGGTCTATTATATCTAGTAATTCATCCCCATTACAAGTAGAAGTCGAACAACCCCACAATTGGTGATGGCAATTAAGGTCCCCTAATATTAAGAATGGCTTTGGAAGAAATGAAAAGAGATTATTCATCTCTTGCAGAACTGAAGAAGAAGGGTGAGGAACATAAATAGAAACTAGACAAGTATGATGCACTTTAATGGCTACAATTGAAATTTCCTCACTGTGAGGAGGCAATGTAATAGTAGAGAATGGGATAGAATTCTTGATAAGTATAGCTACTCCACCATACCCATCAGATCTATCCTCTCTAATGGTTAAATAACCATTGATTTTAAAAATATGATTAGGTTTGAGCCAAGTCTCTGCTAAGGCAAAGGCAAATGGCTCATATTTGTTTAAAAGATGTATAACATCACTCTTTTTGTTTATTAGACTGCGGCAGTTCCACTGGATTATTTTGGATGTGTTGTCCATTATGGATGGATTGAGATTCATAGAAAGATGGGGCTACGTTGGACGGTGAAATATTGAACTGAGAGAGAAGATTATGTAATGCAGAAAGAAAATCGTTTATAGAAAAGTTTGTGTCTTTTATGTCATTATTATGATTATTAGAAAAAGCACAGCCATTAGATGGCTGGGGAATATTAAAATCCTTAATGATGGCATTATGAGCTACTTTATTATAACCTTGTACCGATTTAGGAGGGGAGAGAGGTTTGAGAAAGACCGTCTTTTTATAGTTATTTGAAGCAGGTGTTTTATTTGTTGAAGATATTGAAGCAGTATTTGCATAGTTTTTGGAGGGCGAAGATAAAAGTGCATCTGCATATGATTTTGTTACTGGGGGATGTAATTTCGCAGCTTCAGCATATGATACTGAACTTTGTGCCATGTATGTTTTAATTAATTTTTGTCTTGAGAATTCAGGACAAGACTTATTAATAGCAAAATGTAATCCAGAGCAAAGGCAGCAAGATGTACTTTCTTCTTCTCTATTACAACTGTCTCCAGAATGGCCTTGGCCACATTTATAGCAACGGGGTTTAGACCTGCACTGAATTTTAGTGTGACCAAATCTACAACAATTGTAGCACTGTATGGTGGGGAAAATATATAGCTCTACAGGTAAAGCATTATAGCACATAAAAATTCTTTTTGGTAAGACCTGTCCATCAAACGTAACAACTATGGATTGGGATGGTTTCCAAATGGTTGAACCATCAACAATGGTTTTAAAATTAAGACGTCTGACCTTTAAAATTGGACCGCAACCAATCGGCACTGATATATTATCAATAACTTCCTCCGGAGACCATTCTGCAGGAACACCACGTACTAAGCCCATTCTAGTAACGTTAAAAGTGGGTATAAAAGCTCTAAAATTGTGCTTTTCAAGACTATTGTGTGTAATAAAAGAATTTGCTTCAAGGAAATTAGAAAAGGATAATGATATCTTATTGCGCCCGATTTTTTTGACGCTACCATTAATAATGTTTTGAAAGGCGTTGTGCTTTAAAAACTTGCCAAATGTGATTGGGTGCAATGTCGTACTATCATCTGGTGAATTTATAATTTTTTGTACGTGAATTACAAAAGGTGCGCTGTCCGTTTTATCGTAGGTTTTTCGACCAATCTGAGTGGGATTAACCATGGAAGGAGCGGGAATATCATCAGGCAATACATTAGCAACTTTATTTTCTAAATGGTTAGGCGCAGATTCCACAACTTCAGCAGAGTGTGAGTCTATACAACCACAACCCGAAGACTCGGAACCGTGGTGTTTACGGGTACGACGACGTTTATTGCAGTGCTTACAGACATGCACGCGGCTTCTTTTTAAATGTCGAGCAGAAGACGACCCATCAGTGTCCATACCCGATTCATTAGATTGTACTGTGACAAAAACGCCGACCGGGGGAACAAAGTCCCCCGGGTCGGGCGGGTCTTTCATTCTTACACGCTAAAGAGAATTGAAAAAACTTACCACTACCGAAGAATGTACAAAACTAAATCTTAACTACTACTAATACTGATCTAATATATAATTGTGAAGTTTTTCTAAATAAATATTATTATAAACAGGTTAAAATTTTGTTTTAAATTTCAATCCAAAAAAAAACGCGTCCGCCAAGTTAAAAGTTTCCCGCGCTTCCCCTAAGCGTACTTATTTAAAGCTTTCGGTGTATAACGATCACCGTCCTGTCATAATCACCTATCGCGGACTTAATACAGGGCCTATTTAGTTTTCGTATTAGAGTTTCCCACACAACACTATTCATTAGAAAAAGGTCCGACGGTCAACAAGTTCAACAACTAAATAAAGTAATTGTAACAATGCTGTTACGGTTTGTTATAATTCATAGGCAATGCATACTCAACTCATGAAACTTTCACTGTGATCTGTGCACCAACACAAACCAGAATCGTATCTACCAACGATTCTTTACATATCTGCCGCCACATATGCTACAACACATGAGGGGCTCTGTGCACCAACACAGACAAGAATCGCACCAACGATTCTCAAAAATCTAGCGCAATATGTGCTACAACACATGAAGCGCTCTGTGCACCAACACAGACAGAAATCGTATAAACGATTAACAAAAATCTAGCGCGAATGTGCTACAACACATAAGCGCTCTGTGCACCAACACAGACAGGAATCGCACCAACGATTCTCAAAAATCTAGCGAATATGTGCTACAACACATGAATCGCTCTGTGCACCAACACAGACAGAAATCGCACCAACGATTCCTTGTAGACCCATCGCCACATGTTACTCATGAGGTGCGGTCTAAGTTTCGAGTATGAGTGTGCAAGCCATTCTTAATCAGATTTAGTTTCATTACCACTGTCATCAACTATGACGTCTAATTCTCAAGAAACTTGGTGATCGGGGATCCTTCGTACTAGATTCGCTCTTTTTACTCAAATATATTGGAGCATACCAACTGTTAATATGAGGGATACAATTAAGCCTGATAATATTTGCGTGTTAATAACTCGTGTGAAGGAACTTCACGAATTAACTCTGATCAATATCGTTAAAGTCAAATTATCAACAGTAACCCTTTACTATCGCACACTAACTCAGTCTTTATGTAAGGAAAACGATCGCGAGATCCACTGCTATCATAATATTACTTTCAAAGTAAGCAAGAGAATTCAGATCTAAAGACGGTGGTTGTAAATCGTTACGCAACACAAGATCTGTTCCGAATACACGCAAATGACCAGTACCGTTACTTACTCGATACAATTGCCTTCGCCCAACAACTCTACTAACTCGCTTTGCCACTGAAAATGACTAGTTGTTAGGTCACTTTGGATAGCTCATCTTCTTCATCATCTGCCTAGCCTTTTCCCAACTATATTGGGGTCGGCTGCCAGTCTTACCGGATTCAGCTAAGTGCCAGTGTTTTACATGGAGCGACTGCCTATCTGACCTCCACAACCCAGTAACTGGGTAACACGGTACCCCTTGGCAAGACTGGTGTCAGATTCCAAGCCTCCGACCACCCGTAACGACTGTCAAAGATCCTCAAATGACAGCCGGGACCAACGGCTTAACGTGCTTTCCGAGGCACGGAGGAAACTCAGTATGTTGAAATGGTCACCCATCCACGGACCGACCTCGCCAAGCGTTGCTTAACCTTGATGATCGACCCGTGCGGCCGTTATTATTTAGCCACGAGCTCATCTTCTTATGGGATATTAAATCCTAAAAGACAAAGATATTTTATTTCAAGTAGGCCACCAAGCGGCACTTTTGAACGTAAGGTACATTAAAATTTACAAGTTATAAAAGTTGATTCTACCGTGCATTCGGAAGTAGCTTGCTATCATAAAGTTTGTACTGAACCAAATGTTGAAACTACCGCCAATAGGAAACTCATTAACTACTTGCTTACAAGTGTGTCTTAATTACCTAGTGATAGAGCCAGATATAACCACGACCAACTCAGTGGTCAAACATGAACACTCTTAAAGCTCTAACTAGCATCTCTTCACTAGAGAACATTCGATCTCACTATCGAAATAACATGGAAGCGACTCACCGAGTATTCCATTCCAAACATGCGCGCGCTCGTAAAGTTCGGCTACCACGAACTGCTAGCCTGCCGTCGGTCTCAGCCTCTCAGATGTTGACAGTCGACCTTCGCTTTCAGCATTTGAACCACTAGCCTTCAGCAGAGGCTCCACTTCGACGCAATATGGTATCTGAAACGTGAAAAACATTACGAGAGTATATGTTCAGTTTTCTTAACTATACACAGCTTTGATGGAAATTAACCAGTGCAGCGGTGTAGTAAACTAAACCGGCACAGCTAAATGGGTTATTGTGGACCCCAAATGAGAGTGCGGAGTCCCTGTCCAAAACATGAAACACACATAACAGGGTCCCAAGTGCCCAGGTAGGTTTATAGGCTTTAGAGAATCGCAAAGTATGCCACAGCATTTTAAGTCGCAATTGACGAGGCCTTTAAGATAGTTTGGCCCTCCGATCACAAAAGAAGAATACTATGCTTCTTCTCAAACTTAGTTAACTCTCACTCCATAAAACTATCACACTACAAAACTAATCAAAATATTTCATTTGGAATTGTCATATTTTCCAGACTGAACTGTAAGGTAGGTACGTCACTGTCACCATATCGTTCTAACTTCCAAACAATAATAGTCAGCCAAGGCCAGTCAAGGGTTATTGCCTATTGCCAGTGATAGTAGAATAATAACTCTTTAGCAACATTAAAACTTGATCAGCGATAACTAACATGAAATTATGACCTGATACGGGCCACCCCAACGATCCACTGACCGCCATAACGTACACAAAATCAGAATTTTGAATAATGAACACTCTTGGCCATAGTCATAACAAAATGTAAACGACTCACCAGATTGGCATAAAGACCCGTGTGTATGGATCTTTCCACATGTCCACAAGCACCTCCTTGACCTGTCCAGCTCCTTGGTTGTTGCAAGCCTCCTTGCTGCTCCGCTCTGGACTGGTTATTTTCATTATTTCGGTTTCCGAGGGTAGTTGCAACTGACACCGCGCTTTTTTGCAAGAATGTAAACGCCATTTTCACTAGCATTGTTTTGACGTGTGATCTCATTAGCACGATCGAATCCCAATTCTGATGTCGCATCAAGGCTGGCCGATAGATGCAAACCATCGGGAAGTCAGGAAATATTCCCTTAGGTTAAGACATCGTGTGTGGGCAGGTCGGTGGGTGAATCGTGAAAATGAAATCACACAGATTATTCGATACACTGAGTATATTCAAATAGACACAAGTTACACTCCTGCTTACTAATATTACGGATCGACACTGATTCTACGACGTCTTAGCTCTACGGCTGTCAGTACTACACTGCTCTATTTCGCTGTGCAAGTGCTTATAAAAGCGCGCCAATGCGTATTTGCTCTTGATTGCCGCTAGGGGCGTGCTTGTGATTTGTTTTGACGTCCGTACTATTGACTAAACCCGACATATATTATATTTGTCGCATCAAGGCTGGCCGATAGATGTAAACCATCGGGAAGTCTGGATGTATTCTCTTAGGTTAAGACATCGTGTGTGGGCAGGTCAGTGGGTATAATCGTACAAATGAAATCACATAAGTTATTCGATACACTGGGTTTATTCAAATAGACACAAGTTACATTCTTGCTTACTAATATTACGGATCGACATCTTAGCTGATTCTACGACGTCTTAGCTCTACGGCTGTCAGTACTCAACTGATCTATTCTGCTGTCCCCACTACGCAAGCAGTTAAAAAAAGCGCGCCAATGCGAATTTGGTCTTGATTGCCGCTAGGGGCGTGCTTGTGATTTGACTTTACGTCCGTACTATTGACTAAACCCGACACGGCCATCCTGCGAGACAGGCGTCCTCGTCTGTTCCTCATTGTCAGGTTTTAACAGTGTATCGAATCATGTGGAAATCCTCAATGGATATCCTCAGCCCTTGGGGAAAGCTGAGGGGTCTGTCAGACTCCTACTGACTAAAACCACATGGTGTTCTTCTAGGTCGTAATTCCTCTTGAGAGGCGAGCGTGGAACACACACGTCGCCTTCTCGGGCCTCTCTCAGGTGACAGATCTCCAAATCTAGCACCCGCAGGCATCATCTTCTTGTCCTTGCTCCATGCCACCTCATGGTCACCTCGTGTTACACCACACGTCGTCTTAGTCCACTCCATCCTGGCAATCTCCCATCATACAAGGGATGTTTTTCTGAAAAATACAAAAATTTTCAAACAGTATCTGCTCGTCCAATCCTGACTCATACTCTAGAGTGAGGAAACATTTTTAAACAATCAAACATGATCATTTAAATCTCTCTATTTCCAATTTAAAGAAAATAGCAATTCAATCATCAATTTGGTACCTAAAAGCACCCTATCTTCGTGATTACAAAGTTCAAGTACCACTGACAGTCATTAATGTCACATTTAATGAAACAAAAGAAACAAGACACCAGGTATCTTATTCACGATCTTTAGCCACTATCTCATAACTCTCCTAGCCATGTCATAGCTCTCCATGCTATATCATAGTTCTCTTAGCAATCACAATTGCTCTACTCGCACATCTCCACGATGTCGAGTCAATTTAACTCTCTGAACTCAGAACCTGTTCACACAGATTTAGTCTGTCCTATTTTACGTAAATTCATTATCTACTTCATCTACTATCTCAATTGGTACTTGAAATTTGGGTGTCTTACTAACACGATCTACGCATAGTAATCAAAATTAGAAAACCAAAATTTTCGTAATGAGGGCTTGACGATTCGAACGTCATCAACAATAACATGATCTCTCCACACGCGTGACTGCGAGTTTGCTTTCTTTTAACCTCATGACTCAATAGGAACTTTCTGTAAGATTCCTAACACAAACATGAATTTTCACACCAGCCATAGTGTCACACAGACTTACAGGTGCCATACAGGCCTACCGTTGCCATAAAGGCCAACAGTTGCTACTCAGGCTCATAGTTGCCAGTCAGGCCAACAGTTGCCAGTCAGGCCAACAGTTGCCACACAGGCCAACGGTTGCCACACAGGCCAACGGTTGCCACACAGGCCAACAGTTGCCACACAGGCCAACAGTTGCCACACAACGCTCGCCTACTCCTGACCAAACTAGATTATTGGGTTCGTGAAAATAGAGAAATTTGAGATCACTACTCTTTAACTAAGTCATTACCCTGGGCTATGTACTACTAGTCGCTCCAAACAAAGTTTAAAACTTATTGTGCAGCAAAAACTGCCAAGCTTACAGAAACCCTCGAGTTAAACCTCCAACGCCACGGCTCCCTAGCCGACCAGCAATTATATTGCTCTCACAATGGTCTCTCGGTCTCTCTCTAGACCCCGACCGCCGCCAGAATCCACTGGTACGGTCAAACATAATCCGTCTTATTAATAAACGTGGACTAAGGTAAGAATAACTTTATTCCAAGCATTAGGTTGGTACTAATAAAAATCCGTATTAATAAACACGGAATAAGGAGAGATTATACTAATCTGACACTAGTCTCGGACTAAAAGTTAAACCATGGTGGCAGCTAGTTTAAGGTCGGAATAAGAGTAGAATAGTGTAACAATGGCAACCACATTTTTTTTATTTTTATTTTTTTTGTTTTGTTCCTTACGGAACAGGCTAAGGTCTGAGACCATGCTGCCTAGTCATCAGTATTTTTCATGAATTCTTTAGTATGCATTAGAATGCGGATGTAACGTATTCTAATGTTTTTTGGAGTATTTGGCAGCAAATTGTATCGAGTCAGCCTTCCCAGTAAGCTTTGCGGAGGTAGTCAATACTACAATAAAATTCTCCGCTCCATTACATCGAGATCGCTTCTGTCAATGATTTCACATATTGTCCAGTTGCGTAGACAGTTGAGACACAAAACTACACCACTTTTATATCACAATATCCACTAGGAATCAATTTGCAAATAATATTAACAGCCGCTGAAGTTCACTCGAAAAAATCCCGCCAAAAACTCCTTTTTTTATTTTTTTTGCATCGCCCTATTCGGGCAGGCTAAGGTCTTAGACCATACCGCCTCGTGTTCAGTGCATAATATCCTTCTTGAATTCTTTAGTATGCATTATAATGCGGATGCAACAGATTCTAACGTTTTTTGGAGTATTTGGCAGCAAATTGTATCAAGTCAGCCTTCCCAGTAAGCTTTGCGGGAGGTAGTCAATACTACAATAAAATTCTCCGCTCCACTATCCCGAGATCGCTTCTGTCAATGCTTTCACAGATTGACCAGTTGCGAAGACAGTTGAGACATAAAACTACACCAATTTAATATCACAATATCCACTAGGAATCAATTTGCAAATAATGTTAACAGCCGCTGAACTACACTCGAAAAAATCCCGCCAAAAACTCTCGCAACCACAATTATTACATAGACTCTGATTTTTTATTTCGTAGATGTGGAACATTAAAAAAAATAAGGTCATTGGCAGCTGTTTAGCTTTAGTCAACGAAATTACAAATATATTAATTAATTAATCATCATTTTATGTAATTTTTAAGTTTAAAGGTAATACGATAATTTGAAAAGGAAATCTCTATGGCAGATGCCATTTTTAGTTCTTTTTCTACATAATGTCTTCAACTTGCTTATTTTTCATTCACTAGTTCATTCTTTTTACTTTTAAATTCAACTGGGTTGCCAGAGCTTACGCGTAAATCCAAGACTAAGAATTGAATAGTTAGTCCGAGGTTATTCCATGTTTATTAATAACATTGCTAGATCTATGTTAATCCTTAGTTACTCCGGGATTAGCTAGTCCAAGAGTAACTTCGGAGTAAGCTGGGAATACGCCATTTTTATTAATAAGATTGAATACGTTCGATAGACTGAATTACTCGACACCTTAAGCTTGCTCATTATTATCAAAATCCTTTTGACATCAACATCGACTGGTACATAACCCGCTGGCATCTGCCCTAACCTACCTTGTGCATACTTGTAGGTTCTAAGCGTGCCTATTTAAAGCTTTCGGTGTATAACGATCACCATCCTGTCATAATCACCTATCGCAGACTTAATACAGGGCCTATTTCGTTTTGGAACCAGAGATTCCCACACAATACTTCATTAGAAAAAGGTCCAACGATCAAAAAGTTCAACAACTAAACAAAGTTATAGTAAAAATTCTGTTACTCTTTACCATAATTCAAAGGCAATGCACACTCAACTCATGAAACTTCTTTGTTGACCCATCGCCACATGTTACTCATGAGGTGCGGTCCAAAGTTCTGAGTATGGCAAGTGTACAAGCCATCACATTTGGTCTCACTACCATTGTCATCAACTATGACAATCTTTTATACACCGATTTGTTTGTAATTTATCCACTGACCTCTAATATACAAGTACGCTGGACTTCATATTATCGATGACAAAATTAAGACATTTGATTTTCGCCATTTTGGCGCTGATAGCAACGTTACTTAACGTGAGATTCCATGGAACTAATATTAGAGATGGGACATAGCCTTCGGTATAAAAATACGTGAGAATAATTTAATACTTAGGAGAACAAGAAAATACCAATTATTTTAATTGAGATTCATTTCTAAGTAATAGAAAACTTGCTGTAAAGGTTAACTGAAAAATACTTTCAATCAGATTGCAAGCTATAAACTAGTGGATAGCGTGCTACTAAAGTTAGGTATAGCGCATTACTGTCAGATCAGTGAGATTTAAATATGGGGATAGGCTAACAACTTTTCCTTAAAACTAGTATTTTTGAGCAAGTATCTGCTCGCTCAAGTATACTAGTTAGTTAATATTTACATTTACAATAGTTTGGATTCACTCGGTTGGAACATCATTCAGTAGATGAGTGATACGCCTTGCCAACTCTACTATTTTGATATTAGTGTAATTTAAAAATATTATTAATACTCATATACTCGTATTAGTTAAAATAATATAATATTTCCAGGCGAATATATTAGTATTACCTTATCTTGAGAAATATCGGTATTAACCTATCTCTAAATGTGTCAATTTTAGTTCCTGAGAACCTCGAGTGGGGCGCTTTGATTCGGCACAAAAATCAACTGTCATTTCATCTAATATATGTAGTCCAGCGTACTGTATGATAGAGGTCAGTGAATTTATCTCAGACTAATTCAAAATTCAAATTTTTGAAAATTCTTTTGTTTCGGTGGCATAAAAATGTCTTGATGTGTAGGAGAGGGAATTTTCATTTGTGCGAAATTTAGAAAACAATACGAATTACGTTTAGTTAGTTTTTTTTTCATTTTTAAACTAAAGATAAAGTTAAAATTGAGGTGTTGTAGCCATGCAGCGCCAACATTTGACGAGGGCGGAGATGTTACGAGCTGTGGGAATGCTGGAAGCTGGGTCTGTTCAGCGTAATGTTGCTGAGGCCATAGGGAACCACCAAAATGTAATTTCAAGATTGTGGACACGCTATCGTGCCACAGGTGAAGTAGCGGAGAGGCACCGGGGGCCAAGTCGCATCACTACCCCCAGACAAGACCGATTTTTGCAAATTACTGCGCGAGCTCAACCAAATGCAACGGCGACTCAATTGGTCCAAAGGCTGCGAGTGGTGTTCCCCAAGTGCTTGTGAGTGACCAAACTGTAAGAAGGCGACTGCATGAAAGCAATCTACGCTCTCGTAGACCACTCCGGATCCCACCTTTACGGAGAGGCAATCGTGGACGACGATTAGAATGGGTTCGGAACCACGTAGACTGGGGCCGTGAGCAATGGTCCAATGTGCTGTTCACGGATGAATCCAGGTTCGGCTTCCATCCAGATTCACGAAGGATGCGTGTTTGGCGAGTTCCTGGACGATGGAGCCGTCTTCAGAACCCTCAGGAAGTTCACCCATACCAAGGAGGAACAATTGGTTTGGGCAGGAATTCGTCTTGGAGGACGGACGGATCTCGTTTGGGTGCGGGGCAATATGACGGCAGAACGATACGTCCAACAGGTGCTGGGGCCCGTAATCTTGCCCCACAGAACACAAATGGGGCAAGATTTCCTGCTCATGCACGACAATGCCCGGGCACACACGGCGAGAACGGTAGCAGCTTGGTTACATACACACAATGTTAGGGCCTTAGACTGGCCTGCTCAATCGCCAGATCTAAATCCCATTGAGCATGCGTGGGATATGCTGAAGAAGAGCTCTGAAGGAAGTTCCTGAAAATCTGGCTACAGAAGATCAACTTTTTGCGCACCTCAGAAGGACATGGGACAATATTCCGCAGCAAGACATTGACAACCTTGTTCTGAGCATGCCAAATCGTTGCCGATGGAACATCATGGGCGCTTTCTCAGACTACTAACTTCAAGTTTATAAACACAAATTAAATGATTTTTCAATTTTTTTCAGTTTTTACTCATAAATTAAAAGTTAATTCATATACGGTTTCCGTCTATGCTTCATTTTTTTCCATAAAATCCTGAAATTTTAATCGAAGTACCTTAACCATTATTAAAAAATGGTAGAATATTAAATAACGTATCTTTTAAATATATACATGCCATATAAATAATTAACACATTGATAGTAATACGCTTTTTTAAAAATATCCCTAGACCGTGTTGATGTGTTTAGTATCATTTATATCTGCTTCACCAAATTCTCTAAGCCTTTTGGCTACCTGTGACAGTGGCCTGTTCCCTTGTCTAAGCATGTTTTTTAATCTGATGATGTATTCCTGTTGCCGCTATAACAACAAATACTAAAAACAGAATAAAATAAATATTTAAGTAGAGCTCCCATAAAACAAACGTGAATTTTTTGCCGTTTTTAGCGATAATGGTACGGAACCCTTCGTGCGCAAGTCCGACTCGCACTTGGCCGGTATTCCTTCATGCTCCCTAACTATTATTTCCTAACATAAAGCACTGCAGACTCTATAGTAGTTCTACAAAAAGGAATTTTACAAGCTGAGGAGTTAATTTTATCTCACATGCATAACAGAAACCATAGGAAGTAAAATAGTCACAATTTCCTATCCTATGCAGAACAGCGTGGCAAAGTAGATCACGCGGGACCGTAATGCAACTAAAAGTGCGAATAAGGATGCAATTACAACTACAGTGCAGTCAATGGTGGTCTAAAATTCCATGCGAAACCATTATGCGACTAATAGTGGCAAAAAAGATACAAATCTAACTATTGTGCAGTTAATGGTGCCCTAAGGTATCACAAAAATACCTTAGGTTTCTACTGCGTTCATAAGCTATAGTTTGAGCTGTTATCGAACTCCTGCCTAATTCTGACGCCCTTATGCCACCCCTATAGATACTGGAGCTTTAAGGAAAGCTGCATTTTTCACTAGTGTGCTAGTTGGGAAGGTACATGTGCAAAACACTTACAATACCAGGAGTGTGAGGGAACGTGAGTTCGTGCGAGCACCGGTTATGGTAAGAGAACTAACAAGTATCTGACCCCTACAATTTTCAATGACCTGGATTGGCTGCGTAAAGAAAATGCGAATACGACTAAGAGAACCCTAAAGAATAAATTGAAAAATGTACTGCTCAAGGAAATAGCCGCTAACTGTGATGAATGATGATAATTATATACATAATGATTTGATTAATGATTTTATCTTATCTGATTTTAATGATGATTTTTTACTGATTATTTATTTTATTTTGTTGATTATTTATTTTATTTTATTGTATTGACATTGTATTTGAGTGATTTAATTTAATTTTAATATGTAATTTCTGAATTTAATGCAATGAAATTATCAGAAAAATTTTCTTATTATTAGTAACGTTTAGATCAAAATATTGTAAAATTAAGATTTAATACAAGCACTTATCCCGCCGACAAACTGTTACGCAGTTTAGTGGGTTTAATTAAATGTGTAAAATTGTTTGATCCAAAATAAACGATTTATTATGATTATTTCCTTTATTTATCTGTTTTCTTATTATTTACATTTTTAAATATTTTTATAAATAAATTATAAAACAAAAACAATTAAAAATATAAAAAATAGAGGCCCACCGGTATCGGGAACAGTGTCCAAGCTACCGGCGGTCAGGGCTCCAGAGAGAGGAACCTCCTAACTATACGAGCCATGTCCAGCAGTACTGCTTTCTGGATCAGGGCCTTTAACCCAGCTGCCTAACGAGAGCCTTCTAAGATGTTGGTCGAGGCTCGTGGCTATTAAGCCATTGGCTGACACGACTATCGGTACAATGATCGCTGTGTCCACATCCCACATGTCGACAACCTCGCGAGCCAAGTCAAGATACTTGATTTGTTTATCTTTCTCGGCTTTCACGAAGTTCCCGTCATGCGGGACGGTAACATCAACAATCATTGCACGCCTCTCGATTCGGTCCACCACCACTTTATCAGGCTTGTTAGCGATAATAGTCCTGTCAGTGATGATGGACCGATCCCAGTACAATGTGATATTGCCATTTTCGAGAACTGGGTCGGGCACATACCTGTAGTACGGTACCTCCGATGCCACAAGAGTGTATTTCAGAGCAAGTTGCTGGTGGATGATCCTGGCTACAAGGTTGTGCCTATGCAAATACTCTTCGTTAGCTAGACGAGAACATCCAGAGATAATGTGGATTTCGTTTCATTCCACACTTGCACAGCATCTGTGCAGATCTTCATACATTAACGGGCAATAAACAGCCATGGCAATGGTCAGGACATGAGAACTAAATTTTCGAGAAGACTAAACAGTGTATTGCAGCATCGAAACAACTGATAGCATTTGATGAAAGGCGTCAACTCTAATTGGCTTGCGATGCCTCTGAAAAAGGTGCCGGCGCAGAATTATTCCACAAAGACAAAAATGTTGAACAGCCCATCGCATTTGCGTCCAGAAAGCTGCCCTCTGCAGAAAGCAATTATTCGGTAATCGACCGGGAAGCAATAGCTATTCTATTTGGTATCACGAAATTTGACCAATACCTACGAGGAACTAAATTTAAAATAGTAGCAGACCACAAACCTTTAATACATATCTTCGGGCCACAGCGGAATTTACTTAAATTAGTAAACAACCGCCTAATAAGATGGGCGTTGATAATAGAAAGTTATGATTATGAAATCTACCACCAGAAGGGGGAAAACAACATAATCGCAGACTGCTTGTCGAGACTTCCTAACGCCCGATAAAAACCGGCCCCCGCCGAATGTGATGTCCATAAAATAGCTGCGCTTGGGCAAAATATCAAAATCACAGATCTTGCGTTGACGGAAGAGGTAATTAAAGGGGAAACATCAAAAGAACCTGTCCTCTCTCAAGTCCGACAATGTTTGAAAACGGAATGGCGAAACATTCAATACGACAATCTCCTGAATCCATTCTTCCGCATGCGAAATGAATTATCGATCGAAAATAAAATAGTTATGTGGCAGGGCAGGATAATAATACCGGAAACCCTACGTCATTCAACACTGAACTATCTTCATCGAGGTCACCCTAGCATATCAGCGATGAGGGCACTCTCACGTTTCTACGTATGGTGGCCAGCGCTAGACGAAGATATTGATGCATTCGTCAAGAGATGTCGTAAATGTCAAGAAAAAAGACCGTGAAACCCAGAACTTCTAATTTATGGTTTATGCCGGAAAGAGTTTGGGAAAGGTTACATATTGATTTTGCGCGCGGGGCCCTTTGAAGGAACATATTGGTTAGTGCTTTGCGATGCTCTGTCAAAATGGATCGAAGTTAAGCCTATGAAACATATCACAACAAGGAATCTATGTTATGTTCTGGATGAAGTTTCTTCCACATTTGGTCTCCCTGAAATTATTGTTTCCGACAACGGCCCACAATTCACATCTCATGAGTTCAAACAGTCTTACTGTAGAAAACATGTAATAGTAAATGTCACAACAGCACCATACCACCCGAGGAAAAATGGCTTGGCGGAACGCCTTGTGAGGACATTCAAGAGCAGAATGCTATCCAGTGATGGAATTGCTAAAAATCGACTTTATGAATTTCTTTTTTCTTACCGGAATACCCCTCATAACCTACCATAACCACAGGGAAGTCCCCATCACAAATGATGTTTGGTCTGCAATTGAACTGTCTTCTCTCAATCATCCAGCCCAAAAATAGGAGAGAGCTACAATTTAAACAAGTACAAGGCAATTTTGCGTCAACTTCACCCAACTATCTTCCGGGAGAGAGAGTTTTCATTAAAACTCGCTTAGACAAGATTTAATAATAATAATAATAACGAGAAACGAACGTAGTTCCTTCATGGACGTGGGCTGAATGGCATTTGTTATAGCTTCAATTTTAGTTTTCGTTGGGCGTATTCCGTTTGGATCAATAGTATGACCAAGGTACTCTATTTCCTTCTGAAGGAATGAACACTTTTTTAGGTTGACCTTGAGTCCTGCTTTCTCCAATCGGTCAAACACCGTAGAAAGAAGTTGTAAGTGCTCTTGTAGGTTCTTGCCCGCTACTGCTATGTCATCGAAGTATACTGCCACGTTAGGTAGGTCACCCAGAAGTTTGTCCAGGTAATGTTGGAAAATTGAGGGCACTGTTGCAATTCCATAAGGCATTCAGTTATATTGAAAATAGCCTATGTGTGTGGCCAACGTCAAGTATTGCCTTGACTCTGGCGCTATTTCGAACTGTAAGTATGCATCCTTGAGATCTATTTTTGAAAACATTTTGCCGTTTGACAGATGTTGTCGCAACTGGTCGAAGATGGGAACTGGGTGTAAATGTTTAATGAGTACCGAATTTATGGTATTACGATAGTCACCACATATCCGTATTTGTCCGGTGGTTTGACTAAATTCACTGTAATAGGTGTAGCCCATTCGAAAGGCGTTATGTTAGGGTCAATTGGGTGAATTATGCCTTCTGAGATAAGGCATGGTACATCTACGTCTGTTGAAGTATACATCTATTTTCTTACAATCTTTGCTGCCTTTAACAGCACATATAACTTCGTCGTCGCTGTCATCGCTAGTTGAGAGTGATGACTGTGATGCCATTTGGTTGTTCCTTATTTTCTGTAGTTTGACTTTGCTTCTCCTGTCGTTGGTATTCTTCTTTGGTCCCGTGATGAAAGCTCTCCCGCTCTTAATGCAGCATAATTCAAAATGTCCCTCAATTCCACACGCGTCACATGTATGGTTTTTTGCCACGTAAAAAACTTACACCTAAAGGCATTACAGACGTGACAGTGGAAGTTGGACACAGAAAAATCCTACTTCCCGTTGTGGTGATGAGAGATGCCGACCCGATGCTTTTTGGATTACATTGGAGTGAGTGTTTCCTGACCTTCCCAAAGCCAGTCTACTCAATCAGAAGAGGACCAACTACAATGAAACAGTTTTTAGACTCACATACATCGCTTTTCGACTGCAAACTGTGGAAAGTAAAGGACTATCTGGTGAACATACACATTAAAGCGGGGGCAGAACCAGTACACACGCCAGCTAGACCCATCAAATTCAACATAAGGAAAAATATTGAACATGAATTAGAACGCCTAATCTCAGAAGGTATAATTCACCCAATTGACCCTAACATAACGCCTATCGAATGGGCTCACCTACAGTGAATATAGTCAAACCAACCGGACAAATACGGATATGTGATAGATAGATAGATAGATAGATAAATCATTTATTTAGTGCACACAAAAGACACATCACACAAAATCTTAATAAAATTATTACAATTGTCATGCAGGTATGTTTAAAAACAAAGTGCCAACATAAAAAGAAAAAGGAAACCGAAACAAAAGTAAAAATTACATCACTAACATTAATTTTGACAATCAAAACAATCATAACACAGTGCGGTGTGCGTCTCAAGGTTGCACCAAATGGGAGTCCAGCTCAGCACGTGTCAGGCAAATATACCTGACGCTGATATTCTGCTGGATCCCTGCAGTGACAAGTGTCGCCAAGCAGTCGTGATATATTGGTGTTGTAACAGTGTTATGCGTAGAGTAATTCACGTAAGTATACCCGCAACTTTAATTTAGTACTTACAATAAAAAAAAAATATTTGATTTTTTGTTATGCAGTAGAAAAAGTTTCAGTTCTTAGGCGTGTTGAATATTTTATAGACACGTTTTGATTAATTAATAATCTCACTATAACCAATAAATAAATGATGGCGTAGGTGGTAGGTATGTGGTGACTATCATAGTACCATAAACTCGGTACTCATTAAACATTTACACCCAGTTCCCATCTTCGACTAGTTGCGGCAACATCTGTCAAACGGCAAAATATTTTCAAAAATAGATCTCAAGGATGCATGCATACTTACAGTTCGAAATAGCTAGCAATAGTCAAGGAAATACTTGACGTTGGCCACACACAAAGGCTATTTTCAATATAACAGAATGCCTTTTGGAATTGCAACAGCGCCCTCAATTTTCCAACATATACCTGGACAAACTTCTGGGTGACCTACCTAACGTGGCAGTATACTTCGATAACATAGCAGTAGCGGGCAAGAACCTACAAGAGCACTTACAACTTCTTTCAAGAGAAAAAAAAAAAAAAAAAAAAAAAAAAAAAAAAAAAAAGGACTCAAGGTCAACCTAAAAAAGTGTTCATTCCTTCAGAAGGATACAGAGTACCTTGGTCATACTATTGATCCAAATGGAATACGCCCAACGAAAAATAAAATTCAAGCTATAACAAATGCTGTTCAGCCCACGTCCATGAAGGAACTACGTTCGTTTCTCGGACTAGTAAATTTCTATGATTGTTTCATTCCACACTTGCACAGCATCTGTGCAGATCTTCATACATTAACAGGCAATAAACAACCATGGCAATGGTCAGAACATGAGAACCAAGTTTTCGAGAAGACTAAACAGTATATTGCAGCATCGAAACCCCTGATAGCATTTGATGAAAGGCGTCAACTCTACTTGGCTTGCGATGCCTCTGAAAAAGGGGTCGGCGCAGAAAAGAAAGAAAACACAAAGACAAAAATGTTGAACAACCCATCGCATTTGCGTCCAGAATGCTGCGCTCTGCAGAAAGCAATTATTCGGTAATCGACCGGGAAGCAATAGCTATTCTATTTGGTATCACGAAATTTGACCAATACCTACGAGGAACTAAATTTAAACTAGTAACAGACCACAAACCTTTAATACCTAAATTAGTAAACAACCGCCTAATAAGATGGGCGTTGGACAATAGGAAGTTATGATTATGAAATTTACCACCGGAAGGGGGAAAACAACATAATCGCAGATTGCTTGTCGAGACTTCCTAACGCCCGAGAAAAACCGTCCCCCACCGAATGTGCTGTCCATAAAATAGCTGCGCGTGGGCAGAACAGCTATCTATCTATATCGCTCGATATCTCGAAGGCCTTTGACAGGGTCTGGCACGCTAGTCTACTCAGCAAGCTTGGCATCCCAGCCGGTTTTTGCAGCTGGATATCAGACTTCCTCAGTGAACGGTCGATCCGAGTAGTCGTTGACGGCTGCTCCTCTGACCTTATGGCTATTAATGCCGGTGTTCCTTAGGGGTCTGTTCTCTCTGCAACTCTTTTCCTGCTGCACATCAATGACCTACATCTGCCTGGTATTGTTGGGTACGCAGATGACAGTACTGTTTCAGAGAGATACTTGTCCAGCGCAAAAACCGGCGGGGATGAAGTTCGTTCCTTGAGAGAGGCTATGGTGGAGCGTACTGATTTGACCTTAAATCTTGTCTCCCGTTGGGGTGACGACAATCTGGTCTCTTTTAACGCCACCAAAACATAGGCATGTCTTTTTACCGCAAAAAGGACTACTTTCATTCAAACGCCTACTTTTCGGGGTGCATCTGTTCCTGTTACTGATCGGCTCGAGCTCCTTGGCATGGAGTTGACATCCAGTCTCAACTTCGGCGCCACCATCGAGTACAAAGCCCAAATTGCGGCAAAGAAACTGGGTGTCTTAAACAGAGTGAAGCGATACTTTATGCCTGGACAGCTATTAACTCTTTACAAAGCGCAAGTCCGATCCTGCATGGAGTATTGCAGCCACCTCTGGGATGGCTCAGCTAAATATCAGCTTGCCTCGCTTGACTCGGTGGAACGCAGAGCTAAGAGACTAATTGGCGACGTCAAACTGGTGGATGCCAAGCTTCACAGCTTGGCTCATCGCCGTAAGGTTGCCTGCTTGTCGGTATTCTACAGACTGTATTTTGGCGAGTATGCTCATGAACTCCACGACCTCATCCCACCGGCCCCCTTCTACCATCGGACATCTAGACGCACTGCAAGTTACCATCCTCACCTAGTTGCTATTCCACCAATTCGCACCAAGCGCTTCCAAACATCCTTCATAATGCGCACTGCAAAAGAGTGGAACTCACTGCCTGCGTCTGTGTTTCCGAACGCATACAACCCGAATCTCTTCAAAGTTAGAGTGAACAGGCTACTTCTGGGTAAGCTCACTCCATCGTCGACTTTGTCTCTGTCACCTCTGACCTAGACTAGAGTCAAGAGCAAACCCATCTCAAATAAAAAAAAAATAAAAAAAAAGAACATCAAAATAAACAGATCTTGCGTTGACGGAAGAAGTAATTAAAGGGGAAACACCAAAAGACCCTGTCCTCTCTCAAGTCCGACAATATTTGATAACGGAATGGCGAAACATTCAATACGACAATCTCCTGAATCCATTCTTCCGCAAGCGAAATGAATTATCGATCAAAAATAAAATAGTTATGTGGCAGGGCAGGATAATAATACCGGAAACCCTACGTCATTCAACTGACCTATCTTCATCGAGGTCACCCTGGCATATCAGCGATGAGGGCACTCTCACGTTTCTACTGGTGGCCAGCTCTAGACGAAGATATCGATGCATTCGTCAAGAGATGTCGTAAATGTCAAGAAAACAGTCCGTGCAACCCAGAACTTCCAATTTACTCATGGTCTATTCCGCAAAGAGTTTGGGAAAGGTTACATATTGATTTTGCGGGGCCCTTTGAAGGAACATATTGGTTAGTACTTTGCAAAACTCTGTCAAAATGGATCGAAGTTAGCCTATGAAACATATCACAACAAGGAACCTATGTTATGTTCTGGATGAAGTTTTTTCCACATTTGGTCTCCCTGAAATGATTGTTTCCGACAATGGCCCACAATTCACATCCCATGAGTTCAAACAGTACTGTAGAAATCATGAAATAGTAAATGTCACGTCAGCACCATACCACCCGAGGACAAATGGCTTGGCGGAACGCCTTGTGAGGACATTCAAGAGCAGAATGCTATCCATTGATGGAATTGCTAAAAATCGACTTTATGAATTTCTTTTTTCTTACCGGAATACTCCTCATAGTACCACAGGATATCTCGGTGGAATATATCTCGGTGTGATAGTGGACCAAAACTTAAACTGGAAAGAAAAAAAATAAAAAAAGGTCACCTCAGGTCACCTCCACAGTGGTGGCAATTTGCTGTGGCCTCTCGCCCAGTCCTATTCAGGTATTTATCGTAGCAACCGTGCCCGGTTAGTACCTGAGTGAGCCTGTAGAATATGCGTTCCCCTCTTTTCAGCCAGCAACGTGCGATTCAAATAGCCATTTTCCTCTGCAGGTAAATTTGAATCCTGCAGGTACGGACACCTGACAGTAGGTTTGACCAGCCTGTCTGGGTCGCGGATAAATTTGAAAAAGAGTTACCGCGGCCCTGGCTCAAGCAACTGAAGAAACACGGGTGGGTTTTAGTCAGTAAAAGTTTGACACGCCCTCCCGCCTCACCCAGAGCGGGAGAAGTCATTGGATGTTTTCCCACCCAAAAAAAATATAAAAAAGGTTTGATCGAACCATGAATTTCCATCGATCGCACTACATCCGAGTAGAAGCGGCGAGCTTTTGCCCGAGGTTCTCCTAGAATGAGCACTAGTCTATGCAAAGCACCCACTGGCCTACCAACGTTGGGGACCAGGCGCTTGAAATGCTCTTCGAAGCCCCACCGTCCATGGTTAGGCCAAGACACTGGACTTGCGCATCTTCAACTGTCACAAATAAGCAGTGCTGCAGTTTATATATAGATAGCGCCTCAGTTTCATGAGCCGCTGTAATCTGTAAATCCAGCTCGCGGAAAGACGCCGCCGCCGCATAAACGACTCTTGCCACTCCGAGCTCGGAATATCTGGGTGATATCGCCCGCAGTGGTGGCGCCGATTTAGTGTATTTTTTAACCGATTTCGCAAAAAAGGAGGAGGTTATCAATTCGATTGTTTTTTTTTTTTTATGTGTGTTCTGTTGTGTGAACTTTTTATTGGGTGAACCGATTTTGATGATTCTTTTTTTATTCGAAAGCTGGTGTTTGTCATGTGGTCCCATTTAATTTTCATCAAGATTTGATGAACAGCTTCGGAGATATACATCAGAACTCTTCAATAAATGACGGCAAATCACTCGGGATAGCTGCAATCGCATATCTGTTTATTGTTCACACCATTTCATAACATAACATCACACTGGTACGCTTTAAAGGAGTACGCAGGTGTGAACAGTTCACCCTGGTATACTCTCATTCCACCGGTTTTGTTTATTTAAGTTTCATGTTATTGGGTTTATCTATTCTGGCTTCACTTTGGGCGTTATTTATTTATTTATTTATTTATTATAGGTACCTAGCCTATAGAACTGATCCATTATGTACCTACCACAACTAAAAAGTAAAAAACTTTTAACAAAAATTACAGCCGACTTCCAAACAAAAACACTACAAAGTGAAAAATAACTTCAATTTCGGAAGCCGGTGTCAAAAAACAAAGAAACGAAAAAAGGAACACCGACTTCCGAAATTGAAGTTATTTTTCACTTTGTATTGTTTTTGTTTGGAAGTCGGTTGTAATTTTTGTTAAAAAGTTTTTGAAAATGTGATTTACTTTATTTGAATATGTCGCAAATAGGGAGCTATCTTGGATAAACCCTCGGTCTTGTGGGCTTTCGTGGGTAAAATGTGCAAAGCAGGTAACTTATGCCGTTTTAGAGATAGTCCTTGGTTCATTAGCAAAGCAGCGGATTCGGCCACCAATCGTTTCGCTTTCTCTCAACAAAAACACACTTTTTCAAGTTTATACACGCCACTTTAGGCTACTTCTTAACCCTTTTCCTCATAACCATTTTCAACTCCGAAAACGCGCGCCCGCGCGTTTCTTTCCAACGATCAACCTCTGGCGGGAGACTCCGCTCAAGTAGCCATATTATTATTGGCTACCCCGCTTTCATTGGACCCTGAACACATCCGGCAAATTACCGCTTATCACATCCAATCAAAATCGAGTATTTTGACATAAGAAAAATAAAGTGTTGTCTATCGAATAAAATCGAAATGAAATTTTGAACTAGAAGCTAAATGTTGCCAATTAAACAAAACTGAATTAATAAGTTTACAAGCGATATTTCTTTGTTCCTGATTATTATTCGGATACCTTCCTCCGATACGGCCATCTTGACATTCAAACGGTCCCACGTTTGATGTAGAGCGACGAGCAACATCGTTACTCAATAGGGAACTATCCGCAAAGCTGCGCTCAGATGGCGCCACAGGTTTCTGCGTAAACAAACTAGAGAAGGGCGTTTTCGGTTTTTTGCGCAAACGGTTATGTATGTGTTTTCATATCGATATCGAAAACGGTTTTCAGATATCAATATCAGTAGTACAGTTTGCAAAATTTAAAATGTTATTTAGATGAGCAAACTAACAACGAACACGAAATAATACTTAGAAAGATAGGTAGCGCATATGATTCCTAACGTTCGTGAAGTTTGCGTTTTGTTCGTAGTTCGTACGTTTTCGCATTGTTACGGTTTTAAGTTTTGAATTATTCGTTCTCACACGCTAGTAAGGTTTTTATTAGATACAGCTTTTGTAATATCGGTTATTTTGATATCTATATCGATATGATATGATATCTAACACATATCCGATATAAGTTACGTTTAAATATATCGGACACATCCCTAAAAAAAAACCAAACTGTCAAAGTCCAGCGACAAAATTTCGCAGTTTATGTATACAAAATATAAAACAAATAGTGAAAGAAAAATTAAGCTAACTAACTTCCCCAATATTATTATTTGGTTTTTGAACACAAGTTATCTTAAAAACAGTAAAAATGAGTTCGGTAACCACAAACAGTAGTAGACGCCATGTTGTTATGTTTTTGTTTACTCAGAGCCGTCAAGCGTCATCTGGCGGGAACAATTGGCAGTAATGTTCCCTATTGTAATAAAAAAACAAAAACGGCCAAGTGCGAGTCGGACTCGCGCACGAAGGGTTCGGTACCATTATCGCAAAAAACGACAAGAAAATCACGTTTATTGTATGGGAACCCCACTTAAATATTTATTTTATTCTGTTTTTAGTATTTGTTGTTATAGTAGAAACAGAAATAAATGATCTGTGAAAATTTCAGCTGTCTAGCTATCACGGTTCAGAGGGACTAGGCTCCCCCAGACACAGAACAGTTCTCCGAAGCCCCAGAGGGACCTGGCTCCCCCAGACACAGAACAGGTCACCGAAGCCCCAGAGGGACTAGGCTCCCCCCAGACAACAGATCACCAAAGCCCCAGAGGGACCAGGCTCCCCCAGACAACTGGTACTCTCGAAGCAACAAGACTGCCAGATACCCATGCCACATACACTAAACAACAGGTCACCGAAGCCCCAGAGGGACCAGGCTTCCCCAGACGGACAACAGGTCACCGAAGCCTCAGAGGGACCAGGCTCGCCCCCAGACGTATCCAGCAATGTTTCTTGGTCCCATAGCAATCGCTGTGGCTCCTGATGGTCAACCCTGTGACCATCCTGCAACCATAGTCATCCTGACCAGGGGGGTGACCATAAGCTCTCAGAGCGGTATCAATTTGAGATCGAGTAAGTGACAGATGTATACACGTCAGATACCCCCAGGCCTCGTAACCCACCTCGGTTACAGCAGTCATCTTTGACCACTCACCTCGTAACCCACCTCGGTTACAGCAGTATCTCTGACCACTCACCCCGTAACCCACCTCGGTTACAGCAGTCATCTCTGACCACTCACCCCGTAACCCACCTCGGTTACAGCAGTCATTTCTGACCACTCACACCTTATAGCCCACATTGGCTACAGCAGTCACCGCAGTGACTACTCATCACCGTACAGTCAGTCCTTTGACCATACACACGACCTCACCATTGCTAGATTGATTTGAATCAGTCTTCAACATAGTACATTCAGTTACGTCAATGGGTACTTGATCTTTCACTTTTCCTCTAACTCATCATGAACCAAACAATGCCTTTAATTCAATACATAGCTGACTCCATTCAGAACACCAATAACCATAAACAGCACCTTTAAACCAAAATGAAATATGTTATTTCAATCTTTATTCTCAGTACTGAATACAACGGCAACCTCACATTCAGGATTTCTTACCCAGCCAAAAGCATATTCAAGAACTCCATTTTATGTTCATGATTTCATACCTAACCCTCAGTGCGATAGGTATAATAACTACCAACATCAAACATTACCAATTTTGCAAACCAAAAATGAAAATGAAATCATGCACCGCATGTCACCGACTTTACATCTGTGTTAACATTATTTTATATATGTACATACATACTTACATAGACTGATAAACACATTACCCTCCTTCGGCAAACGGGTAAAAAAGTTTTTCACACGACTTTTGGCCTGCCAAATACATCACTAATTTCGAAACAATTTGACAGCTGACTGAAGGGACATTATGTAAAATGTTGCCAAAGATATAGGTACTCAAATTTCTCCCATAGATTTAATAATAAACATATATATAAAATATCTACAGAAAATTTTAGCACCTCGGATAGGGTAAATTTACCTACTTCAAAACTGAAGGATCAGTGCTGGACTAAGCCCCGCAGAACAAAACAAGGCCCCCGTCCCGCAAAATCTAGGTCAGACCGGGCGCGCGAAGATGCAAGAGCGAGCGAAGCGAGCTTGATATATTTTTTCTCCTCACCTCATAAAGGTTAGGTTAGGTTCGTTTTGATCTTTTATACAGGGTATGACACTTGTCTTTTATAGGTTTTTCAATCCAATTCTCTTTTCAATCCAAGTCTTTAAAATGAGACTCAGGTTTTAGAGCAAAAGTGAAAAATGTCCCAAAATTTCGCTGTATATCGTTTGGTGCGCAGCGAGCATACGTTTTTCGAAGTTGCAAATTTAGATTAACGCTCGGGTCCCGGGGTGGTCTTTTAAGAGTTTACGGGACCCCTTCTACGTGCTGATGGTGATAACCGGGGTGGTTTTATTGAGGTAAAAATCCCACACTCCCTGGTCTTTTCCCCAAAAGCCCAGGCGCCTTTTCTCCCCAGTAAACAAAAAAAAAGGTACCCTAACTGGCCCATACAACATACCTACTTAATACTGTACTGTACTGTACTTATTATCCTGATCTAGGTACATCAAGCTTTGCTACTACTACCCGTAACGACTTCCAAATATCTACAAATTAATGACAATAGGGTGAACAGGGAGTCAGCGTGTTTTCCAAAGCAGTGAGGCCTCATCTATGAATCGGCCTCGGCAAGCGTTGCTTAACCTTGTAGGTAAATCCATGCCGTGCGACTGTTTTTATTTAGTCACGAGCACGAAATACTTAGTACGTCAGGTACCGTTATAAATCAAGCAAAATGGCGTATTTTAAATAATACCATCTTAAATACTTAAGTACCTACTTTTCTATTTCTTACCTTTTAAGAGAAGTATACCTGCTTAGCATGAAAGGCCGACGATCTTGCATGCTATAACTCAGTCATTCCCAAAGTGGTACTCCCTGAACCCCTAGGAGTCTATAACAGAGACAATAAAATGATCACGTGAGCGGCTGCGGATTCCATTGAAGCAACCCGCAAACCCCAAACTGATGTATAGGATTTGTAGTTGTAGTTGCGACTGTACTATTTTATCATATATATCAAATAAATATTTGAAGATTGATAGGTTTAGTTTAGTTGGTGCAACCCGTGCAAGTTCCATTACAAAGACAAAATTAGACCCCGGTCTTGTCAAGCACAAAGCGTAAAGATTTTTTTTTAAACTGCATGATATTATGATTGATACTCGGCGATAGTGTTGCTGATGGTAATTTAATTAAGGCAGGTTACCAATATGCTTTCTGAATCGTATCATATTTACAGTAATGAATTATGACTAATTAATGCTAATGAGACATGGGTTCATTAAAACAAAGTTTATTTATCGGCTACAGAACTTCTGTTTTGCTGCCATTTTATTAAAATCTAAGTTACCAAGAATACCTACTCGTTGTGTTTTTTTAAAAGTGTATCAGCGAATATTTGGCTGACTAGTGGGTTTTAGTGACATTATTATAAATATGTATAATATGCATTTAGCTCTCACTCGGAATGCGCCGTTACATGTGCGTGCATAAATTATTAACACAATAATAAAGAAACAGCGGTTTTCTAACTTTAGCAGAATATTTCGCCAAGCGGTTTACGGGAATAAAAAGTTTGCGTATTTCTGCATAGCTTTTTATAATTATATGGTTACAGTAGGTACCTAGGCCGCAGTTCAGTGGTAACAATAGCAGTAAGTATCACATTTAACTATAGGTATACTAGTCAGAGCAGCATGAGCAAAATTTTGCCACGATAGGGCAGCTCCAAATGTTACCAGTCCACGATCTACTAGTACTACAGGCTATTTTTGCTTAAAAGGGCACTTCATAGACCATAAGTACCTATGTTGTACAGACGAAGGCAAATAAATTATTTGTATTTGTACCAACGATGCGCGACATGCGGTCGACAGCACCTAGGTGCTTGTAGACAACAATCCGTTGCCTATTATCAGTAGATTTATAGAGCACACAAACACACACACATAAAGCATCGTAGACCCATATTCCTAGTCAGTTCGGACACGGGTTCGGAACTCCACGGCTCCACTCAACTCAACTCGATCGCCAGGACAGCATGACCACGGGAAAAACCCGATTTATGTCAAGAAAGAGCAATCATCAATGTATTGTTCATCAGCACCACTTAGGGCTGTTACGCACTACATTCGATCCGAGTCCGTGATTTGAATTTCGAGTTCTATCCGAATTGAAAATGTTCTGTGTTATGACGGATACAGTTCGGATGTAGTGCATAAGCTTCCCTACAAGAAGTACTACGGCTACTTCGGTTCCAAAATTTCTCGTATTCGGATCGGATGCAGTGCGTAACCGCTCTTACGATAGCAAATATTTGCGAAAACCTGCTGGTCTGTTGAATTTATAAGAACAAACTTTTTCCCGTGTGTGGCCTATCGTACAGGAAATGCGCCTTTTTTCGAGATAAACAGCATCCTATTGCACTCAGCTAGTTTAGATCATTGAAAGATTTTTTTAAAGATATTAGTAGTTTCGGATATTGCATTTTACAACCAAACTTCATGTCTTTAGGTATAATATGAGTTTTTTTTGTTGTTTCTATTCTTGGCTCATGGATGACTATGCCAATTAGGTTCAAACCAAAGGGCTTTGAACCTTATTGGCACAGTCAGCCCTCTTGTATCAAAACTACCTATTATTTCTACACGCACTTTGACTGGTTTTATTTACTGCTAAGTTTTTCGAGGCTACTCTGAAGTATTTAAATAACTAACTCATAATAATGAGATTAAGTACATGCAGGCCCATTTATTCAAATAAATAAGACACTATTTTTAAATCTGTGACCTAGAGTGGGTGGTCATGAAAACGGTAGTTCACAGCACGGCGCGCGGAACGGCGGCGGCGGCGCTCGCTGGGCAACTTATTATAAAGCTTACCATGCACGAAACGATTAGTCTGCTAGATAGCAAGTCCTTTTGATGTGAAGGCCAACAAAAATATAAAGGCACCTAATAAAACCGTTTTATACAGATGGAAGATTGCAGTCGCTTTCTTATTTAGGTTTCCATCAAAATATCATATTGTTGTCTAGACTTCTATGATAGAAATCTTAAGTACCAGAGTACATACACTAGCATGTAATATAAATCACTAGCTGCCGCCCGCGGCTCCACCCGCGTGGTAATAGTAAGTACTTCTCTCAATATCTTTATAAATTATAGCCTATGTGTTATTCTGATATATAAAATATATTTCTGTAAAGATCCATCAAAAACCGTTCAGTAGTTTTTGCTTGAAAGAGTAACAAACATCCATCCATCCATCCTCACAAACTTTCACATTTATTATGTTTAAAACAGCGCATTCAACAAATTTTGGGGCTAGAATGTCGCTGCTGCTGGTTGATTGCGCAGTCTAGGGCATGTAATATCGGCAGTTTTCAATTCCGATATTGATTTCTGATATTAGATCTCAATATCAGAATGCCGATATTAATATCTGAATTGCGCTCAAGTGTTACTTATCGTATTTTTTTTCTTAATTGCACGTATTCGGTATGTGGTTGGATAAGTAGAATAAAAAATATGTTTATGTAGCGATATAATAGGATTTTCTATTGAGTCTCTCTCTTAGTTCTATCACCAGTGACTAGATAATAGGATACTCAATGATCTAAACTTAACATTTGTTCCCAAGAAATAATACTTAAGTCGGTACCTTACTACAGAACTTGTCCATTATGTACTACTAATAAGTGATAAATAAAAAACTTTTTAACAAAATAATAAAACCGTCTCTGGCTGGTTCCGCCTATTTTCTTTCTTGCGCGACGTGTGCTACATCCGCATCCGCAATAATTATAGCGGATTCAGATGTCTAAATCGATGCATTAACTCCGCAATTGCGGATGGGGATGCGAATATCCGCAACATCCCTGGTGTAAAAGATATGCGTTTCGACGGCGCAGCCACGATTTAGAGCAGTAATGCTCTAAACAGTACTCTGCCTCCCTGACTTGACGAGCATTTGCCTGTAATGTAACATTTCAGAATTGACTTTGAGCATTATATTACAATACTGCCTCCCTGACTTGACGAGCATTTGCCTGTACTTAATGTAACATTTCAGATTCGATTTTGAGCATTATATTACAATACTGCCTCCCTGAATTGACGAGCATTTGCCTGTACCTAATGTAACATTTCAGATTCGATTTTGAGCATTATATTACAATACTGCCTCCCTGACTTGACGAGCATTCGCCTGTAATGTAACATTTCAGATTCGATTTTGAGCATTATATTACAATATGGTTACTGCCTCCCTGAAAGTCGAGCATTCGCCTGTAATGTAATATTTCAGATTCGATTTTGAGCATTACATTACAATGCTGCCTCCCTGACTGACGTAGATTCGATTATATATTATCTACATATTATAAAATATTACACATCAAGTTGCGCACTGTAGAGCTCGGTTCTCTTCCTTCACCAATATAATGCTCGAATCTGTAACATTACAGGTTGCGCACTGTAATACTCGGTTCTGATGTAATTGTTCGACTCCGTAACGTTACATTACAGGCGAATGCTCCAAGTGAGGGAGCACCACGTATCACCGTGAGTATCTACTTCCCTCGATTTAAAATGAAAGACTTATTATGTATTTCAGCAATGGCAATAGCAGCGCAACCAGTCAGTGACGATTTTTTATCTGCTGCAAAATATTCGGCTTGATGAATGGGAGATTTTGAGGCGTGAGTAAGGCGGAGACGGCATAATTTATACGTGTATGTTGGGTACGGGGCCGGGGTAGCGGCCGTAAGCCAGGTATTGCGTGTGTTTAAGAACAAAGAGCTTTTGCCGTTAACTGGCCACTAAGCTTTATTTGTTAACCCCACTTACTTATTTATAGCAGGCCAATTATAATTAAAACAAAAGAATTGTGCGCAAATGTACAGCTCTTTTTTATTGTTCACTAACGACCGGCCCCTGCTTCGGGTGTGGTTTACTGATCTAGCGTGGCGACGAAAATAGGTTCGTCACCTTAAGGTCTAATAATTTTGTGTTGTGTGTATAATTGCGGTTCGACTGTGTTGCATGTAAAAATAATATTTATGTATGAAAAAATAAATGACAGAGACTCCGCAGAGTCGAATCGCATTATAAACAAAGCAGATAACTATTACAAGATTTTACATAGTTTTACCAACATCTGCTGTTCCGCTGCCTAGATTTTTTATTCGGTACTATCATGGTACAATGAAATGATACGGAGTGTCACAAATATTGAGTCAATCTGCATTACCGAAATACATTATCAGTTTCACTCATTAGGGTTCCGTAACAAAAGTGAAAAAACGGGACCTTATTACTAAGACTCCACTGTCCGCCTGTCTGACTGTCTGTCACCAGGCTGTATCTCATGAACCGTGATAGCTAGACAGTTGAAATTTTCACAGATGATGTATTTCTGTTGGCGCTATAACAAGAAATACTAAAAACAGAATAAACGCGTCACGTCATCGCTTAGCATCAGGCGAGATAGTGGTCAAACGCGAGCCTATAGATAATTAAAAAAATATATAATAAAAAATAAGTGGGGCTCCCAAGCTCCCATACAACAATCGTGATATTTTTGCGATAATGGTACGGACGCCTTCGTGCACGAGTCCGACGCGCACTTGGCCGGTTTTGTTATGGACACTCATAAAATACTGGACAGATTTTAATGCGGTCACGTACAATGCGGTAATTGCAAAACCATTTAGATGGATACAGTAAAAATTATTATCAAATTAAATAAGTTAGTTACCTTTAAGCATTTCATGCACATTATGATAATCCTATACACCATATAATTTAAATGAATATCTTAGGAGTTATCACAAAATAAAATAACGCACGTCGCCCACTATACATATACAGGGTCGGTTTTTCAAGAGGATGTGGAATGCCAAATCCGAAACTATAATTTATTATTATTATCCCTTAATCGATAAATGGTTTTCACAGACCTATAATATTTTTGAATGGCCTATCCAACGATACCCCACACCATGGGATAGACTAAAAAGAACTTCCCCACTTTAGGTGTACACTGTACAGGAGGATTTTTTTTTCAACATTCGCTTCAAAAGTCTATTTATTATAGGTAGGCGTGCGTTATCGCTCGGCTTATACAGAATGAGTTTTGATGGCCAAATTCGAAACTATGAGGAATAATGATCTTATCTTATCTTGTGGAGGGGCCGAGAAATAACTCAGACACTTCGTCCCATTGGGACCTTTTGTGGTCCCTTAGATACCCTACTCCCCCCCATATTTCGTTGAAAACTTTCCTCATGAGTTTTACATCGACTAGGAGATATGCGCCTATAGTCTTCTGGTCTTGGATATCCCATCCCTAGAAGACTCATTCGCTTACCAGCCAGTGCTTCGCATGTGCACAGAAGGTGCTCCAGGCGTTCCGTATGTTCCCCAAACAACCTGGGCATGGGTGTCGCGGTTAGACCTAGTTGGTTCCAAAGTGGCCAGTAAAGGCCCCAAGCAGGTAGCGGATTTACCCCCTGCTCATATTCCAAATGCATTCCCGTGCTTTAAACGTAGAGCCCTTAGATTATTTAGGTAGAGCCCTGGCATTTCTTGGAGTGTTCCAGACCGGTATTAGACAGACAGGCAGATTGTGTTTGTTGTCTGTGATCTGCAAACTCCCTGAATGTGGCTTTTACGAAACACGTTGAAATGCCTACACATATATGGTTCTGGACCCACAAATCATTTGCTGAGCCCTCTCTTACCAGTTTATCTGCCATTTCGTTACCATGGATTCATTTATGCCCAGGGACTCACATCAGTCTTATTCTGTTATGCTTCCCAATCCTGTTCAGAGTTTGGATAGAATCCAGAACAAGTTTGGAGTCCACTTTGCAGGATTCCATGGCTTTGATTGCAGCCTGACTGTCACTATGAATATATATATATGGATTTACCTCTGGTTCCTCTTATCAATATTCTCTTGAGCACAGGTTATTATGGCATATATTTCTGCTTGGAATACAGTTGCCATCTGCCCTAAGCTTTTGCTACATTTGTAACCTTTTGTGTATATTCCCGCTCCTGTACCTACCTGATTCCATTTTGGATCCATCAGTGTACCACACCAGACTATCTTGTTCTGGTGGATGGTGCAGTCCTTTATTGTTGGGATTTGGACCTTGAAATACCTTTCAAATACAAACATGGTTTGCATTTTATCGGATATCATGCTTGTTACCAGGTCCAGGTCCTCATTTCCATCGAATTTTGTATGATTAGTCTTTGGCTTAGAGGCATATCCCATAGTCCAGCAACAGCAAGACGATGTAATGACTTCCTTGCCTTGAGTTCAACCATCATATGCAGAGGAGGGATGTTGAGGTATCTCTCAAACACTGCCGTAGGTGTTGTCCTGAAAGCACCCGTGATTGAAGTCTTGTTCTTGGCCACATATGTGCCAATGGCGTATGTGATAATAGGTATTATCTTTGTACGATACAGACATCGTATCACTTTGGGCTTTAGCTCCCAAGTTTTTCCGTAGGTGGAACACCCGCAGGGCCTTTGTCGTAATGTTTTTCACATGAGTTTTCCACCTGAGTTATTTATCAAGCGTTACACCTAGATCTTTAACTTCGGTGGACCCTGAGAGCCCTCCCTCAATGGAATAAAGCTGCCCTAGCTTTATTCCATTGAGGGAGGGCTCTCCTAGGTTTCCTAGTTGTCTCTTCCTCGTGAATGGGATAATGACTGCTTTGCTTGGATAGATAGTGAGATGAATCTTTGTACACCATTCCTCGGTCATCCTCAATGCCTGTTGTAATAATCCAGAGACTATGTTCGGGCAATATTTTTGCGCTTAGTCTGTCTCCCATCTGTTCCAATCTGACTATTCTGTTTCTAAGTCTATTATATAGTCAATCCAGTTGCATGTGGTATCATCGATGCCATGTTCCTTTGCAGCAATGCGTATGGACTCAAATGTTGTCTTGGCGAAGGCTCCCTCTATGTCGAGGAAAGCCCTGGTCCCTCTAGCGCAGCCTCTCGGCTCAACTCACAACATAGTGCAATGCCGTTTCCGTAGATTTGCCAGAACTGTTGGCGCACTGTAGTTTATGTAGAGGGAATCCTTTGAGTGGTCCCTCTCTTAAGTACCTGTCTACCAGTTTCTCCAGAGCTTTTACGAGAAAGGATGATAGACTGATAGGCCTGTAAGCTTTAACTTCTTCGTAAGTCGGTCTACCAGCCTTCGGTATAAAGGTGACTTTGACCTCCCTCCATGCCGTGGGTACGTACCCAAAGGGTAAGCAGGCTCTGTAGAGCTTACTCAAATGGGGTATCAAAACAGAGGCCCCTTCTTGCAATAGTATTGGGTAGATGCCATCCTGACCAGGGGATTTGAGAGGCTGAAAGCCCGCTTTGGCAAGCTTCAGTTTATTTTCATCTACCACTTCTTTGCCGTGAGCCAGATATTATTGGACGTGTGCCTTGTGAGCTCGTCCCTTGTGATTGGTTCCTCTTTATCGCTGTCGCGCAGTAAACATTCTGGGAAGTGAGTCTTGAACATCCGGCTCAGGGTGTCCTGTCTAGTTTCCGTGAGATACCCATTCTCATCCTTTACAGATGATAGTGGGTTTGTCTTAGTCATGGACATTGCTTTGCACAACCTCATTACATTTGGCAGAGCTTCGATGGATGTGCAATGCTTCCGCCAAGTAGTTATTTTAGCCTTGCGTACCGCCTTGTTATACCTCGTCAGCATGCAATAGCCAGAAAAATCTTTCCTGGCTTTTGCATCATTAAAGGCCGGTCGTGTTTCCTGCTGTATTTTTGCTAGTTCAGGAGTCCACCATTATTCCTTTTTGCAAAAAGCCTTCATCTCTGGGCAATTACCTTCCCATGCACTGATAGCCTTGATTCTGTCCACATCAAATTCTATACCCAGTATGGAATTAAGCTTACCTTTAGGACTCCCTAGATTTACTTTGAGGTCCATCCTGTACGAGTCCCAATTTGTATGCCTTGGGATTCTCCTTTGTCTAGTTTCAGCTTCTCCCGCCATCCTAAACCTAAAGCATATATAATTATGGTTAGACAGAGAGATTTCGTCCGATACGTGCCAATTTTCAATATGAGTGCTGGCTCTGTTTGAAGCCAGTGTCAGGTCAATGACTTCAGGTTTCGCCGAGGTCCTGAAAGTAGGTTTATTGCCTGCATTAAGGATTTGTAAAGAAGAGCTTACCACAAATACTCCCCTCGTTTGTTGACATCTGAACTGCCCCAAAGGATGTGGTGTGCATTCGCATCGCAGCCAAGTATCAGGTCGAGATTTTCTTGGTTGCCGTAGTCAGTCTTCTAATTAGTGGTGTTACTGGTTACTTTTGTTCATAAGGGAGATAGGCCGAGGCAAGGATAATTCTCCTTTTGTCTGTTCCCATCCCCACCTGGATCATAGTTGTCGTGAGATCCCTGTACCAGAAAGTACGTAAGGGCATTGCCTCTATACCGCCCCTGATATAGATGCAAGTCCTCGCATCATTAGTTGGACAGTCATAGAGCACCATGCCCCCTGTCCCACCTAAGCCTTTTATAGTCCCTTTATACAAATAAGGTTCCTGGGCAACGTCGTATGTGTCAAGCTTCAGTTGCCGAGACAGAAGGGCAGTAGCGGCTTTGTAATAATGAAAATTAATTTGTACACACCTTAGTCCCTCCATCTTGGATGTGTTGTTGGGTTTGTGCTGTTATAGGAGTGCCTTAGTTTTGAGGTTCCCCCTCCATCCCCTGGCTCTTCTCGAGATCAGTTGGCGACTCAATCCCCAGGGTATCGAGGCCATCGAGGATGTCATCCTCGAGGTCTGCCTCTGATGTCCTGGTCTGGATCTCTGACGCCTGCGCTACGTCGTGAGCAGAGATTTCGTCGATGTCCTCCTCACGTTGTGGACTGTGGTCTATCTTCGGAGGGTTTAGCTCCTACTTCCGCAGTGGGTGCCTCTCCCTTATCTTCTTCCAAAAGCTTGAACGAATATCGTTCAATTCCTCCTGGAAGAAAGTAGCCCAATGCCTTGATGACCCCAGCAGAAACCCCGTTCATGAGGACGATACGACGGACTGCACAGTAAGAGTATTCACGACCTTACAGTCGTCCGTCCTCAATGCAGGTTTAAGCCGCTGTACCAATCGAATGGCCCAGGCAGAGTCTTGCAACGCGCAGTTGCGACTCTTCCATGCCATTTTGACTGTCTTTGTGAGGTCCTTGGCGTCGATGGCCTTAGTTTCAGGAACCCAATAATTTCCACAATGTGGATGGCACCCCGAAACCAGCAATTTGCATCAGAGTTGTCGCAGGATACATGCACTGCACCTGCGACAAGTCCTGGAGCAACCGTGCGAACAGGTAGAGGATCCGGCGTTTCTTCCAGTATCTTAATTATGAGCTCCTGCTGTCTCAACTTTTGGCGCTTTTTCCTTTGCGCCTCAGATCGTCTAACCGGGCGCCAGCCTGATTCATGCCGGCCGCCGGGAGACGAAGAGGTGTTGCCTTTGCCGGTCGCGTCCGGGGCCGTAAGGTCCGAGGTCAGTCGACCTCTAACGCAAGGTTCCCGTGTCGCACCAGCTTTGGCAGTACCCTTATGCCCAATGGGCTTGTTTGCAGTTCCACCCTTGGGTGGTCCAACAGCAGTGCTGACCCTCGACAGTGCCGCAGTAGTACAGTCTTTTGACGGTCCCACCGCAGCCCCACCTCGAGACGATTCCGCTGCAGTCCCGCCTCTGGACGGTTCTGATAGGGGACATGCAGATCCGGCTTGCGCCGGTCCCGCCGTCTGGTGTGCAGTCCTAGCTTTCGCCGGCCCCGTCTTTTGGAGCGCAGTCCGAGCTTTCGCCTTGTGTTTTTTTTAATATTAGTATCCATAAAAATAGCCCGAAAATTGTTCATCTCTCTACTACCCGCCATGGAGTGTTCAAGTGGCGATGCTACGGTAGCACCTTGATGGGATTAGTCGAGAGATATAGCTCTCCCCCATTAGTTGCTTACGAGACTGCACAATGCACAGCACCAACTCACACCGCTACCACTAGCGATGCGAGCCAGTACCGCCGTCTGCAAGCCCCCAATGGGAGTGCACTCACCTGGAGGCTGTTTGACCGGACCCAGCCGATTGACTGTAGCTGGCTAAGCTACAGCCTCCCGTGTAAGGAGAATTCCGGGCCAAAGTGGAGTGTTGCCTCAGAGACGTTAAACCGCCTACGCTCATCGACTCAGCCACCAGGATCCAATCATCCTCCCGTACGGGTTCCCGCGCAGGGCACGATCATGCGGGTGATTGTCCCCCCTCCCCCTCCCCTCAACAAGTGTTTCGATTGATGATGTGGCCACAAATGCCAACCACATAGCCCCGCAGTAGGATAGTAGGTAGGAATAAAGGATGGGGGAAGGTATAGGGATGGAATTGCGCCTGTTACAGCTTTTCTGTTTCAGAAGGAACCAATCTATAAAGGGCGGCAACCGCGAGAAGGAGAACTAGCCAGGCTTGTCAGGGAATCATACACGACCTGCGCTACTCCCATGACCATTTATAGCCATGCACACATCCGGACAAGAGGACGTCTAGAGTTGGATCTCCAGGCGATCAGAGCCATTGGGACAACACCCAACCCCACCCGAGCCCGATTTTGATGTAACTAAAACAGCATCATTGGATTTTTGATGCTAGTACCTAATAAGTAGCTAGGTCCTTTAAAAACAAACTATGTAGGTTGGTTGTTTTTTGACACCTTTAACTAATCTGTGCTGGTAGGATTTGGAATACCAGAATAGTTATAGAAGCAGGGGTCCGCGGGGACATCCAGCATCGTTGCGGTCGCGGATGCTACCTCCTGTTGTCTAGAAACAGGGATTGGATTGTGGTCGGTTAATGTCAAGACAAATCCGAGTGTCTGCTGCTAATAGACTTCCCCAATAATATTCTTGTAAATACTTTAATTAATACTAAGCCTTTACTTATTTTCTAGAACCACTTTCAATTTGTGCAGTGCAGTGCGCACGGTTGGCGCAGTGGTTGAGCGATTGACTGCTGCGCTGCGTGTCGCGGGTTCGATTCCCGCACGGAACAAATATTTGTATGACCTACAGATAGTTGTTCCGGCTCTGGGTCAAGTACCCATGTATGTGAATTTATATGTTTGTAAACGCACCCACGATACAGGAAGAAATTTCTAGTTTGGGGCAACGTTTTTTTTTTAAAAAAAAAAACTATATAACCTAATACCTCTAAACGATCAATTCTTGTATTGTATACATATAATCTGAATCTCGGAAACGGCTCCAACGATGTTCATGAAATTTAGCATGCATGGGGATTCGGGGCGATATATCGATCTAGCTAGGTTACATTTTTAGAAAACGTCGTTTTCTCTATTTTCACCCGAGCAGAGCTGGGTCGCCCATATACTTATTAAGACGAGCAATTCAGCTTTTATTTAAAAATAACTCGAAAATTGAAAACCCTTTATTTTAGGAAATATTGAGTATTTTTTTATTTATTATCAGCCAAAGGGAAACAATCAATTACCTTAATAACCAACAACCTTAACCAATGGTATATAAACTATGTTTAGGCAAAATTGATGAATAACGGGTAGGTTATACTACCTTCCCTATTATAAACTTCTATGGTAGAGTCTATGGTGATTTAACCCTAAGACATACCCTTAGACTGTTTGGGCCTACTGGGCCGGCGCTGGGTGCTGGAGCGGTATCAGTGTCGTCCATCAAGTTCTCCAAAGTCCTGGTGTATCAGTGTTCTACTATGGCACCTAGAGAACTCTTACCGGTTGTTTTATAATTATTACAAAATTAATACCCATTTCGTAAATTAATTAAACGGAATAAAGGTCTTTCACTAAACCATTTGCGAGTTAAAGAATGTAGGTACTATGACTATGTTCGTTTAATAAGAAAAACGCGATGGGGGTGCGAGGTCAGTTTAGCGTGCTGGCTGCCTCCTTCCATAATAGGTAGGTACGATACGATCTCGGGGAGTCGTGGAGCGCCAGTCGACCCGAGTTTGCCGCGGACGGCTGGTCAAGCGTCCGCCGGGCAGCAAACAACATCGCGCCCAAGTTTTGCTCAGCATCCTTCACGAATTGTCTTTGTTTTAATGGCCGCCGACTAGCTTTGCATTTTGTCGATCATGGGCTGTACCAGCAGTGCTCCAAACATGGTTAACTCTAGTACGGCAGGTATGGTAATGTGACATTTGGGAAACCCTTTTCATAGTTACAAATAAGGTTATAAAGACGAGTACTTAACCAGCATAAAGTTAATTTATTTGTGGTCTATTAATTTTACTACGCTCATTTGTTATTTAGTAGGTAAGTACCTAATTATGAAGGATTTTGTGTGGCAAAAAATATTTAGATAAATAAATATATAAACCGCCAGTGAATTGAACTTTATGGCGAGTGACTTACTTCAACATGTCATGTCTACTTAGTTTTACAATATTTTTAAAGTACACATAACATGAACATAATAACAAAAAACCGGCCAAGTGTTTGTCGGACATCGTACATTTAGGGTACCGTACCAAACCGCAAAATCATGTTGGTTGTAATAGGAAAAATGGGGGAATTTCAAAAAAAGGTCTGATTTATCAATATATTGGTATTTGTTAGTAAAATATACGTAATAATAAACATTATCACCAAAAGTGAAGTTCATAGGTCAATGGGCAGTTAAATAATTCTTCGGAACAAAATTTTGTAACAATAGCTGATATGACTTTGGTGGCTTCTCATTCCTTTGTTTTCCAATACTTTTTTAATAGGTAAACATAAAAATACACTATTTATATAAGTCCTCAACGAGCTCTAAACGACGATTGATAGGAAATTCTTTTTCATCAATAAAGATAAATGACGCCGAATGACGCGCGTTTTGAAGCGTTAAAATAGATCATATTTTTCCAATACACCTAATTCATATAATTTTCGAAGATAGATGGCCCAATCATAGTACTTACTTACATCTTACAAAGAAATCTTGTGATAAAAAATAAAAAAAATGGACTGGAAAATATAAGTACGACCTGACCCATAGTTCGATATGATCGGTTAGTGGTAAACCAGCGAGGTACCTATAGTCCTCTCCAAACTTCTTGGCCGCCCTGAAGTTGGTTTACCGAAGCGCGAGGCACGAAACGGTGCTGTTTTGTATGAGATTTCCTATTGCGCAGCCATTGTAGCCTGAAGTTTCAGGGCGGCCAAGAAGTTTGGCGAGAACTATACCTATATATTAATTAGATGCATAGTGAGCCCCCAAATTCATAGAATGGGTAACTGCAGATGAATAGCACTATTTTTGGTTTAGAGTTTGTTTTTAGGGTTCCGTACCCAAAGGGTAAACACGGGACCCTATTACTAAGACTCCACGATCCGTCTGTCTGTCTGTCTGTCCGTCTGTCACCAGGCTGTATCTCATGAACCGTGATAGCTAGACAGCTGAAATTTTCACAGATGATGTATTTCTGTTGCCGCTATAACAATAAATACTAAAAACAGAATAAAATAAATGTTTAAGTGCGGCTCCCATACAACAAACGTGATTTTTTTGCCGTTTTTTGCGATAATGGTACGGAACCCTTCGTGCGTGAGTCCGACTCGCACTTGGCCAGTTTTTTAATTGGGTGACAACTGGGTGTTTTACCAGGGGCGTCCTTAACTGCTCCAAAGGGTGGCATATTTACGAGGCCCTAGTACTTTTTGCAATGTTTGTAATAAATTAATGATGATAGTCGAGAAACGCAAAGCTTGGCATTTATTATTATTAATATGAAATACTTAAGGCCGTACCCTGACCAAAAAATCAGCATGAGATATGAGCATTCCTATTGGCCTAGCAGCACTGGTGGCGCATGAATTACGGTAGTGAATACGCCCAGATTTTAGAATAAAATCTTTATAAAATCGAATATTGGTCTTTTGAAAAAAAATAAACTTACAAAATGTTCGTTATCAAATTGTCTATCCATTAGTGTTAGTATAAAAAATAATTAATGAAAACTTTACGAGGAGATGCATGCTATCAATAATTATTTCACATTTTTATGGTTTTGTTGGAAGGAGATCAGTGACACACATACCTCTTTAAAAAAAAAGTGTACTACCATTTTAGAATAAACATTAGTAGTTATGTAGAAATTTAATGTATTTTTATTAATTGATATTTCTTTTTAAATAAAGAGTAGATAGCTCTTAAAAACTGCACAAAATTCGACTAGCGCGGCGTTTTGCTCGGGGAGTCGCCTTAACCAACTTTGTTTTGTGTTGCCAGGGGGGTGACCATAAGCTCTTAGAGCGGTATCAATTTGAGATCGAATAAGGGACAGATGTATCTGACTTGTATACATCTGTCACTTACTCGATATCAAATTGATACCGCTCTAAGAGCTTATGGTCACCCCCCTGAAAGCTACAACCTCATTAAGTAATGAGACAATAGGTTAGGTTCTTCTAGGCAAGCGTGTTTCACCGTCGACTACATATCGCTTACCATCAGGAAAGATAATGGTCAAATAAATAGTTACGAATAATGTTTGTAATGTTTGTTTGCTTTTTGGGTTGTGGCGCGAGGCCCCTGCAAGAGCGAAGCCCCGGGCGATTGCCCTGCTTGCCACCCCCTAAGGCCGCCACTGGTGTTACCTAGCGGCCTACCTAATCGTTAGGTCTTACGCACAACGCAAAATTAAATCAATCAGTAGGTAGATAAGTAAATTGATTAAAGTAGGGCGTTAAAGTGAAAAAATACAAATAAGTAGAAAGAGAAAATCATCTCGACCTACATAATATCCTCTGACTAACGGTCTCTTTTATTTAAAAGGGTTAAACCTCAGGCTTTAACGTTGTTGTAATTGTTATTTTTCAGAGAAGAGCATCCAGTCTGACGAGGAAATGAGTGACGATCATTCGAAAGATACAGAAGAAATTATTTACAGAGCGGGCAATGACACAGACGACATAACCGTGCTTCCAGCGTGTGATACCTTAGCAGAACATAATGTACATGTAGTTAGAAATAGATCTACTCCTAGTTTTAAAACAGAAAAAGGTATTGTTGCCCCTAATGCCTTTGATTTGGCATCATGTGTTAGTGTTGATTAGACACCGATTCAATCACAATGAAATCTATTCTTCCAGTTTTTCGAAAATTCTGGTAAATTATTTTCTATCAAGATGACAGTTTTTATATGTAAAACTGTTGAAATATTAAAAATAAACAAGTGTACCTACCTAGGTAGGTACCGTATTTAGTGCTACGTCATCTAATTTGGTAGGTTTAGCCGACGGCACGTCTGCAATGTGGTATCTCTTTGATCTTTATCTGGCCTAGCGTAGCGTAGTACAGAGTTACAATAGCTTACGATGCTAGTATTATTAAAACTGACGTGTGGCCTTCTATAGGTACTTGTGGTACTCATAATACCCACTAGAACCTAAATGGGATCTAGATGGTAGAGGTACCGTAATTAATAGAGAGGTAGGTTCTTACAAGGTTCTTACATTGAATATTTTAAGACAGTTCAGTAAACCCACTTGACTGTAATATTTAAATACCTCAGATATTCTATTCAATTAAGATTTTATCATTATGTATGACACAATTAAAAAGTTCGCGATAATAAAACAGTGTCGAGTGCAGTAGGTACCTACTGTTTGATAAGACGTGTAGTATCAGCACGGCACCCGAACTTCTTATTTTATGTTGCTTACATAAATATCAAGGCCAACCACTGTCAGTGACCTTGTCGACATTTTCATGTTTAAGAACCTTGCGTGATCTGTGACATGGCTTTCATGGGATCAATCAAACCCTTTGCCTTGCCGAATTCAATTACGCAATTAGGTTGTGGGACTGTCTTTTAATAACAAGACACAGGGCTCACCGAGGGGTCACGGGTATTTTTTTTTAAGAAAATATCTTGTCTTTCAGAAAATCAAGAAGATGGTGCAAAGGTCAGTAAAACAGATTCAAGTGTTACTCTACACGAAGATCCACCTAAATTAGAACAACTGGTTGAGAAAGCCGTCGTATTACATTCTTCAGAAAATATCAATGAAACGCAACCTGATGCCAACAAAGCTGATAAAACAGAACAACCGCAGAACAATGAAGAACATAAAGACAACAGCAACTTAAAAGAAATGCATAATTTGCAAGAAAATGAAAATCATTCTGACGTAGAACAGGATAATCAAAAGTTAGTAAAAAGTTTCATTAGAGAGCTATCTACTGATAATACCTAATATCGACCGTGGAAATTTCACATATCGTAAGAGACATAAAACAACATTGCTTTACCATACAAACACACAGGTACACCCCTCAAACTTAGTACCTGACGGGTGACCTGTGTGTTTGTGTATCTGTCTGTGGCATCTTAGCTCCTAAACAGATGAACCGATTTTGATTGCGTTTTATTCTTTGAAAGGTGATATTATCGAGAGTGTTTTAGCTATGTTTGATAAAAATCAGTTCAGCCGTTCAATACCTTTGGGCGTTTTACTTTACTGTTTTTATTGGGCTGTTTTCGCAAGAAGCATGTGATAATAACGTGTTGAATAGATTGTAGATCGAAGCGTATCAACTACTAGATAAATGAAGTAACTAGCATGAAATATAATCATAAAAAGCTTCATAATGAACAGGTGTATGAGTATTCGAAAACATGTTCTTAGTTAAATAATCTACGAGTAGGTATTATCCAAATATCAAAATCATTAGATCGACGTAGGTACACGTTAACTTTTCGATATCTTGTAAGCATTGTGGTTTTGAGTTCTGCAAAGTTACATTAGTCAGACTATAGGTAGGTATGTTACGTTACCTACCTACCTTTTGGTAACAAAGGTACAATAAGTAGCTACATTTTGTAGTTATGCAAAATTATGCGAGAAGGTATTTCTTTCTATGCAAAATCTATCGATTTTAGGTAAAATATTTACCTAATAAATAACTTTAAAATATAATTTAATACATGATTTATTATAAAATCCGGTATCTGATTCAATTCAATCTTAGTCTTCAATTAAACAAAATCTTGTCCCCAGGCGACAAGGGCATGAAGCTGATGATGATGACTGCTACTAAATATGTACTTGTATTATTAGGGACGACCAAGCCGACGAAGCCGTTAGTCCGAGTCAATCCGAGAGCAGTCGCGCGACTCGGTGGGAGGCTCTAGCGGACATAGCTGCAGAACTACCCCCGTCTCTAACAGTCGACCCTTTAACAGGGCAAATTTATGCGGTTACCAAATAAATCATTTACTAATTGTATTCGTTTTTTTAACCAACTTCAAAATAAGGAGGCGGTTCTCAATTCCACTGTTTTAAACCGACTTCCCAAAAAGGAGGAGGTTCTCATTTCGGACGTTTCAATTCCTTTTTTTCGGGAATAACACCGGCTTATTTTATATAGGCGGATTAGCAAAATTATTTTTTTATTTGAGACTTTTGAGAGGCTATAGGTACTCTCGAGGTGGTCCTGATGTCACAAGTCAAAATCTAATGATGGGATCCCATGGAAATCGATGTAACTCCTCAAATATTATAGGCAGACATATAGCAATTTTGGTATTTTCAATAAACAGGCAAGCATTTGCACTCAGAAAGTATCATTTGGTGAAATGGAACTGATGAAGGAGACCACAGAAGGCCACCGGAACTCTTTAGTAAGTCTGTTATGGGTATAAGATATTCGAAGCAAATATATAAGTATAAATGAATGGTATTGATGAAAATGGTACCATCGAACTGATCTGATGATGAAGCCGGAAGGTAGGCATTGGAGCTCTGTAATAAAACAATGTAGGTATCATAATCGTGTTTGGGTTTATTGGAATCGAAATGAGATGTACCTACTCTGGCTATAAATGATTTTCATGTATATTATAAGAGGTACCTACCAGAACTAAAAAGAGTAAAATTAAAAAAAATTAACAAAAAAATTCAACCAACTTCAAAAGCAAAACACTATAACAATGCGAAAAATAACTTTGTTTACCGAATTGAAATGGAATTCCCCAGCCTAATTGCGTAAGTGAATTCGGCAAGGGGCAGGATTTGATCCCATCAATCGACCTATCACGTGCGAGATGAAAGACGCGTTATGGATTTCCGTCTATTTGATTGGTCGATTGATGGGGTTAAATCCTTGCCGAATTCACTTACGCAATTAGGCTAACCCCATGGACCTGAATACCGGGAGAGATCCATTGTAGGTACCTAAGTATATATTTTATCATTTTTTTATAGTTTATAGGGTCGCGCTTGACCACTACCTCACCTGATGGTAAGCGATGATGTGGTCGACGGTGAAGCACGCTTGCCTATAAATAATCCATTCTATCTTGACTTAAAGATAGGATTGTAGCTGTCGGGAAACACAGACTCCGGCATGGAATTCCAATCCTTACCTGTACGCATAATGTATGTGTTCCCAAAACGTTTTGTACGTTTGGTAGTCCGATGATGAAACGGGCTAGGTGGAATTAGATCGTGTAATTCCATCGCAGACTCCCCGAAATGTAACCGATAAAAAGTTATGTAATTCAAAAATCAAAAAACCCGACTGCTTAAAAAGCGAACTAAAAAGATGTAAACCAGAAGAAAATCGCCATGCTGTGCAGTCGGAGCATACATATTTGCGAGCTGGCTGAACAAACACAGATGTAGCCTGCGACTGCTCATCTCACGATCGACTCTAGTGCATTAAGCTGGTATTTGGCAGATCCGTCCCGAAGATGAGAACAGTAGGTACTACATGCATGATCGAACTTGCGCTTGATACAGGTTGTGCAGCTGTTCCGGCGTGAAGTACCTTCTCACCTTTGCAAGGATCCCCAACTTTTTGGCAGCCAGCTGAGCCTTTGCGTCAAAAAAATTTTTTAATCTCTTTGCGTCAATGTATGGCCCGAAATTGAGAGTCGATGTCAACGTAACGCCAAGAAGTTCAAGATGGAGCCGCGTTAAATTAGCTCATTTTAGCGGAAGAAAGACACTCCTGGGTATTGGCATCGTCCCATTCGAAGACTGCCTGCTAGGAAAAGTTCAAAAGCTCCACCATGGCCTCACGGAGAGACCGGCAGGCTTATTGCGTAATGAATTCGCCAAGGCAAAGGGCATAGAGTATGAAAAATCGACCAATCACATGCGAGATGAAAGACGCGAAATCCACAGATTTCCATCTGTGTTTGGTTATTTTTCATACTCTTTGTATGAAATAAAGTTGTATGTCAATGGTGTGTGTTATTAAGTATTGTATTATATAATGTGCATTATCCCAAATGTTCATTTACTTATAATAAAATTTATAGGCCTAAAACATTCGCAAAAAAATAGGTTTAAGTGACACAAACGAATAGCTGTAAATCCGACTCCACGCAGTCTTGCCCTACCCCTAGAGTGTAATTTAGAATCGCGTAACTATAGGCACCCCTCCGCGAGGTGGCCCGCGAGCTGAGGAGCAGCAGCCGAATTGCGTAAGTATATTATCCAAAGCAAAAGAATCGATTCTTTCCCAAAACCGACTTTACGTATTGCATATTGATACGAAAAGTCGTTTTTGGGAAGGAATCGATTCTTTTGCTTTGGATAACATACTTACGCAATTCGGCTGCAGGTGGTTGTAACGCTCGCCGCCGCAGCTGAGGCTGGCCAGCCAGCATGACAAAGCTGCGGTGGTGAGCGTTAAACCATCTGCGACGATAAGCTCTCGTGGGTCCGCCGGAGCACCGCAGCACCACCGGAGCCGTGACAGAAACCACGCCTGATGCATGTGGTATGCTCGCTTGCATTTGGTATGCTCTCTTGAATACTGCATGCTGCATGCAAAGTGTATGCTTGTTTCCATGCTTCTTACGTATTTATCCTGCTAATTCAAACAAAACTACGCAACAAGTGCACTACCGCAAAACAAGACAGTAGAAGAAAAAATATTGCGCGCTGTCATATATCTCGTATTTCATAGCAAAAGCTTTGTTACTTTGTTTTAAAAACATTATTAGGTCTAATAAAAAATAATATTAGGACTTAACTTTTATTGAAAACGGTTTTAAGTCTTTTGTATATTATTGATCGTAATAGGTATGACAAATTTAGGGCATATTGTATAAAAGGATTTCAATTTTATGGCATGTTATATTATGTTACATTAAGTTGGGGCAAATTATCATTCGGACAAGACAAAAAAACCGACCAAGTGCGAGTCGGACTCGCGCACTGAGCGTACCGTACCATTATCGAAATTAAACGGCAAAAAACAATTTTTTGTTGTATGGGATCCCCACTTAAAGAATTATTTTATTCTGTTTTTAGTATTTGTTGTTATAGCGGCAACAGAAATACATCATCTGTGAAAATTTCAACTGCCTAGCTATCACGGTTCATGAGATACAGCCTGGTGACAGACGGACAGACAGACAGACAGACGGATCGCGGAGTCTTAGTAATAGGGTCCCGTTTTTACCTTTTGGGTACGGAACCCTAAATATGGCACGGATGAAAATGTTAGGGAACACAATAGAGAACCCCATGGGGTTTCCGATGGACCTGAATTCCATTTCATTTGCATTGGACTTGAAGTTACGATATAGGTACACTTGTAAACTCCTCAAACGCAACAAATTTTGTAGGAAATGTGTAGCCATTGAGGTGATTGAGGTATTTGTAAGTTTATGTTAATCCCAAAGCAAGATGGGCAAATAGCGACTATGGGCTGGATTAGAATTGTACTGCGAAGGCACTCGACTGAAGTCCGTAATATTATTGATATTGAGTCAGTATGGATATAAAGGTAGGTATCCACTATGTTAGCGAACCTCTTGCCGGCTCGGGCAACTGCTGCACATTGTGAAAGCGTTTGCGAACTTGGGGCGTGTAACGTTCGCAAACTTTTATGTTTTTACAACAATACAACTGTTCGTTAGGGATGCGTGAGGCAAAAACAAGAATTGCGAGAGCGAGCAAAGCCAACTCAAAAATGTACCTATGCACTTTTCACGAATAAGTTACGTTGCCTACATAAGCAGAAAAGCTTCAGAATCAAAACTTAAAATCATCATCATCAATCAATACATATAATAAATCTGTAGAAAAATATTTTTTGTACATCGAAAAAAATTCCAAAAAAAATAGCCAGGGTGTTAAAGGATAACCAACAGAACCCATTTATAGCATTTTTGGAATTTTTGTCTGTTTGTCTGTTTATCTGTTTATCTGTTTGTCTGTTTGTCTGTTTATTTGTGCACGCATCACGTGAAATGTACGAAACCAATGTAGATAACTTTTATACATAAAAATTGTGCGAATCTTTAAGAATTACTTAGTTTTTGTTTCATCGCAATCGGTTCACTCTATCAAAAGTTAGATGAATTTAAAGTGTTCAAGAAGTAAAATTATCACAGCTCACGCAATTCAGATACTCGAACAGTTGAACTCGCTATTCGATAAATGGCGTTGTGCATTTAAAGTCATTTTCTGAATCGCGGTGTTAAGATTTTACGCGAAAGAATGACCCTAGAAAAAAAAAATTGTATGTAGTATGTATATTTTTTAACCGACTTCCCAAAAAGGAGGAGGTTACATGTTCGACATTATGTATGTTTTTTTTTTTTTTTTGTGTATGTTCACCGATATCTCCGTCAATTGTAGACCGATTTCAAAAAATCTTTTTTTGTTTGAAAGAGTATGTTCCGAAATTGGTCCCATTTTAATTTGGTGTAGGACTGACGAAGCAATTCGAAGATATACAACAGAACTCTTCAATAAATAACGGCAAATCTCTCGGAATTGCTGCAATCGCATGTCTGTTTGTTGTTTATACCATTTCATAACATAACATCACGCCAGTACGCTCATAAGGGGTACGCAGATCTGTCATTTCACCGGTTATGTTCAAGTTTCATGATATTTGGGTAATATATTCTGGCGTTATACGAGTAGGTAACTTACTAAACAACTTGCCTATTAGGTAGGTACAATACGCAAAATACGCGCTTAGTCGTGGAGTTGCGGAAAACAGCCCGTTTTAACCTAACCTAACCTAGGTAGGTACATCTAAAAAGTGAAAAATAAAAAAACTTTTTACAAAAAAATACTACCGACTTCCAAATAAAACTACAAAGTTAAAAATAATTTTATTTTTGGAATTCGGTGTCCATAACGCAATAAATTGGTACCTACGAAAGACACCGACTTCCAAAAATAAAGTAATTTTTCACTTTGTAGTTTTATTTGGAAGACGGTAGTATTTTTTTGTAAAAAGATTTTTTGAGTATGTGGAGTAGGCAGGCAGGCTGGTAAGTATGGTAGGGTTGGCAGACAGATGACGGGAGCGAAGCCGCGGGCACAGCTAGTCTCAACTAAGAATGGAAACCTGTTCCTAACCGGCTGTATTGAGCACTATTCGACTCGTGAAGATGCGAAGGCGCCAAGCGCTCAATGTGACTGATTAGGCGCCAGGCGCTAAGCAAGCCGCCTTCCAGTAAGTTTTCGGCCTTCGGGTAAATACGCCGCTTAGGAACTACGACAGACATGATCAGCGCTTGGTGACTAGTTGCTCTGGAAATACGTAGTAGGTACAACTGCGCAACTTTATTGTCTATTGGGCCAATAAAGTAAAACCGCAATCATCAGAATCCTACCAAACGTATCTATTGGCATTTTCCTTGCATTATGGTGGTACTAGTAGCTATTTGCAATCTGCATTTTTACAGGTCTGATATTGAGGCCGCATGACTGATCAGCCATCCGCCAATATTTAGGTATACCTTGTGGTAATATAAAGTCGCATTTGTAAGGACTACACTATTTTAAAATGCATATATTTCGATGGATAAAACCTTATTAATAACGGTAGTTTCGCCATAATATTGACGAATGATGCCATTGTAATGAATGACGCCAACGACTCCTCCAAAACAGGGACAAGAGAGACTTAAATAATCAACTTACGTAATTGCATTATGTACACGCCTCGTCTCCGTAGGATATACCTACAGTTGAGTAGAGATGTTTCAAATGTACCAGTATCAAAAGTGAGATGTAAGCTATGCCTCGCAGGCAGCAACAAGCAGCGAAGACAAGAGATGTGAATGTGAGCGGTCCTCAAAAACCAACGCTCGCTGAGGGCAGCTCAGCTTCGGTCTAGCCCGTAAACATCTCTGCTCCGGTGTAGCCAGTACGCACAATGCCGGTGGATACTCTATGGAGCTGCCTAAGCATTTCCTCATCTATCCACTTTGGTGGAGTCCACGCCACTTTTTATATCAGCCGAAAGACGTCCACTGCTGGACATAGGCCTCCCCCACATTGACTGGTCCCATGACCTAGTACTATACTAATTAATAGTCAACAAGGGTTTTTTGGCTTATAAATAAAGTACTAGTTTTCGCCTGTTTTATATATGTAATTCTTAACTTTATAACAATAAACTTAAATTAGTTACCTATGTTAATTGCTTTACTTTCATGAATGCCAGTCCATTATCTTTTGAGGTTCCTCCAAACACAATAACAAATAAAGAATATGACTCAAGACTGTCCCATATTGACTTTATCCACACGTCAATGTTATTAATCAGATCAACCTCTTTATCAACGCCAATGTCGAGTTTCAAATGGGCCATAGTCAAGTTATAATCGGTAACAGAATCTGTAAATGATGTTATTACTTCTTCTAAACTGTCAACAGTTACTAACTTGATCTTCTTTGGATTTCCTTTTTTTAACTGGGCTGACATACTCTCCTTAGCTTGGGTCAAATATGTGTGATAGTCACCAGTTATATCATCACAGCCTATAATAACAGATGATTTCTTCTGTTCCAGCATGTGATTGAATATTGATAAGGCATACTGTGGTGCTTTTACCATTTTCTTAATGTTTTCTTTAAACTTTTCTCTATTTGTGTGTACTGCATCTCCAAATTCTATGCTTTTACTTAGTTTCAATTGGACTAGCTTTATTGCTGCTAAAGAATCTTCAGTGGAGCAGTGACCTTCCCTACCCATTTGAATATCTTCTTTTAAAAATTCTCTAGCTAATGTTTTGAGTTTTGGTTTGCGAGTTCTTTCACCAGTAAAATTATACAGTAGACTGGTGTCTATTATGTAAGGATGCATCATTTTTAAAGCATGCATATCTGTGTTCAATGACTGGCCAACTAAAATAGCATCAGGGGGTAGTATTGCTCGCAAATCATTCTGGACGTCTTGAAGACGTTTGCTTACATTGTTTAATAATGATTTAGTAATACCTGAAAACCTGGTTAAATAATCTGTTATATCATTATAAGGCTTCACTAATGACTCATATATAACCTCATGGTTTTCATTAACCACAGAAATTCTAGTTAGTTCCGAACCTGCACTAGTTAAGCACATTTCACAGTCTATAGAAAACATTGGTGATGTAACAGTAACAGGTGCATATTCATCTTTTGTGAGTACATAATCAGCATATGCAGCACTTAATTTGCCCTTCAAAGGTACTGGATAGTTTTCTTCAATCAACTGCCAGGCTGACAACACCAGTTGAGTTCTAGGAAATTTGTCATTGGTGGAAAGGCCAACATCATTTGTGATTTCATCTCCAATAGGAAACACAGCTTTCATCATTATCATCAAGTCTTTCCTTGCTTCAAGTGCTAAGTTCATACTCCCATACTTTTGAATAATAGTATCTTTCTCAGCCTCTGATAATGGCACTAGGGCAAGTTCTTCAACAAGTGAACCTCCATAAACCGAAGGTGTCAAAATTTCAACACAATCAGGAAATACTTTTTTTGTTTTATCAAATTCATCAGCATACTGTTCCCAATGTTTAACAGATACACCTTCTAATATCAGACAAGCAGTTTTTTTAATTCCTCCACATTTATCTAACACATACCAACGTGGAGATTCAGTTAGGTTGAGGTTTCCAAGTAGTGAGTGCAGTAATAAATATTGTACATCTGTGAGTGTTAATGGAACCCTTTCACTAGTTACAGTGGCCAGAGAAGCATTTTCACCATTTGCCTTCAAACGGAACTTTGGTAATGATTTTGTACGTGTTTTTAACACTTTAGACGATTTCATATCTTGTGCATTTTCTGTTGATGATTCAGTATCTGTAAATAAAATTAAATAATTTTACTTTTTTTTATATCATATTATTCATAACAATTTTTTTTAACTACAATTTTAAACTCAAAAACTGTTTCAAATCAGGAATACATTTTGTGTCCACCAAATGTAATCTTGTTTTTGTGAAATATATAAAACAATGTAAAATAATTGTTCTACTACTGTCTCAATATTGTACAGTTCTAACATTTCTACCAATGTCTGAACTACAAGAATTTTAGTAGGTACTAGCTATACAGAAAAATGTGTTCTTACAATTAGTTTTAGGTTACAAACACAAAACAAATACCTCGAACTTATTCGGTAAAACAAAGTGAAACCTGGATGCCTTAAATGATCGCAGAACATTTTAATTTAAACATTCTACATGTGCTAATAGATTTTTTTAAAACACTAAATTAAAGACGACACAAAAACAACATTAAGAACTTACTTTTTTCCAATTCGTTATGAGCACGCCGCTTTCTAGAAGCAGTAGTAGTACTCATTTTAATTAACTAAACAATAAAAATACTATTTATATACAAACGAAACTAAGCCACAATAAATTGTTAGAAATAACCATTCAAATAAAGTTCGTGTTGATCTGCCTGCCATCTGATTTTTGTTACCAGTTACCAGTGTGTCCCTGTCTAGTTTTTTTTTTTAACAATTTTATTGGCATGGCTTTCTAGCCTTTGTGCCATATCTTCATTTTCATTTTATATTTTGTTTATCTTATTATTTTATCTTCATTCTTTATAAATTTCTCTTTATATCTTTCCAGTGGTATTTTTAATATATTTATACAGCGGTAAAAAGCAGTCTTTACTTTTCAGAATTACGTTAAGGCGGCGGGATTCAATATTTGTTGACATTTCTTCGGATATGTCACAAAGCTCACTCGCAAGAATCAGGCGTTGGAGGTTAAATCTATCACAACTAAATATAATATGTTCTAGTGTTCCTGGGAGCTTTCGACAAGCAGTGCAAATTGAGTCTTCAATTATGTTGAATCTATTCAAATGAGCGGGTGCGGTGTTATGCCCAAATCGTAGTCTGTTCATTGTTGTAATGAAGTCTCTACTAGCAGTCTTCAGCTTATAATACCAAGGTTTTCTAGGCAAGTCTGTTTGAATGCTTCCATACCACTTTCCTTTATGCTCTTGATCTTTTTTCCAAAACCTTCGCCATGCTTCATTTATTTCCATATTGATGTCAGTATAACAATCAGTAAAAGGAGTCTTAACAACAACATTTACATCTATTGAATTAGTTCCATTATATGCAGCTTTATCGGCAATTTCATTTCCACTTATACCCCTATGCGAAGGAATCCACATGAAAAATACTTCTTTTCCCTTGTAACTAAGATTATTTAAAATAATCTTAGTTTTATAAAGCAAGTAATTAGATTTAAAGTTAATATTTAAACCTTTTAAACTGTTAATTAAACTTAGAGAATCAGTAAGGATTAAAAACATTTTATATTTGTCTAAAGAATCAATGTGCTTTAATGCTTCTAAAACTGCATATGCCTCAGCAGTAAATATACTACAACTATTATCTAATACGAAACTTTGTACAAATTTAATTTGAGGGTCATAAACAGCACTACGAACATGAGACTCTCCTTTACTCCCATCAGTATATATTTTATAATACTCCTTATTGTGATCTAAGAAATTAAGTAGATCTGTCCCTGTCTAGTGTTGGTTGCGGTGTTGCTATACTACTACTAAAAAAAAGAATTAGTCGATTGTTCAGTTTAGTCGATAAAAGACTATAACAATCGATGTTATTTATATCAACACAGCTATTCATATAAAAAAGAACCAATTAAAATATCAAAATCTGTTCACCTAGTAAAAGGTACTGAGGAACATTCGAATTGATAACCGCCTCCTTTTTGGGAAGTCGGTTAAAATGCCCAAAGTGATGCCAGAATAGATTAACTCAATAACATAAAACTTAAACATACCGGTGGAATGAGAGTATACCAGGGTAAACTGTAAACACCTGCGTACCCCTTTAGAGCGTACCAGTGTGATGTAATGTTATGAAATGGTGTAAACACTAAAAAGACATGCGATTGCAGCTATCCCAAGTGATTTGCCGCAATTTATTGAAGAGTTCTAAAATTATATCCCCGAAATTCTTCATAAGATCTTGACGAAATTGAAATGGGACCACATGACAAGCACCAGCTTCCAAAAAATAAAAGAATTATCAAAATCGGTTCACCAAGTCAGAACTTTAACTTTAGCTTTTGCCCAGATGTTGGTTTACCGGATGCGCGAGGCACGAAACGGTGCTGATTTTGTATGAGATTTACTACTGCGCAGCCATTGTAGCCAACTTCTATATATTATGTATGTATGTTTGTTCCTATATGGCGTTCTAGAGACCAAACGCGTTGGCCGATTTTGATGATTCTTACGTCAATCGATTCGTCTTAACCTTGCGAGTGTCCGTTCTCCAAACCCGCACTAGCGTTACCTGCTTAGCTTCTTGTCTCGCACAATGTTTATATTGGTCTGGACACGGTCTTCGCGAGAGCATCCGCATTACCGTGTGATGTTCCGCTACGATGTTGAATTACGAAATCATACTATTGCAGTAATTGAATCTATCTTGCTACCTGTCCTTCTGGGTTCTTAAACTGCAGTAGCCATTTAGCGCAGCGTGATCCGTTCGCAGTAAAACATTCCGCCAAAACAAATATTTACTGAAATGCTGCAATGACTTTACTACAGCTAGAAGCTCCCTTCGAGTGACACAGTAGTTCCTTTCAGGTTTGGATAGGGCCTTGCTGAAGTACGTTATGACAACCTCATGATCTCCTTTTTTTTGAGACAAAACCCCGCCGATTCCAGTATTGCTCTGGCATCTGTGTCAACTATGAATTCATGTTCATTGTCAGGATAACCTAGGATGGGTGCATTGCACAGATGTTCCTTCAGCTTCTGAAATGCGACGTCACAGCACTCATTCCAGCAGAACTGTATCTTGTCTTCAGTTAACTTATGTAAAGTTCGGGCAATGTCAGGTAAGTTTTTTATAAACCGCTGATCTTCAAACGTGTGTCCCACGATGATAATGTCATCAAAGTAGACTAGGCAGGCGTCACCAATCAGTCCAGTAATACCCGCTCCATCAATCTCTCAATGGTGGCTGGCGCATTACACAGTCCAAATAGCATGACGTTAAATTGGACTGGAAATGTCCTTGAAAAGGAGACATAGACATATATAGTAGGTATTCGGACCCTGTGACCCAAGCGTCTCAAAACGGTATCTACCATTTAGGTGAACTACAGAACTTGCACCGCTTGAACTCAGCAGCAGCAGCGGTAGGTAGCGCCGGCACAGCCTGCCATACTTAGTACATGAGATGGCGCAAGGGTGTCGAGACACAAGTAAGATAAAATATTCCTGGTTTATGTTTCAGTACTGTGGACTGTGTGAGTTTGTTGCTGTTTTGTTGTATCTGTGCCGAATAAATGTTATTCAATAACAACCCAATAATGATTTCGGAAAAAACTTTATTTGGGGATTCTCCTAAAGGTAACCTTACACGAATATTTTACCTAAGTTCTATCTCACGATGGCGGATTGGTCTTAGTCGGGAGTGAAGATGGAGCGCTCCAGAGCTTACCCACACAGAATCAATGTGCACCTACACACACGGCTAAGACAACCCGCCGTCGTGAGATATAACAACTGTACTAAGGTATGCTTAGCAGTAAATTTGAATTGGAACAGGAAGGTAGCATGACGATAGCATAGAATATTAATTTACTAACAATATTGTAACTATACCAACAAGAAAAATAATTTCCGTACTTTTACAAGGGTTCTCTGTCTGATTCTTTCAAGCACCCAATGTTTTTTCTATAAACGCTCTCATATCTTTGAGTTCCGCCTCTGAAGAACTATGTGTCAATCCTTGGTATGTCGTAAATTCAACATTTTTCATGAATGTTTTGAGAAATGAGGCTGTCATTTGTCCCCATTTAAATGGAACTACTGGATCACAGTCACCATGGGCTTGAAATATCTGTAACAAAGACACACATATAACATAGTAGGTACTTTAAATTGTTTAATATCTATGGGATTCAGAATAACAGAAAGAAAATTCAATCAATGCCGAGTACAACTTATTTATTAATGGGGATAAATATAATGACCACCTAAAATTACTTTGTGACCATAACCTCTATTACCTAAAATTGTACTATGAAACCCAAATTTAGTAAATTGATCACCAAATTTAGTAAATTGATCACCAAATTTTAATAGCAAATTATTGCGCTATTTAATGTTGTAAAATAGGTTAGGTTAGGTTAGAACTGTGACCAACCGCGCGCGAGCCGAGCGAGCAAAGCGAGCGGTGCCGCGGCAGCGGCCGGCGAGCGCTACTTCCAAGTTGCTCCCAGAAATTTTATAATCTTTTTGGTCATTGGTTTAATTTTGGTGATCATTTACTACTTTTGGTGATCATTTACTACTTTTGGGTTAACAATGATTTATTTGGAGTCATTTTGCCTAAACAGGATAGCGAGATGTTAAAACTTTGGTTATAATTTTACAATAAGATGCGGGTTTAATTTTGGTGATCATTTACTATTTTTGTCTGTTATATGTTACTATATCTGGTGGTAAGTTAAACATAAGCCTTTATTAATGCCTTGTTAATGTTTAAACTGCTGAAAGATACACCACGCCTGACGGACATCCGACCAGTCTTCGAAAGGAACAAAAGCGCTGGTTTATCAGTCTCCAGATGATGGTGGATTGCATCAAGGTTTGAGTATAGACCTCTGATGTTACAGAGGTGCACCTTATGTGACAGTAAGTGCTGCCGCTGTACATCTTTTTTCTTTTGTTCCTTACCATGGTTAAGAGTGAAGATAGGAGAGGAGAAGGAAGAGAGATGAGGTTCCACACTGGGCTTTTTCGACAGTTGGCGAGGCAGCCTTTCGTGTGTAGCTGTCACACTACTTGGGCAAGCAACTACATCGGCCAGCGGCGCACCGTGCTCGGATCCCGCTACCCTCTGCGACCAGTTTCCCGATACATCTCTAACAGCGCGCATCAGGCCGGTCTGCCTGCAGTGGAAAAGCTATCTCGAGCCAACTACTCTGGTTGGCTTTATCGAGCATCGTACCGGAACACGGCTAGGCCGCTTGGCGGTACGTCTTTGCCCGTTGGGTGGCCTTCGGCGAAAGCATACCACCAGTTAGTGTCACCTGATTTGCACCACCCGGGGACCACGTGTAGGCAATCAAATGGGGTACACTTAACGGACGTGGGTGACTCAGCCCCCAAAATGACAGCCAGATGGACTGAATTCCAAAAGGTTACAAATCACCCTTTGGGTTTAGAATAATCATTATTTATCTTGATTTTGAAGAAGACAGACTACGCAGAAGATGTTGAGGCTATGTCTTAATTACGTCTCGTAACATGTTTAACTTATGTGGCGATTCGATAATTGGACGAGAATACACGTGACGCGACCCTGAAATACCACTTGTATTTCAGGGTCGCGTCACGTTTACGCAAATTTCGTTACATGAGAGATAAGAAAGTTATCTAGAATGCTTTTATTTATTTTCATTTATTCATTATTTTACTCAAAAACAATATGACAGCTTATGTACAAAGTCGATTCAATCACTAATTGAGTTATCTAACAGCAATTCTCAGTGCACTTCCTTCCTGTTCAAACTAATTCTCTTTTATGTATTATAATAATTTTTCTTCATTATCTTCTGTCTGGGTCTTTTTTACTTTACTTATTTCTTATAGATGTCTTTTTTATTAGATTAGTCCTACTTCAGCAAAATCTCTAAACTTAAGTACCTACTAGCTATAAGTCTACCTTTATTTTACGTCAATGGACCGTTATTAAATCAGTGTAAGTGGCATTAGCTAAATCTAATTTTAGATTGATCGATTTAACACAGTAAATAGTCAATAGGAACAAGCAAAAATAACATTTCAACATTTTGTTAGATATTTCCTATGGATTTGGTCAGTGATACATATACTTAGTTTAAACTCATTTATACTCACTAATCGGGACTACTTTCAGATTGATCGACAAACATTTATTTTCTGAATTTTAGCAATCTCTTTTCGTTACATAATTTATTAAAATACATCCAGCCCTTTATTTTATTTTTTTAATTTGTGATGGGTTTGCTCTTGACTCTAGTCTAGGTCAGAGGTGACAGAGACAAAGTCGACGATGAAGTGAGCTTACCCAGAAAAAGCCTGTTCACTCTAACTTTGAAGAGATTCGGGTTGTATGTATTGCTGCGAATAACCCGTTAGGAATATTTGTTAAGGACCCCTTGCGCCAAAAAATGTATGGGCCTTCCACCGATTTAATGCCGTAAAGCGGTTACTTTCTAAAGCATACTCTTTGGCTGGGTTAGCTACTAACTCGGAGTTAGTAAGATAACCCAGCCTAAGAGTGTATTTATTTAAGCCTTTTTTTGTAAATTCTACGTGAAAGAATCCGAGAATTACGGCAGCGGTCTCGCTCACAAAAAAAAACCAAAACAGTATCCATCTAATACCTTTAAACGAGCAATTCTTGTATATATATAATCTGAATCTCGGAAACGGCTCCAACGATTTTAATGAAATTAAGTATGCAGGGGGTTTCGAGGCCGATAAATCGATCTAGCTAGGTTTCATTTTTAGAAAACGCCGGTTTCTCTATTTTCACCCGAGCAGAGCTCGGTCGCTCAGGTACTAGTCATAATGTTATTCGGTTAGTAAAATTAAATTACATATGCATTATATGACCAGATGGTTAACCTGGTCTTCCTGTAAGTATTAATAAACAACAATAAATATTGATAACATTAAATGGATATAACACAATGAATGTCCGAATCAAGGCGTAGAACCTAGAGCGGTTATTTATCACCAAGCTAACTGTCCGTTATTTAGGTTCATCAGTATCATTTCAGCCAAAGACGTCCACCGCTGAACATTGGCCTCCCCAAGTGTCGCCACATTAATCGGTCCCGTGTGTCTCGCATCCAGCGGATCCCAGCAATCTTCATCAGCAGCCTTATTGCGTAATGAATTCGGCACTAAGGCAAAGAGTGTGAAAAATCGACCAATCACGCGCGAGATGGAAAACCTGATGTGGATTTCCGTCTATGTGAAAGGTCGATTTTTCATACTCATTTCTTTGCCTTGCCGAATTCATTACGCAATAAGACTGCTGGTCATCGGTCGACCTATTGGAAGACCTTCTAACGCAAAGGCTTCCGGTTCTCGGCGCACCTCAAGTACTTTTCGGTTTCATCGGCCATCAGTTCTGCGAGCAATGTGCCCTGCCTACTGGCTCTTAAGTTTGTATATTCTTCGGGCTATGTCGGTAACCTTGGTTCTCTTGCGGATGTCTTCATTTCTGATTCGATCACGCAAGGAAACGCCGAGCATAGCCGTCTCCATTGCCCTTTGGGTGGATTTACGCCTTCTGATGAAGCCCATTATGAGCGAGAACGTTTCGATCTCGTATGTAGGTAATCACTGGCATAACATATTACTAGAAACACTGGCCATAGACTTTCGTCTTGAGACACTGTGGTAAGTTGGACGAGAAGATACCGCACAACTTCCCGAAGACTGCCCAACCGAGTCGGATTCGACGGTTGTCCTCTTTTTCGAATCGTTTGACCCAGATAGACGTCTACAACTTCGAGTGTAGCGTCTCCGATTTTGAGAGTGGGTGTTTTACATGGGCATTTAACATGACCTTAGTTTTGTCCATGTTCATTTTAAGACCCACTCTTTCGGAAGCTCTACTGAGGTTATTGAGCATTGTACTGAGGTCATCCATGTCATTGTGGGTTATTTAGGTTAATTACCTTTTTGTATAAGATGAATTTTATCATACAGCCCAATTTAAATTTGATAGCCCACTTAAAAAATGTTTACCATGAGGAGTATCATATTTCAAAGCGTAACTTGAGCATTTTGAAACACTTGTTTAGGTTTCCGTACCTAAAGAGTCCTAACTCCAAACGGAGCCCTATTGCTGTCACTCACGAGTCCGTCTATAACACATTTTGTTTCGAAGAATTTTTTAATCACCAAATTTCAAGTCCATAAGAACTTGAAATTTGGTGATAATGTTTATTACCTATTAGATATTTATTATAGTCAGACAATCTAAGAAGTCGGATTTGACAGCTATAAAAATACCTAAAATTATTAAACTTGATGTTTACGAATGATACTCGTTGTTATAGTGTATGGGTAACATCGTAATCTATACTAATATTATAAAGCTGAAGAGTTTGTTTGTTTGTTTGTTTGAACGCGCTAATCTCAGGAACTACTGGTTGTTTTTTTTTTTGTGTTTAATAGTCCATTTATCGAGGAAGGTTATAGGCTATATAACATCACGCTACAGCCGCCGCCGCCGGTAGAAACAAAAGTTTACAGGTTACATTCGTATGGTAGTAAGGGTAGGTAGGGTAGGGTAAATAGGGAAGGGTAGGTAGGGTAGGGTAGGTAGAGTAGAGTAGGTAGGGTAGATAGGGTAGGTGGGTAGGGTAGTTATGGGAAATAAGAAAATTAGGGTAGGTAGGTAGGTAGGAGGTAGGTAGGTAGACAGTTGACGGGAACGAAGCCGCGGGGTTCAGCTAGTTAATTATAATTATGAATTTGATTCTTTAATTTCTTACGTACAAAGTTATCGCGGCATGTAAAATGAGAAACGTCATCGGACTTCTTGGAATGTCACGATTTTACGTATATTTTATTCCGTGAACCGGAAGACGTTGCGTTGGAAGGCCTCCCACTATGTGGACCGATGACCTGCAGCCTTCTTGCGTAATGAATTCGGCAAGGCAATACATGCGAGATGAAAGACCCGATGTGGATTTCCGTCTATGGGATTGGCCGATTTTTCATACTCTTTGCCCTTTGCTTTGCCGATTTAATTATGCAATAAGGCTGATGGTGAAGTTTGCAGGGATCCGATGCATGCGAGAAGCACGGGACCGGTCAAAGTGGCAACATTTGGGGGAGGCCTATGTCCAGTGGACTTCTTTCGGCTGAAATGATGATGATTGATGACATAATTATTATTTACTAACAAATACCAATATATTGATAAATTGGTACGGAACCCTAAATGTGCGAAGTACGACACACACTTGACCGGTTTTTATTTATTTTAGGCATTTTTTTTTTTATGGCATGTGAACATGTCAGAAAATGTACAAAAACCAGGGGGTTCATTCCGATTTTGTAAATTTTCTGTCATTAGCCATTGCCCCCTCTCTGACAACTTAAGTCAAAACTTCGATTTATTTTTTTATAAATATTTAAAAGCAATAAAACTGTGTTTGTAATTTCCGCAAGTGCTGTTCCGATTACGATTCATTCAATGATTGAGAGCTACACTATTGTTAAGTAGCATTGATTACATAATTATCATCGGTAAAATGCATTTACTAAGATGGGTTCCATGACACACGATTTGACGTATTTGTTGAAAGCTACAGTTCTCGCCAAACTTTTTGGCCGCACTGAAGTTGGCTTGGTTCGAGTGAGATTTACTACTGCGCAGCCATTGTAGCCAACTTCTGGGCGGCCAAGAAGTTTGGCGAGTACTGTAAATAAATTGTAGTTCTAAAAACTAAAAAACACGCTTTAATGGTAAAAAGTCGCTAATCCTGAAGATCCTGGTAAGGATAATGGGCCAAACTATTTAAATTATTGCATTGTTATCGGTCCTTGATAAGTGTGCAAAGTTTCAAATCAATCCGACGTTTTGAAGAGGGTGAAAATCACGTTCAAAGATTCCGTTACATTGATACATACATACCAAGCTAATAAAAGCGTGTTAAAAAGACGAAACGAATGACAAGTTTTTACGATATATACAAGGTGATAATAGACAATTTGGGATGCTAATTACTGAAAAATATCGTCAGAAAAACTTAATCAGATGTGGTTAAATAGTATTACTTATGTCAGCTATTTATGTATTAATACACTTTTTAGGGTTCCGTAACCAAATGGCAAAACACGGCACCCTTATGGATTCGCCATGTCTGTCTGTCTGTCCGTCCGTATGTCACAGCCACTTTTGCCCGGAACTATAAGAACTATGCTGTTGAAACTTGGTAAGTCGATGTATTTTGTGAACCGCATTAAGATTTTCACGCAAAAATAGAAAAAAACAAAAAATTTTAGGGGTTGCCCATACTTAGAACATCTAGTAAGTAGTTTTTTTTAATACGTCATAAATCGTAAACCGCAATTTACCAAGTACGGAACACTTCGTGCGCGAGTCCTACTCGCATTTGGCCGGTTTTTATAATTCAAATCAGCGCATTCAATTCAATTTCCTGTTTTTTTTTTGTATTTAATTTCCATGTTAGAGTAGTAAGTAACCTTGGGTATAAAATTCGGTAGTAATTAAATAAAATCCAGTAATTAAATTTCAAAAAACCGGCCAAGTGTTCCAAACGAATCATACTAGTAATTTAAGTGACATACCTTTAATTTGCTTTAGTTTGCATTCACACCTAGTTTTAAGTTTATAAACCAAAGCAATAAGAGTTTCAATACAAACAATTTCTCCCCTTTTCCCCCAATAAAAGTTGATTTTCAAATACTTTCTTAGTAACTTCTGTCCAAAATAAAAGTTTCCAAGTTTCTACCTTCTTCATATTACGATAATATCCTATTATTTTATATAAGATTAGCTTTTTCCCGCGGCTTCGCACTCGCGGACTACCCCACAGAACCCATTTTCGGGATAAAAAAAGGCTTATTTCACTCAGGAATAATGTAGCTTTCTATTGGTGAAAGAATTTTTCAAATCAGTCCAGTAGTTTCGGAGCCTATTTGGTACAAACAAACAAAAAAAAATGTCTCTTTATAATATTACTAGCTGATCCCCGCGGCTTCGCTCCCGTCAACTGGCTACCTACCTACCTACCCTATTTTTTTTATTTCCCATAACTACCCTACCCACCTACCCTATCTACCCTACCTACTCTACCTTACCTACCCTACCTACCCTTACTACGAGGGCGGCACTGAAAATTTCGGGAATCAAGGAAGTGACACAACATTACTATTTAAAAATGTATTTATTGGTTTTCGAAGTATTCTCCGCGAAATTTGACACATTTTTCCATACGATGGAACCAATCATTGAAGCAACCATTCAATTCGGAAGTTGGGGACTCCAAAATGGCCGTTTTGTAGGCGTCCACAGCTTCTTCAGGTGATGAAAATCTCTGACCTCGCAATTTATTCTTTATTTTAAGGAAAGTATAGAAATCATTATAGCTTAGGTCGGGGCTGTACGGCGGATGGTCTAATAATTATATTTTCTTTCTCTAAAAACTCTTTTGTTCTGTGCGCGGTGTGAGAACTCGCATTGTCGTGATGGAGAATGATGCGGCGGTTGCAGTTCTCTTTACGGAGTTCAGAAACGACCTGTGGCAAACAAATGCTAGCATACCATTCTGCATTAACCGTTCTTTGTCCCTCAAGAGAAATAGTCGCAACATGGCCGGTTTTGGAGACAAACGTGGCCACTATTTTTTTTGCAACACTCCGTGAACGAACAATTTTTGTTGGCTTTAACTCATTTTCGAAAAACCAAACTCGTGACTGGTTTATTGTTTCGGGTTCGTACGCGTATATCCAGGATTCGTCACCTGATACGATGTTGTATACAGCATTTGAGGAACCTGCGTGAAATCTTTCGAGAGTTCTGACGCACCAAGTAACGCGAGCCGCTTTTTGCTCTTCACAGAGCGAATGCGGTATCCATCGGGAAAACAACTTTTTTACACCTAATTGTTCATGCAAGATTATTTGTATTTGACTCATGCCAATTTCTAAAGTTGCCTGAATTTCGCGGTATGTCACATGTCGATCTTCCTCAATCAGCTTACTCACAGTATCAACTTTTTCTTGTGTGACTGCAGTTTTTGGGCGACCTTGACGGAGATCATCACTGAGCTTGACACGTCCACGTTGAAATTCAGCAAACCAGCGATAAATTGTGGCTTTGGATGGGGCTTCATCACCAAATTCAGAAATCATCCGGTCAACACACTGTTTTTGTGTTAAACCACTTCGAAAGTCATAATAAATCATCGAACTTGAATTTTCTCGTGTCAATTCCATTTTCTCAACGACTAACAGGGTCGGTCAACTTCGTTCTACGAATATCATGTATTGGGGTATAAAAAAAAGACAGAGACACAATATCTGAGCAAAAGAGATGAATATATACATTTATATAATGTTGCCACTAAAAATACAAATGCATATTCTCCTTATTAATTGGTTTTGTGAAGTCACTCGCCCTTGAAAATACTTTTTACTATTATTCTGACGCCAAACACATATTTTTTAGTAAGAAATTGATCATATTTGATTGATAAAAATATATAAATATGTGGGATTTTGTGTGGCAACACTAACGTCGGCATGACATATTGATTTTGACGTTGACGTTACAAGAAAAATTCTGCCGCCGCTGGTGCATATTTTATCTTGTATTACGTAATAAATAAACTAGTTCCATTTAATTCTACCTACATTCAGTAACTTTGAGTCGAGCTTGGCTTTGTTTTGGTGAAATTAAGTGTGTATTTGTGAGATAACGGACTCGGTGTTGTGGTGTGAGTTAGCGACTCTTGTTTGATTTTGTGTTTAATTTCGCGATGAGTTCGCAGAAAGAAAACACTAGAACCTGTTACATGTGCGGATCTTCACCTTCCTTTACCTATTTATTAATTTAACGCCTTGTTTTACTAACGGATGATATTTTGCATGGCGCCTTAGTCAGAAACAGAAAACAGAAATGTCAGGTTTGTCTGCCTTCAACCAAAATAATAAGTGAATTATTTTTGTTGAAGGCAGACAAACGGTATGTCCATTTCTATATTTATTTCATTAAACTGAAATCAGTCATAATATATGTTGTCTAAATGAATATTTGGTTTTTATAAATAATACTAAATAAAAGTGTCAAAGTACTAATCTTGGTTTTATTAGACTACTCATTAAATATCAATTTTAGCATTTTATGCACAAGTACACTGCACAAGTTTATTGATAGTGATTCTGTTTACATCTTAAAAAATGTTGAGAACTATCGATAACCGCACTATACTTTAGCATAAAATGCAATACAAAGTAATTATACAACCATTGAATTTTGAAATTCCCGCCATTGCCTCTAATCTCTTGTTTCCGTGGGCGGAATACAGAGGGCGCTGGTCGGTAAGGAAATATTTTCTCGTAAAATTTGTATGAAGTCGTTATTCTTCTCGCTAGAGTAAAAATTTTCTTTGACGACTAAACAAGTTTGACAAAACCTTGTGACAAGACCGAGAATCTTTTTTTAAATAAATAAATGGTATTCGATTTTTAAAACCAAGGAGTTTTCAATTAAAAAGATTTTAATATGACAGAAACAGTGGAAATATTCCATTCCCGATAGAACATAAAAGCTGCTATTGTGAGTCAATCTTAAAAGATAGACATATGCTGTCGCGGACTTTTTTTTTAGAACTTTTAAAGAAGTACAATTCCATCATACATTATATTTGCGTAACTTAAACCGTTTACGCAGCGCACGCAACAAAAGCTCTCAAAAAGGAATATTTTTGCCCGTTTTGCAACATTTTTCATTTATGATCGGCTCCTATTGGTTGTGGCGTGATGTTATATAGCCTATAACCTTCCTCGATAAATGGAATATCCAACACAAAAACAATTTTTCAATTCCATCCAGTAGTTCCTGAGATTAGCGCGTTCAAACAAACAAACAAACAAACAATGTAATATATAATATTATTATATTACATATATTATATTATATAATATATATAAGTATATAGTTATAGATTAGTATAGATTCACATTATTGTACTTACCAGCATATCTGTAGTAGACTTTACTGCATCTGGAAAGTGTGCATGTCTTGGTAACCAACATGATAGTGACATGACTCCAGCTAGTGGTTCTGGATATGTCAAACCAGCATGAAGTGCTAAAGCACCTCCTTGAGAAAAACCACCCAGCAATATCCTATTGGGGGAGATGCCAGCCTGCAATATAAAACCAGAAAATAAGGGCTTTTGGCAGAATAATTTAATTCATAATGACAAAAAGACCAAAAACAGCAGCTTTTCTTTCTAACTATTCTATGCTTGCAGATTTTTTTTTCTAAAAGCTTTAGTTTGCCGCCACTGCTGCACTGTTAGTGATATTATCAGGATTGAAAAAAAAATTGTGTAATTGATTTTTTGCTTAAGGGTACACTAGTCGAAGGCACGAACTATTTTGCGCGCGGGGTTAAAATGCATTTCATATCAACCGACAACACGTGCGAAAGAGATAGATACTGTGATGAGCAGTAGGAAGCTAGTTCGCGTACGAATACACACTTTTGAAAATTTGTAGCGAAATAGATAATGATTTAGGACGAAACCGAGCGCGCGAAATTTTATAAACAGACCTTTGGCAGTCATAAAACAAAAAAAAAACTACTAAATCTATCTGTTCAAAATAAAATTATTTGCATTGTTGAACTACTAATCTATCCCTGTATGGAGGCCATTTTGCAATGTTTCGTCTTCTTATGGTATTTATTTGCGCCCAAAAATGCGTTAAAATTGGTGTCGAATTGTTGAACTATTGACGCTCATAACTTACATCATCAAACAGTGGAATAATCCCTAGACTACGTTTGTATAAAAGAATTTTCGACTAGTGTAACCTTAAGCCCTTACAATGATGCCAACCCAGCACATAACATATATCACCTAAAAAGGCAAACAAAACACACTTTGAAAAATAAATGTATTACTATCACAATCCTCATACATCATTAGAGCCAGCTTTTAAAAATTAGTTCTTTCCTAAAGTTTGCGGTGTCAGTTCTTTTCATTATTTTATACTTATTAGCAACATTTTCGAATGGTGTAATAATACAGTATAGGTTTTTTTTAAGAATATCAGCAGTTACGATTTCTGGCTAGGAATATGGATTTTTCAAAAATCTAATGATGCAGTAATAGTTTAATTAAAATCGGCTTTGTGACTACTTTGAGTGTTTCCTGCTATTCCTCATAGTGTCGGATTTGGCCAACCAAGCCCACATAAAAAGCTCACCCTGTATATAAATTTTTTAAGTAGTTTTCAAATCCCTGTCCACTGAAGGGGAGTGGAGTTTTTATGCAATTTAATTGGTTAATTCTGCACCTCTTTTCTCTGCTTTGCGCAAAGTGGACAGGTAGCCGAAGAATGTAGGGAAATCATTCCAATAGGTACTTACAGCAGTTTTTTTTACATCATATAATTTTCCAATAGGACTTATAAACTTAAATTGAATTATAACCTTGATTATAAAAAAAATAACGGCTTATAATAGTTTTAACTTACTTTAATTTCATTATTGATAAGGCGATGTATATGATCAGTTGCTCTTAATATTCCCTCTTCATCTTCAGGAGCCGTGGCATCTAGTGTCCTTAAATCGAACCAGGACGGCATTCGAAAGCCTGCGTTCAGTGTCACTGGGATCGTCGCGGCAGTAGGACATATCACCTTAACGTGAGGACCACGAATAGCGGCGATTGTATTTGCCCAACCATGGCTAGAATTATAAAATTATTATCAATTTCCGCCCATAAGATGATCCTCTGACCATTTAATAAAAATAAATATTTAGCTTACAATATTTAAAAACACGGAAACGTGTAATATAAATAACGGTTATACTAACCCAGTGTCACCGAGACCATGTAGAAATATAAGCTGAAATAAATACATTATCAGCATTATCTATTAAACCAACAATAATAAAATCAATGAAATAGATTTAAAATAAGATTAGCTCACCGAAGCCGTTTGTTTGGCTGTGGCAGCAATTATTACGGGATTGGGTTCCATTATCTAAACACTGTGAAAATCAATACTTTTTCCTGCAATACCAGCAGCAGAGCCAACTCACTCAACCAGCGTTCATTCAACAAATTTTCCCAATCTGGCTGATGCTGTCAGAGTGTCAGTGAGACAGTGATTGATTTTGACTTGACTTGATCAGTGTTGCCCACACAGATTTTTCAAAGACATCGTACCACTGACCTATAACATACAAGTATGTATATTAGAGGTCAGTGGATCGTACAGTTTGACTTTGCTCATATTTTAGCATTCTTCGAAAGAAATGGATGATTTGATTTTAGATCGCAAAAATGCTGTTAGAAGTTAATTTGCAAATACTTTGACTACGATAACTCGGGTTAAAATTGGTTAGTTTTAGAGCAATCGCATAAGCAAGCAACAGGCACCCTGGTGTATGCTGTTTGCCGATGACATGATGCTGGTTGCCGAGAATGGCTTAGGTCCAGAGCAGATTGGAGGTGAGGTGGAGTTTTTGCCTGAAATTGTGCAGAACCAAACCTGAATACTTGTTCTGCGGTTTTGGCGGTTTCTCCAGTTCCGTGCCCACAGCTCTCGCTGAAACACCCATACCGATCTGCTTCGACTTCTGGTACCTAGTGTCGCTTGTCAAAGGAAATGGCGAGGTATACCGAGACGTAACGCACCGAATCAACTCGGGATGTATGAAATGGCGACAGGTCACTGGATCAACTTGCGACCCACGGATGCCCCTCAAGTTGAAGGGGATAATCTACAAGTCTGTGATTAGACCTGTCATACTATATGGATGTTGGGCTGTGAAAAAGATGAATGAAAGGATGCAATTGCATGTAGCAGAGATGAGAATGTTGAGATGGATGTGTGGAGACACGAGAATGGATAAAGTGAGAAGTGGCAGAAAAGGTGAAAGGCAACCGTTTGTCCTGGGTATGAACATGTGATGAGAAGAGATGAAACGCATGCTACTAAAAGAGTAATGAATTTAAAATGTGGATGGATGGAGAGGAAGAGGAAGGCCAAAGAAAAGATGGACTGTGTGAGGTCGGTGTGATTAAAAGAAAAGGGTGTCAGTAATAGCTTGACAGGGGACCGCGTCCACCCCAAGTAACATGGGATAAGGCTGACCTTATTCCAGTCCCAACCAAACAGGTACAATGGGTGTGGACCTAGCTTAATAGTGCCACAGAATAAACAATAGTTTATACGTCCACACGCAGTGATTTTAGTGGCGGACGATGATAGATGATGCCCCAAATTAAAAATCACTACTTATAATTTAACCGTAGGTTAAAGAACCATTAGATGAATTCACTTGAGTATATTAACTTCAACTTTTTACAGACATTACGACGGAGCTGTTCTATAACGCTATTTACACCGCACCATTTAGCACCGCAAGCGCATGTGTCTGCTGCGAGCCCGTTATGTCTTGCGGTAATTAATTCATGTGGCAGACTTTTTATTTTTCGTAGTCGTACGTTCGGTAAACAATTTAAAAAAGAACTGTTTTAGGCATAGCTCGCACTGCGATTTTTATTTGCGCGATTTTTTTTCCGCCCATTCTGTAACCTATGGAAATGTAAGAAGCTGCACGCAATGCGGAAAAAAAACCGCGCTCAAATAAAGGTGGAAACATATTATTAACACCCGACCCGACGCCACGCCACCCGACGCCTTCTGACGCGTTGAAGTACTAATCCATCCCATATATTTAATATGGTCAGAAACACATAGTCAACACGCCATGTGACGACAAGCAATCACAAGCGGTAGCACGCAGTCGGTTTGGATCAGCGTGTTGCCGGGAGAGGGGGCACACACGCCACCCGACGCATCGCACACAGTGTGTTCCTAGTTAACACCCGATGCCACGCGCCCACGCGTCAGTCAGTCGAGAGCATTCCTGGCGTAAAGATATTTTTTGTATGTTTTTATTTAAAATGTCGGATGAACAATTCATCGAATTAGTAAAACGGTAATCATTATTATATGATATGATTTCAGGCCAATACCGTGATCATAGTATTAGAAATAATACTAGAAACAAAGCTATGATATGATCAGTGGTGCCAACTTAGGCTAATTTACCCTAATTTAGAGTAAAGTTTAATCAGCAGGGTCATTTTTAGGGTACAAACTCGGCGAGGGTAATTTTTATGTTTATGCTATAATAGAATCATTAACTTATTTGAGTCAAATTTTTAATTGAAAGTCTGTTGTATTTTACCCGACGGCCCATCAGCACGGTATTTTTTAGGGTACAAACTCGGTGAAGGTATTTTTTTATGTTTATGCTATAATAGAAATCATTAACTTATTTGAGTCAAATTTTTAATTGGAAATCGATTGTATTTTTTACCCGACGGCCGAAGGAGGGGAATGCATTTATTGTAAAAAGTTTTAATTGTTTACTTTTTTGTGTGGCACATTACGGTACGGCACAGTTAGTGGTCAATTTCTATAGTAATCTTAGTTCTTGGATATATGTTTGTTACTCAATCACGCCAGAACGGCTAAACGGATCTAGATGAAATTTTGCTGACAGATAGATTATAGACAGGAATAGCACACAGGTTACTTTTTTCCGGTATAATGTTCCCTTGGGTGATAAAGCACTTTTGCCATGGGCGAAGCCGCTGGCAGAAGCTAGTGTACAATAAATAGACATGCAATCCCAGGTGATTTGCTGTAATATTTTGAAGAGTTCCGTTGAATATCTCCGAATTTCTTCATCAGATCTTCATCAAATTTAAATGGGACCAATTCGGGTACATAAACTTCCAAGCAAAAAATAATTTTCAAAATTAGTCAACAATTGACGGAGAAATCGGTGAAAGTTGCTGTTGGTGATTTGAAGACCCGGACTACAAATAAAAGCCCGCCCGCCCGCCTTCTAAACTAGCACAAATCCAGGGAATGTTGGCTAGATGGCAACCCTATACTAGCGAAACGTGTTGTTGCATCACGTGGGGTGTTGTATATGTGCACGGTTCGCGTCGGGTGGCGTCGGGTCGGGTGTTAATAATGTGTTTCCGCCTTAATACTAAAAAAATCGTGCGAATAAAAATTGACTAAAATTTTATAGCAGCAATAGAAAGTGTTTTTAATAGAGCAGTAGTACTTCTCCTTCAGGCCTTCAGAGCCCTTTAAAATTTATTATAACACTATTTTAATCAGAGACATTGTAAAAAAAAATATAATTATAATTTATATTTTTTTATAATAACGACAATAGGTCTCTCTGTAAATAATACAATGTCTCTGCTTTTATAAATGATAAGTGGTGTAAAACAAGCCGATACTTATCAGTATGGTAACCCAAGTATTCAAGAAAATGGCGTTTCCAAACTTGACAAATACACAAACCTTGTTAGGCAGGAAGAAAAAAAAAATGGTGTTTGTGATTTGAGGCCAGAATATTCGTATTGGTGATTGTTACATAAACTTATCGGATCTCTCTTTTGCACTCGTCATTTAACTCAGGTCCACTAGCGCTCTTAATTGATTAGATACGCATTCTTTGACTTTTATATTCATATCATTGCTTGTTATTTCTTGGACATTCAGTGAACTTCTTTTTATATTTTGTTGAATTTTGTTACAATGGATTCAACTTTACGTGAACAAGTCATGATAAATCAATTTGTGCTAGCAGCAGGATGTGCTCAAGAACAAGCAAAGCAGTTATTACAAGCTGCACACTGGCAATTCGAGGTAAATTTATATTATATGTAAACAAACAGTACCCTATGTAATCATGAAATGGCTGCTACATATTTTGATTTACAATAGCCTTTTCACAGATGTCACACATTGTTATCAAATAACAAGTATCTCAGTAGTAAATTGAGTTGTATTTATTTATGTTTGTTGATTATTGGGTAACATAATTTTGTTCATATTATTATTATTTACTTCTGCAGTAAATTTTTTATATTGTTACGAGATATAAATGTTTGGTACTCGTTAATCTGTAAACATGTTCATAATGATATTGACGAAATAACACGCAATAAGCGAACGGAGCTAGTAGTAACCTTGATGTCAAAATAAACATATAAAATGTACATGTTCATTTTCTGTAACTTCTCAGTCTCCCTTCTTGGATGCTGTGCAATGTTATGTTGTTAGCTATCTAATTAGTCTCAAACGCAAATCCTTTTGTAATCCTAAGTATTATGTTTCAGAGTTTGTTAGTATGGATGTATATTGTTAGCTATTAAAAAAAAAAATTGTTTTGATTTGTTATGAAGGTTAACTATTGTTTGTTTTGTTTAATTTTACATTTTTGGTTTAGTTTCTGAATAACTGTGCTAGGCGTCTCTGCTAGTATTTTTTTAAATTGTTTTTTCAGTTAACTTATTGGTGCCTAAATACTTATGCTACTATGGACCATGTAGTTCAATAAAATACGGCAGGGGGGTTTGGGCAATACTTATATTAATCAAAACCACACAAAACAAAAACTCTAAAGCTCTGAATTTGAAAACAACTTACTTTTAAAACATGCTATAACCAGAGACAATTAAAAATCACCCATAACATCCCCTCTGAATTTTATATTGTCTCAAATAAAATTAAAATCAACCGGTATTTAACATTGACATATCTTCCTAGAACACCCCACATACAATTTCAACATTGAACACATAATTAATACAAGAATAAAAACCCATACTAGTATTCCCTACCTATCATAACATTCTACATACTACATTAAACCACCCCCTTAAATATAAATTTCAAATTAACAATCAAGACAACCTTAATACTATAACTAAAACCTAAAATTTCAAATTAATTCCAAAACGTTATCTCTACAAGATATAACATCTAACATAAATTCATTTACCACTAAATTCACTTCATCACAAAACACCTACACAACTTCATCATCACAAAACTCCTACTCAACTTCATCATTACAAAACTCCTAACTCAACTTCATCATTACAAAACTCCTAACTCAACTTCATCATTACAAAACTCCTAAATCAACTTCATCACTAAACACCTAATCAACTTCATCATTAAAAACTCCTAACTCAACTTCATCACAAAACACCTAATCAACTTCATCATTACAAAACTCCTAACTCAACTTCATCATTACAAAACTCCTAACTCAACTTCATCATTACAAAACTCATAACTCAACTTCATCACAAAACACTTAATCAACTTCATCATTACAAAACTCCTAACTCAACTTCATCATTACAAAACTCCTAACTCAACTTCACCATTGCAAAACTCCCATCATTACAAAACACCTAACTCAACTTCATCATTACAAAACTCCTAACTTAACTTCATCATTACAAAACTCCTAACTCGACATCATATTTTCCTACCATAACATTATTAATAATACAATAACAAACACAGAAAACTTAAGGTGCCCATATACTAAAATAATATGAAATTGAATAATAGTTATGCTTGGTTGAGTTTATTGTTGGCTAATAAATAATTAGTCTGTCAGGATAATTGTAATAAAGTTATGTTTTTTGCGGTGTCTTTAATATCTTCTGATTTCTTCAGTTTCACTTTCAGGTCCCCATCTCAATTTCCTCTCTAAATGAGGCCCAATCAGTCCATTTTTTTAGTGTTTCCAACTTTTCGTTTTCAATGAGCAGGGTATTGTTAAAATAACTAGGGTGTGATCTGAATCCTAACATGATTCTGACTTGAGATAATGTACAAAACTATAACATAGGGTACAAAGTATTTAATTTTGCATTAAACAGCCGGTTTGTTATTATTTTGTGCTGAATCCTTATACGAGTAATGAGTATGTTCCTAGGTATTGTAAGAGGTGTGCGTGCCGAGTCTAGCTAGCGTTTGCAAATTTTGACATGGGTGGGTGGTACACCGATACACACATCCTGACATTCTACTGGATAAGAAAGCACTATGAACAATTCGGTGCTATCATGAGAATAAAGAGGGCACATGATGGGCTGCTCTCTCATAATGCCCAAATGGTGTGATGATTTACATTTTTGATAAATAAGTGACTGATTTACAGTCGGTAATAGCTATTACCTGACTCACCCTAAAAACGAACGAATTTGAACCCTCCGCCTGTAACATTAAGGTTGATTTAATTTGTGTGACTTTATCAGACTAGCACTACTCGATGAACAAATACAATAATACTACAGATACGGAAATTTGATCTTTAAGGTTACACTAGTCGAAAATTCTTCCATACAAACGTAGTCTAGGGATTATTCCACTGTTTGACGATGTACTTTCAAAATAAAAAGTGATATCAATTTGTCTCATCATTATCTAGCCCTGTATGGAAGCGAAAAAGTAAAAAAATAAAATAATTGAAAGTTATGAGCGTCGAAAGTTCCACATTTCGACACTAATTTTAACGCATTTTTGGGCGCGAATAAATACCATAAGAAGACGGAAAATTGCAAAACGGCCTCCATACAGGGATAGATTAGTAGTTCAACAATGCAAATAATTTTATTTTGAACAGATAGATTGGATTTTAACCCCGCGCACAAAATAGTTCGTGCCGTCGACTAGTGTACCCTTAAAACGTTAGCGTTAGGATATTTGATATGCGATTTTAATTTTATGCTGTAAGACTAAAAGTTGATCAGAGTATTGTAATATAATTAGTGTCATTGCTACAATAGCTTATTTTAACGATTATTTTCAAGTAGATCTGGTCTCGTGGTTCGTGTATAAGGCTGAGGCGAATAAGATGCGAGTTCAAAGCCTGCGTCGAGAATATTATTGTTTTGTAATTTAGAATATATTCAATAATAAGTATGTCTTACATGATTGTAAAGAACTATAGACGGACACATTTTTGAAATATAAAATTGCAATATTGGTAATATTTTCTTAATATTTTTTTTATCTTGCTTTACTAAATTGCGAAAAGCAACGTTTTTATTCCGTTATCACTTATCATAATCATTATTGATTTTCATTTCTGTTGTTATTGTAGGTATTTAAATAGTGATAAGCTCATGCGTATCAAATAACACTTATCTATTGCTAAAGGCAGTAGGTTCAAAATCGTCTAACTTTTAGTGGGTCGGCTAACGGCAGGGTGGATCAGGTAACAGCTATTACCGACTGTACCAAGTGCAAAGTACTATTTGTGGCAACATCAATTGAAGTATGCTGACACATAAAAAGTTCATAAAAAATAGCTTTTTAGGGATTCGTAGTCAACAAGGAACCGGTTCTGACGCAGAACTTCTCAAAATGTCAACAAGACGCAAAACGCCAACTTTGCAGAATGTCAACTTCGTAGAATGACAACTTCGCATAATGAGAACTTCTCAAAACGTCAACTTCGCAAAATGTCAACTTTTTCAAAAAGTCAATACGTTCGAGGTATTTAATAGTAAGTTATAGAAAGTATATAGAATTAAATCTAGTGTTTTCTAATAAAACTAATCATTATTTTGTATAATCCGTCTGCATTAATCAACATAGGGAAAAGTGAATACACAAACAATGTAATCAACACATAAAAATGACAATTCTAAGTACTGTGAAACATATATTGTGGACTTTCTTGTTCATTCTTCTCCATAACAAGCTACATTTCCGAATGGACGGTAGAATCAATTATTATTACTTTTAATTTTTTTTTGACGTTTAGTGCCGCTTAATGGCTTAATAAAATAAATAAATTTTGATTTATTTATAAATTTAAATTTAACAAATATTAAAAAACAAAAACAAAAATAATCACCAACATATAAAAAAACAGTTGTAGTCACTAATAATTATACAAATATCCTCTCGTTCTCTAAATATCTTATCACTTTATTTTTTATTGTAGTAATAGCACCTTTTTGGTTTTCGTTAAAGTATGACTAATCCATCTTAAAACTCCAAATCGTAGATTAAAATTTCTGCCGAACCACGCAATGGACTAACGTATTGAAATATTTTAATTGTTAATTTACCCACAAGTATCCTTGTATGACAAATAGTTCAAGTCTATACTTTTTAAATCGACCCACTTAGGAAAATCAGTTGTTTTATGTATTGCAAGTGTATTCAAATAAGTTTTTTTATATATTAGGAACTACAATTTCTTTATACCATTCCCCCTCTAAAAAGCTTATTTTGTTCACTGAAAACAGTGAATAAAAATCACTTTTACTCTCTGTTTTGGTGTTTGAATTTAGAACACACCAATATATATTCGACGTCCATCTCAATGCTATACAACCTCCTTGCGCATAAAATACTCTATACGAACTCCTTGTGCAAACAATATTCGACTTTCGAACTCCTTTATCGATTTGATTTTCAGTTTGTTAATGTTTAGGATTATAATAATGATTTTGATTTTAGTCTGGGATGTTTAGTGAATTCTTATTTGGATTGTAATTGTAATATTAATTGCATTGGTGTTAATTAATTATAATTATGTAACGTAACGGAGGTGGTCACTGGCCCCTGAAACACAGATGCTGTTACCTAGCTCTGCTTTAATTTAGAAAAAATGTGAAACCCTGAGTTTTCACATTTTTTTTTATATTTTGAAGGTAATAAAACTTTTATTTAGTATTTTTCCTTGTGATTTTCGCTTAAATCTTTATTTTTCTCGTAGTCATGGTATAAAATATAGTATGCAACTCTTGAATAAAACGGATTTATATCGAGGGCCATGAATCACTTGCGTCGCTCAGGATTCTAACACTTGAATCACTCGCTATGCTCGTGATTCAATCATCATGAATCACTCCCTACGGTCGTGATTCAGTTGTTCGAATCCTTCACTTGCTCGTGGTTCATCTATGGCCCTCGCTTTAAAACCGTCCTTTATTCACTAGTTGCATAATATACTATTTTTCATAAATATGTGGTGATTTTAGATTAGTATGTTTCACACGTGTATTTAGATTTTATTTGTTGATTACATAACTGTTTACATATTCATGTTATTATGTTGATTAAACAGACGGATTATAAAAAATAATTATTGGTAGATTTAATTCTATATACCTATTTACAGTTAATATATACAATTGAAGAAGTTCTGCGAAGTTGACGTTTTAAGAAGTTGTCATTCTACGAAGTCGACATTCGACATTTGACATTGACATTGCGAAGTTTGCGTTTTGCGTCATGTTGACATTTTGAGCAGTTGGCATTCTGCGTTATCCCGGCTCCACACGTTGGTCCCAGCGCTCGTACCAACGTTCGTAATTCGGTTAATTGATGAGGCGTACACACGTTGGCTATTAAACTAGTTCTGTCTCGTCAGAGCCAATGTGAAGATGCCCGATACGGAAATTGCCGTAAGCGCTTTTAGAGTACTGAGTGCATATTATAATTTATATTTTTTACTGAATACAAAGAAAGAACGGCGATATGTGCTCATCAATGATGCCCGCTTTTTTTTAAATTCTTCAACCGAGTAAATCATGCCCGTATTGTGTTGAATGGTGCGCCGTGCATCAGCTGATAAGTTTTTATTTTTATGATCCCTCCGAGATTCGTTCCATATTACTGGATGTGCCTGGTACAGTTCTAAAAATTCAATTACTTTCTCATTTGTCCATGCGCATGACGAATTTGTGGATGAGATTGACATTTTCGCTCGACGTACCAAGGAACCCTTACAGTTTCGCCATGTCCGTCTGTCCGCAGCTTAGCTAAAAGACTCTTAGTACTAGAAAGGTATACGAGGGCGGCACTGAAAATTTCGGGAATCAAGGAAGTGACACAACATTACTATTTAAAAATGTATTTATTGCTTTTCGAAGTATTCTCCGCGAAATTTGACACATTTTTCCATACGATGGAACCAATCATTGAAGCAACCATTCAATTCGGAAGTTGGGGACTCCAAAATGGCCGTTTTGTAGGCGTCCACAGCTTCTTCAGGTGATGAAAATCTCTGACCACGCAATTTATTCTTTATTTTAGGGAAAGTATAGAAATGTACGGCGGATGGTCTAATAATTCTTTGTTTTCTTGCTCTAAAAACTCTTTTGTTCTGTGCGCGGTGTGAGAACTCGCATTGTCGTGATGGAGGATGATGCGGCGGTTGCAGTTCTCTTTACGGAGTTCAGAAATGACCTGTGGCAAACAAATGCTAGCATACCATTCTGCATTAACCGTTCTTTGTCCCTCAAGAGAAATAGTCGCAACATGGCCAGTTTTGGAGACAAACGTGGCCACCATTTTTTTGCAACACTCCGTGAACGAAAATTTTTTGTTGGCTTTAACTCATTTTCGAACACCTAAACTTGTGACTGGTTTTTTGTTTCGGGTTCGTACGCGTATATCCAGGATTCGTCACCTGATACGATGTTGTATACAGCATTTGAGGATCCTGCGTGGAATCTTTCGAGAGTTCTGACGCACCAAGTAACGCGAGCCGCTTTTTGCTCTTCACAGAGCGAATGCGGTATCCATCGGGAAAACAACTTTTTTACACCTAATTGTTCATGCAAGATTATTTGTATTCGACTCATGCCAATGTCTAAAGTTGCCTGAATTTCGCGGTATGTCACATGTCGATCTTCCTAAATCAGCTTACGCACAGCATCAACGTTGTCTTGGGTGACTGCAGTTTTTGGACGACCTTGACGGGGATCATCACTGAGCTTGACACGTCCACGTTGAAATTCAGCAAACCAGCGATAAATTGTGGTTTTGGATGGGGCTTCATCACCAAATTCAGAAATCATCCGGTCAACACACTGTTTTTGTGTTAAACCACTTCGAAAGTCATAATAAATCATCGCTCTTGAATTCTCTCGAGTCAATTCCATTTTCTCAACGACTAAACAAGTTTGACAAAACCTTGTGACAAGACCGAGAATCTTTTTTTAAATAAATAAATGGTATTCGATTTTTAAAACCAAGGAGTTTTCAATTAAAAAGATTTTAATATGACAGAAACAGTGGAAATATTCCATTCCCGATACTTTTAGTGCAGCCCTTGTAATTTGACATGGATATACATATTAATCACATGATTTTGAGCATTCCACTACAATTATTATAATGCTCAGAAAAATACTGAAACTGAAATTAATAGTGTGAAAACGTAATGTTTTTGTAAAAAATTATTAGCAATACAAGCAAATAAAAAAGGAAAAGAAATTGATCACTTGATTTGACATAAACAATAAAATTCTGATAGAAGAATACAATCATAAAATTCAAGAACCTTCTGTGATAGAATAAATGTTAAACACCAGTTTTTCATTGTTAAACATGGATGAGTTGACCGGGTTGACCCAGATCCCCAATGTCTCCAATGAGACCAGAAAACTTGAAAACTTTTGTTCATCATTCTCTATATCTTCGATGACATAGAAATGGTTAGAAAGAACACTACTCATTCAAAGCATGCATCTTTAAACTAGTTATGATTGCCGCAAACTCTGTTTCAATATGGCGCGTTTTTGCAACTGGACATATTTTTTTACAAAGAAAACAGCCTATACAGCCTATTCGATTTTTGACAAACGTTGATGTGAAAATAATTAACTTAAAACTGGTAATTAAATATATTAAACAACTATTTAAAAGACTTTATGCTAAAACGTACGGAATCATTCATTTTTCCTCGTAGAAAATCTATACAATTTTATTCTATGTATGAAAACTCCTTGCTACTAAACTTTTTTAAATTGACTTATATAGGGCAATGCCCACCGGCCATAGACACTTTGGCCCGGGGTGCACACAAATAAAAGCATACGGAAATGATAATATGCAATCTAATGAATGAAATGGTAAAGGAATAGGTTCAGAAAAAAGTCCGGATTATTAAGATATTAAATGTTTTTTTTGTCAAAAATACAGTTTTATAACAATCATTTTACTGTAATACAAACCTACAATAAAAAAGTTGTCGTAGTCCATTTAGAAATCTTATTCGTTGGTGAGATAACAATTCCGCAAGAAAACAAACAAAATAATACAAATGCAAACGAAGTCGAATTTTGAATTACCTTTACCAACATGTGACAGACAGCCGCCATGCTGTCGTAATGTCAGATTCGATGTTGCTACTTATCAGACATAAAAATCTTTATCGATTTTTGTTCGAATTAATTAACGAACGAATTAATTAAAGCGCATCAAAGATTATTATTTTGTTTCATTTAGTTTTCGAATTTTATTTTTAATGTATTTTGAAAAACAGATAAGAATAACAGTTAAATTGTGTAGTAGCATTTTAGTTATGATAAGAATTTATTGTGAATCAACTAGGAATTCGCTTGTTTTATTATCATAACATCATAATTCATCGAAAAAATAAATTGTAGTTCTAAAAACTAAAAAACACGCTTTATTGGTAAGGATAATGGGACAAACTGTTTAAATTATTGCATTGTCATCGGTCCTTGATAAGTGTGCAAAGTTTCAAATCAATCCAACGTTTTAAAGTGTGTGAAAATCACGTTCAAAGATTTATTTATTTATTTTATTTTATTTTTATTTATTTATTCAGGACCTCCAACGAAAGATGTACACATAAAACACAATGGATCATCAACATGAAGTTATAACAAGTGTACACCCTCAATTATAGGAGGCCACAGCATGCATTTTAGATTATCGAGTAAATAGAAACTAAAGTATAAACTCTTATTACAAGATAATAGTAAAACATAAAAAGAAAAAACAAATTAAAACATGGCATACTTATAAAAAAAGACTCCTTATACAAACACTATTAGGTTAAACAAATTTAAAATAAAAACATAATGACATATAATGGTATAAAGAATTGAAAAAAAAAAAAAAATTGTTACAGATGGTAAAGCGCTTTTAAAATAGACTATAAAAAATATAAAATTAAATTAAAATCTAAAACATAAAACTATAGAGTAACTTAAAAATAAAAACTCACAGAACCTCAGTCAATGATTTTTTAAATTTAAGCAATGGCTCAGAAATGTCAATGTCAGAAGTTTTCGACAAAGTATTATATAGCCTACAGAGTCTGTGTACAGCGGCATAGTGACCAAGATTGGTTTTTGAGTATGGTATTTCCAATAAATTGAAAACTTTTTTTCTTGGGATGCGGTTGGGTATGTTTATATTTATGGAGTTCAGGAGTTCGATGCAGTCAATGGACCCGTTAATAATTTTGTGTAGAAATATTAAATCTATTAATTCCCTTCGTCTTGACAACGTTTTAATCTGGTAATGTTTCATCCTATCTTTGTAACTCGTTATCTGCTTTGCTAAATGATCTTCATAACTGAGATGATAAAGAAAACGTCTTTGAACACTCTCCAAACGTTTAATATAGACATCGTAATGTGGGTTCCAAATGACTGAACTGTATTCCAATATCGGGCGAACAAGGGTGTTAAATAGTTTATTTGTTGAGGATCGCTTGAATTCTTTGCAATTCCGTATAACAAACCCTAGTATTTTGAAGCCCCTAGACACAATGTTTAGGATATGGACATCAAATTTGAGTGCACTGTCGAGCTGAATTCCTAGATCACGGACAATACATAGTTTCTTTAATTGGACTCCTTCAATAAAATATTTGTTAGGTTGTGGATGTTTGTTTCGCGTGAATTGGATATAATTACATTTGCTAATATTTAAAAACATATTATTTTCTTTACACCAAAGCGTTAGTCGGTTGATATCTTCTTGCAGCTTATAAGCGTCCTGATTACTCTGAATGGGTTTCATGATTTTAAGGTCATCCGCAAATAAGTAAAATTTTGAATGTTTGAAGCATAGTGTTACGTCGTTTGTAAAAATGTTGAACAGAATAGGTCCCAGATGTGATCCCTGTGGAATGCCAGACGTTGCTCTATATTCTTTGGAGAAGTGACCGTTTGCGACTACCCTAGAATGCCTGTTATGTAAATATGATTCAAACCAGTTAATCAATGTACCTTCTATGCCAAGTTGAGCCAGTTTTTTAACAAGGAGGGTATAGTCTACTTTGTCGAAGGCCTTACTAAAATCTGTGTAGATTGTGTCTACTGGGATACGTTTATCGAGACAATCAGATAATGCAGAAGTGAAGCACAGAAGGTTAGTGGTGGTAGATCTGGATTTAATAAAGCCGTGTTGGTACTCAGTAATTTGTGATTTGAGATACCACATGAGATGTTTGCTAATGATTTTTTCAAATACCTTGCCAAAAGTTATTAAAATTGAGATAGGTCTATAGTTGGCAACAAAGTGTTTTTCTCCAGACTTGAAAATAGGTACAACTATAGCTTCCTTCCATTTATGTGGAAAGACGCCTTCTTGTAAGGATCTACTAAATATTATGTGTAGAGGTTCGACTAAGACCTTAGCACAGCGTTTGATAAAGACTGGAGGGATACCATCACTGCCAGCACCCTTAGCTTCATCTAATCCTTTTAAACCTCTATAAATTTCTCTAGAATCAATAGATAATGTACATAATGCAGAGGAGGATATGTTAGGATTAGTGTTTGGCATAGACTGAGTTGGAACTGCTGTTGGACAGCTGAAAGCTTGAGCAAAATTTTGACCAAACAAATTGCAAATGTCTTCACCATTATTAGCTTTTTTGTTTTCAAAGAACATTTGAGCTGGGTATGTGCTACTACCTTTTCTTTTATTTTTAATAAAGGACCAGAATAATTTTGGGTTCTTAGATATTCCATCTTCTAGGCTAGAAATATACTTTTTGTAAGAGGTTGCTCTAAGTATATTGCAGTCATCCCTTAATCTTTCAAATGCTAACAAATCTAGTGGGTTTTTATATTTTTTGAAACGATCATGATATTTGTACTTTTCTTTTAAAAGCCGTATGAGGTCTCGCGGGTACCATAGTGGGTAATTCTTATTCCTCATTTGTTTAATTGGAATCGTCTCAGAGATTGTGTTTCTTAAGATTCTATAGAAAACATTAACTGTTTCATCTACACTAAGACATTGGTCAAATTCTTGTTCCCATATAATAGACATTAACCGACTTTGAACTTTTTCGTAGTCAGCCTTAAAAAAGTTAGGTTTCGATATATTCTTGGGTTCTAGGTGAAAATCTGCTAAAGTTGCCAAAAAAAAATCTATGGGCGGGTGTAGCGGATCCTCCTTGGACAGCGCGAAATCGCATCGTATGATTTTCTCTAAACATATATTATGTTACTCAGTATAAGATCTAAAATTTTTGACTTACTGTTGACAATATGGTTGAATTGATTCAAAGCATTGTAATTCATAAATTCTATGAATAAAGCGTTGATTTCAGAGTTTTTACAATTAGGCAATAATAATTTATCTTTTAAAACCCACGAGATATTACTAAGGTTAAAATCGCCTAAGATTAGTGTGTCTACATTTTTATCTAAGACTTTCTGGGCATTGGAGGTATAATGCAATAATGTATCACGGTGTAGGGGAGGTGGAAAATAGACTCCACATATTATGTACAATTTCTTTTTATTATTTTGCAAGGATTCTACATCAACACTTACCCATAAATCCTCGATCTCGCTTTCAAGATGAGATGCTCGACATGATTTTAAAGTTTTCAAAATGGCTATTAAGACACCGCCACCATCTTTACGAGTTTTATAACTACTGGACTCGCGGTCGCGACGATAAACATCGTATCTATCTTCAAATAACTCGGAATCATGTACGCCACTGTGAAGCCACGTCTCAGTGAGCACTACAATGTCGTAATTATGTATGGAGATATTATGATATAAATCTATTGTTTTTGTTTACAAACCTCTGACATTTTGGTAGTAAATATGAAGTGGAGAATTGAATGTGACTAGTAATAAAATAGGAACTTGCTAAGACTTACCTAAATATGTACAAACTACTAAAATTAGGATAGAGTTTTCAACTTATCTAAGCTGTTGATGACAATATTTTGTGATGTCTCATCCTTCCTAATAAAGATTTTGCCGTTGCGAATCCATACAAACTTGTAGCCCAGTTCTTTGCCACGAATGCGAGTTGCCGCGTGTATAGCCTTGTTCTCGGCGGACAAGTGTTCAGACACATATATGGGTTGAGGTTTATCTGCAGATATCCCCAGGTGACTTGTGTTCAGTTTTTCTTTGTTATTACTTCTGTTGAACTTAATAGCAGAAGCAAGAAAGTTATCACGCTGGCGAGGGCTGCTGAGCTTAACAAGGATAGATCGTGGTCTAGCACTGTGGGGGTCCTTCTTAGCTATTCTCGTGCAGTGTTGAATATCGGACTCGGTGATGTCGCAACTAATAACTTTGGCTAGCTGGAGTACAGTAGTAACTACATTTTCCGAGTTACTCTCTGGTACACATTGGACCTCAACGTTAGAAGACCGCGAGTTCTGTTCGAGTAAGTTTACTCGCTTGCTCAGTTGTTGAAGAGAATCCTGTAGGACACTGTTGTATTTTTCAAGGGAGGTTATCTTTTCGGATTTTTCTTCTAATAAGACCCGCATCTCCTCGTATTTCTCATTGAAAAAGGACAGGGAAGATTTGAAGTCAGCTACGAGTTCATTTATTTGTCGAAACTGCTCTGAGACCACATCTTTAAGCGCGCTCTGTATTTCTTGCTTTATTATTTCTCTTAAGGTTTCTCTAGAGAACTGCATCGTGTCATTGCTGGGCGAATGGGCTCGTGACATCTTATTGCGATGGGTAACATTGTCGGTGGTCGGTGATGACGAGCATTGAGATGGCGAGTAGTCATTGGAAGAACTCTCTAGCGGAAAAGCACAGGCAGATTTGTCAGAGTTGTCACCCTTGGTTTGGTTGTTACGACATGCAGTATAAATCCAAGACTTTTTAAGCTTTTGACTCATAACTTTAAAGCGTTTTTCGGAAACATTTGCACATACATTGCACATACATAGATTCCGTTACATTGATACATTGTTACATAGATACATACATGCCAAGCTAATAAAAGCGTGTTAAAAACGAATAATATTGGCATTATAATTCAAAAAAAAAAAAATTCAAAAAAAAAAAAAAAATGTTTATTTCCTTATTACACGTTATACAATGGTATACAGTTGGTGGCGTCCCCTTTTAAGCAAATAGATGCCTGTACCAGGAGACGCCGCTCTTTTATATCTTACGAGTGTAATAAATTACAAAACAAAAGTGCAATGAAAGTTAATAGTCTATTTTTTTGTTTTACTATCCATAGTCTGTTGGTGTGTGTGTGTGTGTGAGTGCGAGCGTGTGTATGTGTGTGTGTGTGATAGTGTGTGTGTATGAGTAAGTGTGCATGCATGGCTTTTTTATACGGAAGTGGTTTGTGTAAATAGACAGTTTATAGAAGATTCTCTGTTTCATCGTAGCATAACTTATTTATCCACTTAATCAGTAACGATTTGCATTCTTTAAACGGTTTAGTATGTATATCTGTTAATTTATTTATTTTATTATATAAGTAAGACGAGCGTCTGTCATACTGAATATTTGCAAATTCTGTTTTTACAAAATGGGTACAAGCAACATTGTGTTTCCTTCTTCTGGTTAATATATTGGGATCTAATGGTAGGGTTTTATGTTTTTTTAGTACAATGTGTATAATATATAATTTTCGAACTGATAATAAGTTAGTAATTTGGTATAGCTCATAAGTAGGAAAGGTCCTTTTTTTGAAGTACATTACTTTTATTAATGTCCGTTGCGCTCTTTCAACATCAAGAAAACGTGTTTTACGCGCGCCTCCCCAAATGGAAATACAATATATTATTACGGATTGAACTAACGAGACATACACTTCATTTAGAAGATTTTTTGATATGCCACTCCTTGGGACAATATGTCGTAATGTTTTGAAAATCCAAATAAATTTTCGTATTCTCGCAGTTATTTGTTCGATTTGGGGATACCAGGACAGGCTTTGGTCCAGCATTATACCTAGATATTTAACGTGGTTAACTTTATTGATGGTTGGACAACTACAGTCGTAATCAGCCACACTTCCACACTCATGTATTTTAATGTTGAAATCATGACTTGGTTGGACATTTTTATAAATGGTGAAGCAGATATAGTTAGTTTTGCTCGTATTTAACGTAAGGAGATTAGTTTTTAGCCATGAAGCTACTTGTACCATACCTTTTTCTGTATTGGTTTTGGTTTCAGCCCAGGTTGCGCCGGTGAAGACGATTGCGGTGTCATCGGCATACGAGAAAATTTTTGCTTGGTTGATTGTCATATTACATAAGTCGTTTAGATAAATGAGGAATAGAGTAGGACCCAAAACGCTTCCCTGAGGTACACCGCATGTTACATCAACGTCCTCGCTGACCACATTCTCCAGCTTAACCTTCTGTTTTCTATTTGTCAGGTAATCAGAAAATATAGATAGTTGTGAATCTCTAATACCAATTTTTTCTAATTTTTGGACAAGGATGGGAATAGAGACCGTGTCGAAGGCCTTTTTTAGGTCTATAAAAACCGATAAACACCTAGTTCCTTTATCAAGTTCTTTTGTTAGTACAGATGTTAAAGATGTGATAGCATCTTCCGTAGAAATACCGCGTCTAAAGCCAAATTGGGAGGGAGATAAAATGTTGTTGGTTTGAAGATAACTTAATAATCTGGAATTTAAAAGTTTTTCTAATATTTTTGCAATAACAGGAATAACAGAAATTGGTCTATAGTTATTAACATCCCCCTCCTGTCCGCCCTTGTATATAGGGGTTATTATTGATTTTTTTAAAGAGTTAGGGAAGATGCCTTGTTTAAAACAAAGATTAGCTAAATGCGTTATTACTGGAATTATTTCATATTTTGCATGTTTTAGATACCTAGTTGAGATATTATCCCATCCTGGGGCACTATCTGATTTTAGAGAGTTTATTATACAATTTACTTCATTGTTATCTGTATCTAGAAGAACAAAAGATTTAGAGAGACTAGGTAAGGAACGTAGGTATAGGTTTAGGTCATTCTGGGTTACGGTTTGTTGGATGTCATTAGCAAGTTGGTTACCAATATTTGCAAAATATGTATTAATGTAGTTTGCTGATTCCGTAGGTGATGCTTTTAGATTAGTTAATTCAGAATTAGTTCTCGTACATTTATTTGTATATGTGATGGTTTTCAGGTTTTTCCATAGAAGTTTGTTATTGTTCAATGATTTATTAAGAAGGTTTCTTTCGTATTTATTTTTTAATTTTTTTACAAGGTTGTTGCAATGGTTTCTGTAACGAGTGTATGTTATTTTTTTAATTTCATTATGGGGGTCATCTCGATATTGTTTTTGGAGCTTATTTCGATTTTTTATACATCTTAGGATGCCTTCTGTGATCCAGGGCTTAATTATTCGTTTACTTTTAGGGATCGTGTGAATAGCAGTATTTATTTTTAGTGACTCAATAAGATTTTGTCAGTCTGTTATGTAGTTAGGATTATCACAAAAAAGTAATGTCGATAGATTTTTTTCCTTTAAATATTGTAAGGCACTTTCAAAATCAATTTTTGTAATAGTTTTTGGTGTAATTTGGCAATGTTTTATTTTAGATAACGACAGAAAGGTTGTACGGTGGTCTGTAACAGTAGTGCGTAGGATGGCAATAAATGCAGAATGCCGTTTCCTGTTTATTTTTAACATAAAATGGTCAAGACAATTGGTTTCCCTTGTAGATAAGGTGTGACCTGAGAGGATACCATGACCCGATAACATATCTAGGTATGAAATTCTATTTTTAAATTCATATGCTTGTTCAGTATTTTTAGGTTTAATATTGATATTAATGTCACCAGCAATTATGACATTTCTTTTGTGAGAACTTAGTTTATCTAAATGGAGTGCCAACGAATTTATAAAATATTCCGCGTTGGTATTTGATGGTGAACGATATATACCTAAAATTACATTATTCAATATATTCAATTGTAGACAAGATGCATGGCTTATGCTCAACTCTGAGACACTGGCTTTTAAGGTGTCCTTGATATACACCACAACGCCGTCATTTTGGTTTTGTTGACGAGTAGTAGCATAGGACCGATATTTAGTTAATGTCGGTATAGGCTTATTTTGGTCAAGTCTGCATTCAGTCAGTATTATTACGTCCGTATCAAAGTTAAGGCAAGACATATTTGCTATGAAGTCATCGAAATTGCAATATATGCTCCTAATATTTTGGGCGATTATGGTAAGGTCACTTTTATTTATGTTATAGTTGTTAGCAAGTTCACTACAGTCACATTCTATCGTTCTCGCAATACTCAAATTATCGATGTCATTTAAGGTTTGTATTATATCACCCATTATTATGTTTTATAAAAAACACGGTACACTTTAGAATCAGGGTAATGTTTACATAACAAGTTTGAAGCCGTAGGAACTCATGCCATACGTTTATGGATTTTAGGGATGAATAATACTTATTTTGTACGAAATTGTTTTTTTTGTGAATATTAATCAATGTATTTTTAGTTATTTTAAGATTTTTGTATCTAAACATTGTACTATTTAAATTCCTGTAATGACTTAAAATTGACTCAAATGTAAATAAACTTTTAGCTGTATAATATGTATGATAGTTATAATGTGTGTGTGTGATTGTTGTTGTATTTAGAGGAGTAATGAATAATGTAATTTGTGTGAATGTCAAGTAAGTGTAACAGACTTTACATACCCAGTTTGATGAGCACCGAAAATAAGCAAAATAGCAGTGAAGACAATACTGAACTACTTTATGATAATTTAGTCATTGATTGATAATTAGCTGTTGGATTTGTGCTTCGCTTTTAATTATAATGGTTGGACAGTCGTCTTCTCTTTTGAGGTATACCCGTCCATATGCAGTCCAGCAGTATTTGTAAGTTTTTGACTTCACGAGGTCACGTGCAAGGAAGTGTAGGCGTGCAGCCTTTGCAGTAAGTTGCTCAGTGATAAATATAGGGGTATCCTCGTTTGTGCGCATGTCCAGGTGTTTGGCACATAGTTTTGCTTTTTGTTTTATGTTAAATGCCTTACAAGATTTCAGGATATTGTTTTTTATCAGTGTTGAGTTTGTTTCCACTACAATTGGTGTATTATTTGCATCTTTTTTTGCACGTACTCTGTATATATCACGGATAATAGTCTTGTCAAACGGACAACCCACTGAGTTCGATAGGCTTGTAACCATATGAATTAGGTCGTCTTTGGTTTCGTTTGACTTCTTAGGTACGTTTTTTATTTCAAAATTAGCCTTTCTACAGTCCTGTTGCATATTTTCTATTCTATCCTCCAAAATAATAATATATTTTTTATCCTCCTTTGTTTTGTCCTCTAGAGATTCGATTTTTTTCTTAAATTCTTCGTTTTGTGCCGTCAAGAAGGCGATGGAACTTTCGATATTACAACTTGATTGTTGTATTCCTTGAAGTATTATGGCATTTTTTTTAAATTCTTTCTCTTGGGCTGCCATCATCTTGGAAAACATAGACTGCATCTCTTCCTTAAATATAGCAAATTCTTCAACAAAATCTTCTTCACGTCTTCTTTTTTGCCGGGATGTTACAAAGTTAGGGGGAGTTATATGCTCCGGTTTCTGCAGCCCTACCCGATCCAAATCCGTTTCCGACAAAGATTTATCTAAGTTGCGCTCCATTCTGCTGTCGTATAACGATTATCCTTCCGTAAACAGACGTGAGTTACAATAATAACAATCGGTTCTTGTCGTAGCACAGGTAGCCGCTCTGCTGTAGTCGTCGTAGCCCGTAGCTTGTGACGTCACGTTTCGTAGCGACACGCCTGATGCTTGCTCCGCCTCCGTGTATGACAGAGAGGGCAATTATGGTGATGGTCTTTTTCACTCGAGGGTGGCGGGGGGCAGGGCCCGCTTGTTATCGGAGCCGGCGACTGCTCGTTTACTTTCACTTTTAAATAGTTGTACTTACGAGTTTATTGCACTAATAATAAGATCTAAACTGGTTAATATTTTGACTTTAGTTTTAGAATATTTTAACAAATTAGGTGCGCACGACTGCTCGCAACAGAGATCCAGACGAAAGAGCAAAATAATTATTACATCATAAAAAATCGATTGGAGAAAATAGAATCGAATTTATTTTGAACGAAATTAATAATTGGCAACACTTTTTATTTTATCCACAAACCAATGGATTCCGGATTTACCTAATTTCATTTTATCTTTTCGATACTTTTTATTTTTTGCAAAAATGTTGCAATCTTGTTTGGATAAATAAATACCGCGATTAATAAACATAAAACAAGATGTTTTTTTTAACAAAAGCAAATTGTTGGGCGTTTTATGGCCAAAAATGGGGCATTTACCTTTAAAACTAAACTGCAAACATCATGATCGAGCTCGTAAACTAAAGTCACGACCGCGTAACAGAAAGATACCTATGCGTAAGTTTAACTTTCTTTGCGAATCATAATTATAGCCTCTGAAAGTACGCCATGTTTAACAACTGTATTGAAAAATTATATTCCCCAATGTTAACGCAGTACTGGCCGTGCGCCCGCTCGGAGCCAGAATATCAATATTGAAACTCCATTTGGACAGTTTTGTTTGTAAAATATTCTTTGATTTACATATGCTATTGTAGTTATGAAGAAATTCTAGCGATCAATTTTTCTCGGTGGACCATCCAAAAGTAAATTATGATTTTAAAGCAAAACGTTACACGAAAAACCATGTTTCATAAACAATGTAGATGAATGAATGATAAATATATAGACGCTGTCATTGGTGAAGATTTGAACGACTTGAAGAGAAAATCTGAAATGTCGCGCGCACACCCGTAAGCTAATGTAAATGTTGTTTCTATTGTGTCTGCTAATTAACGTTCAATGGGTTAGTAAATACACAAAAGTAGAAGGTCTATAATTGCACTGCAGTAATTTTGATTATAGTCCTTTTTTGCAGTTTTCACTTGATGCCTAAATGCTTTGGGTTCGATCATTGACCCTGTAAGTCTGAGCATCTCTATCCTAGAGAGTTTCTAATCTCGAGTGATTTATTATTAAAAACCCTTGTTCGCATTAGGACAGATTCGCTTTAAGGCAGATTCGCTTTACGACAGATTCGCTTTAAGACAGATTCGCCTTACGGCAGAAGTACAGTGAACTCGATATTTCTATATCTGTAAAACTTATTAATAAAACATTAAACAGGAACAACAATTATATTTATTAATTATCTTATGATACATAGGTACCTATTTATCCTCTATACAGTCTACATAAGCGTTCTACACATTCCAGAACTGAAATTTCGTTTCGCAGTGCACTAGTAATAATCATGTCAATTTTTATATCTTTCTCCTTTAACTTTAGACTACGCCGTTTTCCTTTACAATAGGTTTCTACCCTTTTAAAATTTTTTTCTTGATATTTGGCTTCCTTTTTAAGTAATTGTATGAACCGATACAACGCCGGTTTCAAAGGGATTCTACTTTTAAGGCGACCATGCCACCCTTCAACTGGGTTAGGGTGTTACCACACCAATCGAGCGATCGTCGATCGATGCCATCGATCGATAGTAGAATGGATTAGTCGAAGTCGATCGATAGTTTCTACCACACCAATCGATCGATAGCCGATAGATGCCATCGATCGATGGTAGACTGGATTGGTCAACGTCAATCGATAGTTTCTACTAGACCAATCGCTAGATTAAAGCTAGCACACCAATCGATCAACGTCGACCGATGTCGATCGATGCCACCGACCGATGGTAGAATGGATTAGTCGAAGTCGATCGATAGTTTCTACCACACCAATCGATTGATAGCCGATAGATGCCATCGATCGATGGTAGAATGGATTGGTCAACGTCGATCGATAGTTTCTACTTGGCCAATCGCTAGATTAAAGCTACCACACCAATCGATCAACGTCGATCGATGCCACCGACCGGCAATCGATCGATTGGTTAGTCGACCGGTATCCGTCGATCAATTAAAGCTACCACACCAATCGATCAACGTCGACCGATGTCGATCGATGGCATCGATCGACTATCGATCGATTGGTGTGGTAACACCTTTATTCGTTCTGAATACTTCTTTGTACCACTTAAATGTATCAGTAGTAATTAATCCCATCCATTGCTTCGAGAAATAGTCCCTGAATGCTGAATATTCTTCAGAATCATTTACTGATTCTTGAATAGCTAAGATACCTTCAGTGATCAAAATTGGTGGTAACAATGCCAATTGCATATACATTTGTGTAATACGGTCTCCACCATCGACTTTCTTCAGACCTAGATTTATACTTTTTTTTTGAGCACTGGCATTGGGATATACGCCTTTAACTGGTTGAATTACAGCTAACTCGTAATCACATCTATACTGCTCTATATTTTCTGGAAATATAGCCCGCAATATAGTAAATAGTCTTTCATAAGTAGCTTGTGTTTTGTTAGGTAAGATTATATAAATTAATGGTACAAAATTTACGGTATCATCGTTTTGTGAATATGTAACGTGTATAATTGATAGAAGATCCTGGGAACAACTTTGAAGGTACCGTCACCGTAATAGCATTTATAGTTTTGAAATTTGTTCTTCGCTAGTGGTGTGCTAAAAAGCAAAATTTTCTCATTTGTCCCATCATCATAACTTGAGATCTTTACAAGTTGTTTTATCCAAATTTAAGTAAGCCTTTCTAGCTCTATACAAAACATCTTTTTTCTCTTTAAATGTCGGTATATCGTCTTCTGCTAGCTCACATTCAGCACTCCCAATAAAATCCTCAAATATTTTTGGAATTGGCTCGAGGTTTATATATACATTTTCTTACATTCATCGATTAAGCCATCTATTATATTTTTGGTGACATCCGGAATACATGAGTGTGTAGCCTCTTTTAATATTTTATTTTGATTATCCAAAGTAATAGAAGTACTGCAGTCCATTTTATTAAAACATCTCCAATTTGTACTGCCATTTGTATTTTTTTAACGTAATTATAGCGGTAACCAGCGTGTAGTAAAACGGGCTTACCTTTTCGACTCGATATAAATTTAAGTCCGCTGCTCGTAGTGGGCAAATCCATTGTGATTTATTATACTTCTTTTTAAATTATTAATACTTAACTACCTAAAAATCAGCAACAAATCAATCGTAGTATCTACTTATGACAATGTCATATAATAAGTATATAATGAATATGAGTGGCCATTAACATGATACTGACATGGAAACTAAAGGAGTTTCTATGCTCGACAACATACCTAAAAATAATGGTCAAGAAATCGTTGATTAAACGATAGTTTGGATTATTTGAAGTAAAAAATGGTACTTTAGGACCTGCTGCAAATAACCTCAACTATCGCCCTGTTTCGTTTGATCCACGATTTTTTTCCACCTGGTATATAAAGGAAAACTACGTGGAGAACATTTCAACACGACTGTACAATTTCTGCCGTAAAGAGAATCTGCCGTAAAGCGAATCTGTCGCAATGCGAATCTGTCTTAAAGCGAATCTGTCCTAATGCGAACAAGGGATTAAAAACTTAAAATGCGGTGAAAAATATACTACATACTATTATTTCAAATTATACATGAATATGGTGTAGGCATTAGAAATACACAGTACACATTTTTATATTATAATCTATTTAATTTCAGACAGCGTTATCAATATTTTTTCAAGAAGTGGCTATTCCTGCTGGCGCTAATGGGATTGCTGCACCACACTACCGCCAGGTACTGCATCTATTATTGCAAAAATATCGAACATTTATCGTTTTAAATTTTTACTAATATTTTTGCATACATGCCATCATTATTAATATAAACTAATTTATCACTTTAAGGACGCTTTTACGAATAACTGCTGCTTTTCAGTTACCATTTTAATTTAATGCAATTTGCATTATACTTATAAGCAATCACAAATTTGAAGATATCATGGTCTCAATTTAAAGATAATATAATATTCATCTCCAGATAGGTATCAGAAAAATTGTATGACATTATGCAACATTTTCGTACAAAAACATTTTCACCATCACAATAATTGTAGCAAAAAAACTTTTTTACAAAAAAATACTACCGACTTCCAGAAAACTACAAAGTGAAAAATGACTTTATTTTTGGAAGTCGGTGTCTTTCGTAGGTACCATTTTTTTGCGTTATGGACACCGACTTCCAAAAATAAAGTTATTTTTCACTTTGTATTTTTCTGGAAGTCGGTAGTATTTTTTTGTAAAAAAGTTTTTTTATTTTTCACTTTTTAGTTGTACCTACCTAATAGGCAAGTTGTTTAGTAAGTTTCCTATAACGCCAGAATAGATTACCCGAATATCATGAAACTTGAACAAAACCGATCATTGAGAGATCTGCTTACCCCTTAAGAGCGTACTGGCGTGATGTTATGTTATGAAATGGTATAAACAATAAACAGACATGCGATTGCAGCAGTCCCGAGAGATTTGCCGTTATTTATTGAAGAGTTCTGTTGTATATCTTCGAAGTTCTTCATCAGATCTTCACCAAATTAAAATGGGACCAATTTCGCAATATACTCTTTCAAACCAAAAAAGAATTTTCGAAATCGGTTCACAATTGACGGAGATATCGGTGAACATACATAAAAAAAACATACAAGAAGTCGAACATAGAACCTCCTCCTTTTTCGAAAGTCGGTTAAAAAGAAGGGTCTGAATAGGTCCCAGTTTAGGTAAATTTGCAGTTTATTTTATCTTTAAAATATATAATAAATTATGATACATGTATAATTATTTTGTACCTAAATCAATATTTTTTCAATTATGAGCTAAAACAAGAAAACTTGCTTCATAGTACATAAATTTCGTCCGCGGTTTATCTTCATCATATTGCCTTGCTGGAGGCTATAGTTTAGTCTCCACAGGACAGGATCGCCCGGTTAAGCAGAAGCCAATCACTTGGATTGACCTGCGAGACGCCACATATTAAAAAAATAAATAAAAAAACTTTATCATGCCGCGCTCAGATACGCTCGTTAAAAGACTGGTGTATCGCTATCTTCCATAAAACAAATACGGTAAAAGTAATAGCAAAGATAAATGTGTGTGTCTCAACCAATCAGAACGCTGTTTTTGCATAAACACAGCGTTTAATTGAACTAATCGAGATTAGTTCCATTGGTAAAATCAGCCCTTAGAATATGATTTAGAAATTATGTTGGGTTAGATCGGATTGGCTGGGTTAAGCAGCTGTTGACACGGTTGAAAAATTGATGGGTTAAGCAGCTGTAAGTAAGGTTAGGATTTGGATGGGTAAGGTTAAACTGTCGGCAGTGAGGTTTGGAAGTGGATGGTTGGGGTTAAGCAGTTGTAGGCTTGGTTAAGAAATGGATGGATGTTAAATTTTACTACTACAATATCTAAGAAGTTCGTTCGGGCGTCGATATTTATTTTACCCCTATAATATGCCGATGTTTCGTCATGGGTGTCATTTTCACGGTTTTTGGTGTCGCTAATTACGAATATGGAATCAAAACGAAAATCCAATATGGTACCGATGAAATCTATCCAACATTTCATCATGGGTGTCATTTTCATGTTGTTTGGGGTCGCTAATTATGAATATGGGACAAAACGAAAATCCAAGATGGCGCCGATAAAATTTGACAAATTTTCATTTTGAGCCCATATTCGTTGCAGCGACCCCAAACACCACGAATACGATACCCATGACGAAAACTTATCAAACTCTTGTCGGCGCCATCTTGGATTTTCATTTTGGCCCCATATGCGTTATTAGCGACTCCAAAAACCACGAAAATGACACCCTTGGCGATAAGTTGTCAAATTTTCCCAAAAACCACGAAAACGACACCTATGTCGAATACTTATGGGTTTTGTTTGTTATTGAAGAGTCCCATTGTCTATCTCCGAAGGTCTTTATCAAATCCCAATCTATACTTAATATTATCATCATCTGCCTAGCCTTTTCCCAACTGTATTGGGGTTGGCTTCCAGTCTTACCGGATTCAGCTAAGTACCAGTGTTTTACATGGAGCGACTGCCTATCTGACCTCCACAACCCAGTAACTGGGTAACACGGTACCTCTTGGCAAGACTGGTGTCAGATCTCAAGCTTCTGACTACCCGTAACGACTGTCAAAGATCTTCAAATGACAGCCGGGACCAACGGCTTAACGTGCTTTCCGAGGCACGGAGGAAACTCGGTATGTTGAAATGGTCACCCATCCACGGACCGACCTCGTCAAGCGTTGCTTAACCTTGATGATCGACCCGTGCGGCTGTTATTATTTAGCCACGAGCTCCTCCTACTCCTCTATACTTAATATTATAAAGAGGTAAAATTTGTAAGTTTGTATGTAGGGGGTAATCTCTGGAACTAATGATCCAATTCTATAAATTTTTTCACTGGTAGAAAGTTACATTATTCCTGAGTGCTATAGGCTATATCACATCACGCTACGACCAATAGGAGCGGAGCATAAATGAAAAATGTTGCAAAAACGGGCAAGAATATTACTTTTTGAGGGCTTCCGTTGCGTGCGCTGCGTAAACGGTTTCAGTTATGCAATCATGTATGTAGGGTAGGTGTCGGGGAGGTGTAGCTTAGGTGTAGGGTATGTGTAGGGTAGGTAGGATAGGGTAGGTACGTAGCCAGTTGACGGGAGTGAAGCCGCGTGAGACAGCTAATATTTTATACACTAAAACCTTCCCTGAAAACAAATGCAATTGCGCGATTCAAATCGGATCAATAGTTTTTGAGAAAATCGCGACTATACAAACATATACAGGCCGTATAGAGAACTTCCTTTTTTTGAAAACGATTAAAAATACTGATCTAATTATCACGAAGATAGTACTTGGGAACAGTTACCTACCAAATGCGTATTCAAAGTTCCAAACAACTTTTCTGAATCAAGTGCAATAAAATAAAATAAATACATAGGACCAATATTTTGTGATGTACATAAAATCGAGCCCTCAGTCGTTTCAATGTGTGCGTGCGCGTAATGTTGCTGTGTGCGACTCAGATACATAAATTTGAGTTCGTCGAAAAAGTAGCAGCGTCCTTAAGGTTGACTTAAAACTGTTGTTTTTTTTTTAAATCATCTAGCAATAGATGATTTAAAAAATACTAGAGCTAGTTTTAAACAACAAATGGATGAATGAATATGAAATAATTGTTTCAGCAACTGATGACACCATGCAATACTCCAGCTACACCGCCTAACTTCCCCGATGCGCTTGCGGCGTTCTCGCGGCTGTCGACGACTGGCAGCCCAAACAGTGCGGGCGGCGGGGGCTGCGCGGCTGCGCCACCGGTGTCCCCGCTCGCCACGCATCCGCCACCGCCGCCGCCACCACCACATGTGCAAATGAACATGTTTCCTGGCACTCCAAATCCTCAGACAAATTATTCGTCAATTTCCTGCTCAACTGCCGTAAGTTCTTTACCTAGCTAGATAATAAGCATCACTTTCATTTATACCTATAAGTTAATTTTCTTACGACTGAAGCCCACACGTTATGTAGAGAAAGATAGAAGTGCCCGGGCAGAGTCAAATAGCTGTTAAATATTTCAATACTAAGAATTAAATTATTTTCTTATCATGTACAAACTGTGAGAGCAGTGGTGGCCCAGTGGTGTCGGCCGCGACTTACAAGTTGTAGGTCGTGGGTTCGAACCCAGGCAGGCGCTTTACTTTGTGTAAATTATTTCATCACCACTGCTCTCAAAACGGTGAAGAAAAACATCGTGAGGAAACCGGCATGTCCTAGAACCAAAAATTCGAAGACATGTACGTGACATCCACCAGCTCGCACTGGGCCCGCGTGGTGGATTGCGGCCCATTTCCTCTCACAGAGAGGAGGCCTGTGATGTGATGTGATGATGTACAAACTGTATAGTATGTATTTTTTGTATAGTCCCGGTACATTTAACCGTATAGCATTCAACATCTTCAAATGCTTGAACTTAATATTGTTGCAACATTGGCGCCGTTTCTTTCGTTCAAAGACCAAACTTAAATAGATAGGTAGTTGAGTTACTACTTAGCTACTGAACAGCTTTATAGATATGACGAAATTTTTTGCGTTATGGACACCGACTTCCAAAAATAAAGTTATTTTTCACTTTGTAGTTTTCTTATTTGGAAGTCGGTAGTATTTTTTTGTAAAAAGTTTTTTTATTTTTCACTTTTTCGTTGTACGTACCTAATAGGCAAGTTGTTTAGTAAGTTTCCTATAACACCAGAATAGATTCCCCGAATATCATGAAACTTGAACAAAACCGATCAAATGACAGATCTCCTTACCCCTTAAGATTGTACTGGCGTGATGATATGTTATGAAATGGTATAAACAATAAACATACATGCGATTGCAGCAGTCCCGAGAGATTTGTTAAAGACCGTTATTTATTGAAGAGTTCTGTTGTGTATCTTAGAAGTTCTTCATCAGATCTTCACCAAATTAAAATGGGACCAATTTCAGAACATACTCATTCAAACAAAAAAAGATTTTTCAAAATCGGTCCACAATTGACGGAGATATCGGTGAACATACATAAAAAAAAAACATACAAGAAGTCGAACATAGAACCGCCTCCTTTTTCGAAAGTCGGTTAAAAAAGGATGGTGTGTGCGTAGTCGTTATACGTCCATAGGAAAAAAAGTGCCGCTAGGATGACGTAGTTCCAGCGGAAACAGTTTTTTTTAATGGCTCCCTAATGGTTGGATGCACAAATTTGTACTTACCATACACAATCGTGTACGTAACCCCAACAGGAAAGTGGCTCCTGGAGTGATATGAGTGGAACGTATAATTAGAGCGTAATCTGCTGTGAATTTGCGCTACATAAAAAACATGTGCGTGTCGTCGTTTTTGAACGTTGTTCCTGCTAGGGTAACGTTGTTCCAGCAGGAAAATTCTAAACGAATGATCGGAGTGAGAAATATTGTGCATGGGCAGAGAGCTTATAGTTGTGCAAGAATGTGCGCTGAAAATATAATAAGTGCGTAATCAGGTTTTCGAGATATTGCATTTCCTGCTGGGGTAACGTTTTGCAGAATCGTGTATCTCTGAAACTATTGTATGTGCGCCTGTAGAATAAACATACACGAGTAGCTCTTGATTTGTGCGTATTTGTGCCGGAATTAGATTTAAGAAAATATTTATAGTTTTAAAGAAATCGCACTTTTTTGAAAACCCGAAAAAAAATCACAGCGCCTAAATGAGAAAACTTATAAGCTCGCTGAAAACTGTAATCAGTCCATCTTGACGCTTGTATTAACCATAAAAAGTTTCAAAAGTATACATGCTTGCGTTATCGAATAATATTGCTAAAAGTCAAAACGACGGTGTCATAACTTTGACGGCAAAATACGAGAAACCGGCTCAACCCAAGATGGTAGGTGTAAAGCACAAATAAGAGAGTTTAGTTCAAAATATATAGTGAAAATATCCAGCTTGGAATGTTTCGCATTAAGTAGATTTAAACACAAAACTAAACATGTAAACAACGGCTGGTTATCCGACCAAATTCGAATGACTACAAAAAAGCGACGGATTCATACATAACGATGACCTTCTTAATTGGACGTATTAAACCTAAGCTGTTGTCCGTACAGTCGCGTTCAAACGTTTGGTGATTTGACCTAATTTTGGGGGCTAATTAAAAAATACATTAAATGCACCTTGTGACCATAACAAATGAAAGAGCTTGTTGATGTAGAAATTATTATTTTTCTTCTCTAAATTATGTTTCTTAAAGTAATAATGGCATCTAATTACAGATCAAATGACAAACCTATTAATCTCAAATTAATTATCTCAAACAATTTTTAGGGTTCCGTACTCAAAGGGTAAAAACGGGACCCTATTACTAAGACTCCGCGATCCGTCTGTCTGTCTGTCACCAGGCTGTATCTCATGAACCGTGATAGTTAGACAGTTGAAATTTTCACAGATGATGTATTTCTGTTGCCTGCCACTATAACAACAAATACTAAAAACAGAATAAAAATAGTATATTATGCAACTAGTGAATAAAGGACGGTTATAAAGCGAGGGCCATAGATGAATCACGAACTAGTAAAGGATTCTATCAACTGAATCACTCCCTGCGGTCGTGATTCAGTCTTAGAATCCTGAGCGACGCGAGTGACTCATGGCCCTCGATATAAATCCGTGTTATTCAAGAGTTGCATAATTTTATACTATGACTACGAGAAAAAGAAACATTTAGGCGAAAATCACAATGAGTAATAATAAATAAATGTTTTATTACCTTCAAAATTTAAAAAAAAATTGAAAACATTTTCACATTTTTTGTAAATTGAAGCTGAGCTAGGTAACAGCATCTGTTTTTAGGGGCTAGTGACTACCTCCGTTACGTTACATAATTATAATTATTTAAACACCAATACAATTAATATTAGAATTACAATCCAAATAAGTATTCACTAAACATCCCAGACTAAAATCAAAATCATGAAAAAAAATCGATGAAGAAGTTTGAAAGTCGAATATTCTTTGCACAAGGAGTTTGTATCGATTTGTTGTTGTTTTTGCATTGAGATGGACGTCGAATATATATTAGTGTGTTCTAAATTCAAACACTAAAACAGTGAGTAAAAGTGCTTTTTATTCACTGTTTTCATTGTATAAAATAAGCTTTTTAGAGGTGGAATGGTATAAAAATATTTAAGTGGTGCTCCCATACAACAAACGTGATTTTTTTGTCGTTTTTTGCGATAATGGTACGGAACCCTTCGTGTGCGAGTGCGACTCGCACTTGGTTTTTATTAAAAACAACCACCATCAAATATTTGGTCTTTAAATTACTTTTTTTTACTAATATTATAAAGGCAAATTAAAATGTCTGGATGTGTCCACAAAATTCTGAATGTATTTTAATGAAAGTTGGAATAAAGAAGATAGCATATACCTTGGCACTACTTTCCTAATGTTCTTACGTAATCAAGCGCCAAGTCACGGAAACAGCTAGTAGAATGTAATCCAATAATAAGTTAATTATTTTAATACTTTTCTACCTCAGTGTACTCAGGCACAACCGATTCGTGAGTAAAGTTAAGAAGGTCATCGTTATGTATGAATCCGTCGCTTTGTTGTAGTCATTCGAATTTGGTCGGATAACCAGCCGTTGTTTACATGTTTAGTTTTGTGTTTAAATCTACTTAATGCGAAACATTCCAAGCTGAATATTTTCACTATATATTTTTGACCAAACTCTCTTATTTGTGCTTTAGGTACACCTACCATCTTGGGTTGAGCCGGTTTCTCGTATTTTGCCGTCAAAGTTATGACACCGCCGTTTTGACTTTCAGCAATATTATTCGATAACGCAAGCATGTATACTTTTGAAACTTTTTATGGTTAATACAAGCGTCAAGATGGACTGATTACAGTTTTCAGCGAGCTTATAAGTTTTCTCATTTAGGCGCTGTGATTTTTTTTCGGGTTTTCAAAAAAGTGCGATTTCTTTAAAACTATAAATATTTTCTTAAATCTAATTCCGGCACAAATACGCACAAATCAAGAGCTACTCGTGTATGTTTATTCTACAGGCGCACATACAATAGTTTCAGAGATACACGATTCTGCAAAACGTTACCCCAGCAGGAAATGCAATATCTCGAAAACCTGATTACGCACTTATTATATTTTCAGCGCACATTCTTGCACAACTATAAGCTCTCTGCCCATGCACAATATTTCTCACTCCGATCATTCGTTTAGAATTTTCCTGCTGGAACAACGTTACCCTAGCAGGAAACGTTTTTTCCGTTTTTCTCAAAAACGACGACACGCACATGTTTTTTATGTAGCGCACATTCACAGCAGATTACGCTCTAATTATAAGTTCCACTCATATCACTCCAGGAGCCACTTTCCTGTTGGGGTAACGTACACTCTGCTAAACATAAATGAAGAAATTCGAAATTTTTTCGCTGCGACTAGTGCGACTACGCAGTTACGCACGCAAAGATCGTGATACGACTAAACGATGCCAATTTTGTTTATTTCTCGAACTTTTTGGTCGATAATACTTTTTGTATTAACTCCATTTTTATTTGAATAAGTTATTGATCTCAATAGCTCAGTTAAACCTGATTTCTTAACACTGTTGATACCTGCCAGGGGAACCAAAAAGAGTACCTCAGGTGTAACAGCAATTTTAGCAAGCAGCCAGCCAGACAAAGATGGAGGTGTTTCTTTTAAACACAGGTGAAACTTATTACCTGTCTCACTTAACCTTGCAATGTATTCTAGTCCTAAGTTCATGAATATATTTATTTTATTAAAATATAGGATCAGACACGAGTTTGAATTAACTCATTCCCACATCGTAAATGTAGGCTGAGGGAGTCGATACCATTTCATTTTCAGGTTACAGTAATATTGACAAAATAACCAAAACTGCGAAATATTTGACAGCTATTACGATGTCCTTATTATTTTTATTTTATTTATTAAAATAAAAGTTTATAAAAAAAATGCCCCACAAAACCGTTTTCACGATTTGTCTGTGGGAACGGAACAAACAGTCTTAAAAATAACGTTTATTATTTTGATGCAGACTTAGGCAGAAATTGCATATAAATACATAATACTTAGGTACGACTCTGACAGTCCAACAGTTTGGATCTAATCAATGGCAATTATTTATTTCCTCATATCATCATTCATTGAATCACTATATAAATTAAATAAAAGTGAACTATAATTATGTTTATTTGTTCCTTTTTCAGATGTGCAGCGAAAACATGCCAAGATAAATTTGAAGATATTAGTTTAGGAGCATCTATAATTTATTTTTCTAATGGTGCGCAATGTGAGCTGTGGAATTGTGTATGAAATGTATATTACTTTTAGTAAACACCCTATAGCAGCGTTGGTTTGCTGGACAATATTTGGGGTGCTGTACTGTAGTCAATCATGTTAAATTTATTACAAAATATCGTATCTACATAATAATTATGTATACAGTGGTTTCAAAATGTGCACAATAAATCCTATGAATTGTGTTAGTTTTTGGTAATTGAAAAATATATTGTGATTGTAAAAAAATATTGTAACAGAATTGTAATGTAATCGTAAATATTATTACTTTAATAACATACTGAGTGAGAATTTTGCTTTAGCTTCTAAAGTTATCGTCTACTTCGGTAATTACTTTATAGTCATAATGTGTAATAAAATAATATTGACACCCGCCATACCACCAGGATATATCTAACTAGACACATAATTCTAGTTATTTTAATAATAAGTGTTGAAAAAATACCATTTACTTTTATCTTGAATGATATACCTACCTAATCCACACATAACAGGGGAAAAACATTGACTGGCAAGAGAAGTCGCGTGCCATTTGACGTCAGATAGTACGACGCACATAAAACTGTCATAGAAAATGGCGTTTTCGTAGAGAGGGACAGATATATTTCTTTAAATTTTTATTTATCGTTCGCTCTTCGATCAATTATGATTCTGTTTTCAGTATTAGTATTTTTATCTATAAACTGGTCAATTAACACATTTTTAATGTATATTCCACACCAGCATTTCGTATAAGTACAGTACAGATCATAGCATGCATGCAAACTTGAGGCATTGGGAGCCTGGACTAACGATCCTAAATACGCAACTCTTGCAAAGGGACAATACCCGTATTTTTAAGACTAGTTTTTTTGTGATAGTTCGCTTATGACCACTATCTCGCCTGATGTTAAGCGATGATGTGGTCGACGGTGAAGCACGTTTGCCTAGGCCCTATAACTTATTCACTCTTGCTTGACTTAAAGACCCCTAGGTTGTATGTAGCTATCATGAAACAATGACTCCGACAGGGAATTCTGCTCCTTAGCTGTACGCACAATGAAAGTATTCGCAAAATGCTTTCTGCGTATGGGTGGGATGTCTACAATGTTGCCGTACCTACGTCTTGTAGTCCGATGATGAAAGGGCTAGGCGGAATCAAATTGTGCAGTTCAAAGGCACACTCCGAAATTTAATCGATAAAACACCGACAGGCTGGAAATTCGTCGTCGATGTTCAAGGCTCTGGAGCTTTGTGTCGACCAGCGCATCGTTGCCGATCAGCCGCTCGGCCTTTCTGTCAATCGACTCAAGTGCATCAAGTTGGTAGGTATTTGGCAGATCCGTCCCAGAGGTGAGAGAGCTGCTTACTACCTACTTCATGCATGACAGAACTTGCGCTTTATACAAGTTAAGCAGCTGTTCAGGCGTGGATCATCAACTTTTTTATTGAGCCTATGCCTCAATGAATGGACCAAATTTGATGTTTGATGTCAACGTAACACCAAGAAGGTCGAGATGGTCCGTTATCGGCACACGGCACTCGGTTACACCACGGAAAGATGGAGCCGGGTGGAATTGGCTCTTTATTGCGGAAAATAGACACGCCTGGGTCTTAGCAGCATTGAAACTGACTAGATTGGCATCGCCCCATTCGGAGACTGCAGTGGCGGCGTAACATGGGTTGGCACCCGAGGCGGTTTTCTATTGAGCACCCCCAAAGTAAAACAACTTAACGTGACTTTCAAAAAATTGTTGCTGGAGATAACGAAGCGAGCTTGAAAATATAAAAACCTTGCCTCTAATTGGTAAGATTTTCTTTTACCATTCATACCGACTGACATAGCAGTCAACTTACCCAAACATAAAAGAGAGAACTGAGGATGAAAAAGCGACCGTAGAGACCATCTACCTAGCCTTTTTCCCAACTATATTGGGGTCAGCTTCCAGTCTTACCGGATTCAGCTAAGTACCAGTTTTTTACATGGAGCGAGTGCTTGTCTGACCTCCACAACCCAGTAACTGGGTAAACACGGTACCCCTTGGCAAGACTGGTGTCAGATCTCAAGCTTCTGACTACCCGTAACGACTGTCTAAAGATCTTCAAATAACAGCCGGGACCGACGGCTTAACGTGCTTTCCGAGGCACGGAGGAAACTCGGTATGTTGAAATGGTCACCCATCCACGGACCGACCTCGTCAAGCGTTGCTTAACCTTGATGATCTACCCGTGCGGCTGTTATTATTTAGCTCCGAGATATAAATAAAGAAAGAATGCATGCGAAATTTATTACTTCCTGTTACGCACTCATGTCATTGTGTCATGAAATTAGGTAAGTGCGAAAGCGATAGCTATGTTCGATTTTTTCTATTTTGCTTTCTTGTCGAAATATTGTCTACTCGTATATAGGTCACGGTCACGGGTCAGTTCAGTGCGCCGCGCGCCACTGACCGAGGTCCTGTGACATTGCGTGCGCGGCTTTGTAATTTCGGAAGCGCATCAGTTCCGGCTTGTTTGAAGTCACCGCTCGTGTGTTTTTGTTGAAATATGCAAAATTAGACGAACGTCGGCCTTTTATCAAGATTCAGAAAAAACATTCTGCGACAGTCTGTCTACTACTTACCATATAAATACACAGGGATCCCCGCGATTATCTTCTACTTATCCTATCTGAGTTATCATGGGCGCTATTGTTTACGATTCAAGACTGTATCTGCAACATGCACTATGATCGATAAGTCATACATACTTTTAAACTAAATTGTAATTAATTTTAGTTGATTATAAAAAGCCAATAATAATTGACCTTTGTGACACCCCTAAATTTGGAATTTTGACCTCGGAACAAAAAAATCATTTTCTCGAAACCTAGGGTCAAGTTGAAAGTAATATTTTTATGTATGATAAACCTTAGTAAACCAATCTATTTGTACCAGACAGAGGTTAGACTTCGAGCAGTTCGAGCTAGAAAAAAAAATATTATTGTGTAAAACCTTTTTTTTCGTGGGTACTAGATATTATCGTTTTTAATTACATAAATACGGGATAATTTTCTCCTTGAATTGCTTCATAATCCTGCAATACGAATAAAGCTCAATTATGTACAGTTTTTTTTTACGATTTTTTTTTTGGTCTTCATGGTTAGGTACACAAAAACTACGATTTTTATTAAAAAAAAAACTAAATTGGCACATGGGTGTTCTACTCGTGAATTTGTAATGAACTATTAGTAGAAATAGCCAATAAAAAGCCGATGTAACTTTTTTGGGTCTATAAAACACTGTGCGTCGCGTTTCGGTGTGAGCCGACGCTAATGGAGTTTTAAAAATTTGTCTATTACCAGTGGTGTCTCATCCCATACAAAGAAACCGTGCTGACGTTCTATACTGATTATTTTTTGTACATCGATCGCGTTCGGTTCCGTACCGTTCTGTTCTACCGACATATATAGTGATCTATCTATCGCCGTGGAACGGAACCGAAAGCGATCGATTTACAAAAAATAATCGGTATAATCAGATAAAAAACGCTAGTTACGTCGGAACAGTTTCTTTGTATGGGATGAGGCATCTGTATGCTTGTATTATATTATCTGTGCTATTACCTATACCGAAATTACCGAATTATTTGTATGAGGAGAAATGATCAAACCTCTGTAGGTTTGATCACAGAGATCAACATATTTATTCGTCGACCTGTTACAACCATTTCTAATGATTCTGATATTAGAATTAATATTTGTTTCGGGATATTTACCACGTAATGTGTTTTGGAGGGCAGTGGTGGCCCAGTGGTATCGGCAGCGACTTACAAGTTGTAGGTCGTGAGTTCGGAGCCCAGAGAGGCACTTTAATTTGTGTAAATTATTTCATCACCACTGCTCTCAAAACGGTGAAGGAAAACATCGTGAAGAAACCGGCCTGTCCTAGAACCAAAAAATCGAAGACATGTGACATCCACCAACCCGCTCTGGGCCCGCGTAGTGGATAACGGATCATTCCCTCTGATAGAGAGGAGGCCTGTATCCCAGCAGTGCGAACATTCAATAGGCTGATGATGTGATGTGATTTATCATGTATATTCAGATTTTTGTTGAGAGCTCGATATTTCGGCACCGTTAGGTACAAGCGTCAAAAATTGATATCCACGCATTCGACCATCGAATTTTCGAATATCATATGACCTTGAGCCGAATGCTTATATGAGAAGAGATAGAGAGAAGGGCAGAAAATACATACCTCTAATGCTTGCTTAAATCCTTTGTTCCCGTTGATTTACACCATTTTGTGTTACTGTTACCCATTGGGATAAAAATTACCGATTAGTAACACTCGACTCAATGGCACCTTTCTTGCCCATTAATTTACACTGCAACCTAATAGTACGTAATAGAGTTACGTATCAAATGACAAAGTCGACGGAGCCGGCAATGACATTCTAGTAAACAGATACGTTTAAGGGTCTCAGCACACATATGGGATCGGAAAGGGATCGTAACCGTAACGCCTTTCGCCTCGCTGTCAACCAGGCGTCAACCTACCGTATGCACGTAACGAAAGCGTATCAGCAGCGCCTGTACGTCAACTCGGCTACGGCTAGGCGACACCGCGCTTACGCCTCGCCGCCCCCTGGCTGACCTGGTTGGCACCAGATCAGTTTGAATCCAAACGTTAAGTGTAGCGCACGGTTATGTCTTGGTTTACAATACGTGAGTTGGCTATCATAGCCATAGCACTTGATGAAGAGGAAAAAGAAAATAGCAAGAAAAAAAGAAAAAGATATTGGGTGGACGAAGAGATGTGAGCTCGGGTACGGAGAGACGTAAGCGCGGGGACGGAGAAACGTAAGCGCGGGGACGATGAGCCGTAAGCGCGGGAATTCAAGTTCGGAGCCTGTTCCGAGGCGAGGCGATTAGGTTATTATTCCGATTAGTGTGCGTTGCAGTAGGGAGTTTAATACAAACCATTCTGAACGGCTCGAGGCGATACGGTGACGATCCCTTTCCGATCCCATATGTGTGCTGAGACCTATACACTCACAAAACAACCGAAAAAAGTGTTCCGCACAGCATGACAGCAGCGGCAGCACAGACAGATACCTACTCACTTTTCATTCATCTGACATTTCACTACAAGTCGAAAGGGATGGCTTGATAAAAACCAACAAGAAAAAAGAGACAGCTAGTGTTTGTCACTTGCGGGTGAATGTAAACAAACGTTATTCTGGCCACCAATGTATTTACCATTTCTTAAAAAAAAAAAATGTAAATTGAAGTGTATTGCGTACTTATGGTATGAGATCCCTTCTGATTTATGTACTTTGGTATCATAATTGGTACACTTTCTAAATACATACGATGGCATTTTTTAAATTTTCTTTTTTGTTTTAACAAAGCGTATCGCTCTTCGCCATGCGTGACTTAGACTAAAGACCCAATTAGGACGTATTCGAGTCTTCACAATGCGCGCGCTCATAACATATCTGTTTACTAGAATATCATTGCATCTCTTGGTCTAAGGTCCTTTTTGGAAAAAATATATTTTACATTAGACTATTTTCTTATTAATGTGTTCTAAGGGTAAATTAACTTATAAAGTTATGTCTAAAACGGACAAAAACACGACAATCGCACCATTACCGCTGGGCTTTTATTTTTGATCTGAGGCTTTTATTAGCTTGGTATGTATGTATATATATACTATACCCCATTTGAAATAACATTAGACACGTTTCCAAATCTTTTTACAGTCCGTTCAACCGATTTTGAGTTCTATTCCTATTTTGTCAAATATATTTATTCAATTAGGCCAATCAGCGGCACTTTTGAACGTCAAACAAAAATTAAAATGTTTAAGTAATAAAAGTTGATTTTACCGTGCGCGTTTAGTTTGTCCCATTAGCCTTACCGAGATCTTCAGGATTATCTTTTTTAGTTCAATTTACCATTAAAGCGTGTTTTTTAGTTTTTAGAAATACAATTTATTAAAGTCATAGAATATTATGGAAAGTACAAAAAACTACTAAATTACTACATGTCTTAATTTTTTTTAAATTTAAAGATGATTACCTATTTTTTTTTTTTTTAAATAAGAAAGTCTTTAGATTTTTGAAAAATTAAGACATGACATTTTTTTGATTCTGATGTTTTTTAACTTTAATATCCGGCATCAAACTTTAAAAAAAATTAAGGATATCTAACGATCCGACTAATAAATTTAAAATAAAATAAATATCATCAATAGATTTTTTAAAGACACGTGACTACAAAATGTGACTTTTTTTATAATAATATCATTTTACTCGCAGATATACGTCCCAGAAGCTAAGCCAAAACTGAAATCACTTTTTAGAATCCAAAAATAAACTAAATTTGAAAATTTCAGATTTATGAAACTATGGGAAACATGGTGACAGTTTCCCAAAATTTTATTTTTAATGTAAAAAATATTTTATAAGTAAAAAAAAAATTCGTTTATTATCACCTGGTTCATGAATCAACGACAAACAATTTCCAATTAGGTAAACTTGAAGAACTTAATTTCTCTTGTAGATATCCCTATCTGAAATTTTATTTTGTCTGCTGTCCACTAACTTCAGGGTCATACTCTGGTGATCTAGATTCGACAAAAATGGTCGTCAGTTGGAGCAAGGTCGGGCGAATACGGAGATTGACGAATGGTTTCTAATTGCAGTTCCTGTAGAGTTAAAACGGTTTCTCGTGCTGTATGAGGTCTCGCGTTATCATGGAGCTATAATGGTGAAGATCGATTCATGAGTCGGGGCTGTTTCACTGCTAGTTTTGCTATCATTGTTCGGAGTTCGGCACAGTAGACATCTGCTGTTATTGCTTGACCATATCGGTGAAAGCTATACTGAATAACACCATGCTGAGACTACCAAACAGTTACCATTACCTTTTTATTGGTAGGTAAGCTTTGCTTTAGGACTCTGTTGCGGCGTTTGACCTGGGGTCAGCCATTGCATTTTTCGCTCACGGTTATCGTAAAGAATCCACTTTTGATCATATGTCCCAATTCGATTCAATATTCCTTCATTTCTGTATCGATTTAACAAGGCAACACAAGTTTCAAATCATTAGGCACCCATTTTTCATAGTTTTTTTATTTTATTGATTTGACGCAAATGAGTCATTATTGTTGGTAAGGTACCTAACGTTAAACCATGCCGCTAATTCCTGGTTAGTTTGGCTCGGATCGGCTTACACCATCTCTTTTCCAAAGTTTCCATCACGAAATCAAAGTTTCCATCACGAAAGCGTTTAAACCAAAATCGCACGGTGCGCTCATTAGCAGTCCCCTAGGTAATCTGTGCCCCTCTCCAAACGCAACACTGATATTGCGAGCTGTTTCTGCCGCGTTGGAACTCGTATTCAAAAATCACTCGAATTTTCGAAGTATCTTTCTTGTCTAAGCTGAATAATAAAAAAAACAACTGAAAGTCGATAATCGAGTGTTGCACATTTTATATAAGAAGAACTTCATAGGTACCATGTGAAAAGTTTCACTCAAAAATCTCAAACCTTGAAGGTTCTATGTCAATTCGAAGTACCTATTACAATAAAACGGCAATTTCATACTTTAATCCCTATTAAAAATAGGCTATTCAAAGTAGGTATTGATGCTACGCAGACGATGTCGCGGGTCGCGGGCAACAACAGCAGCTAGGATAGGATAGATTTTCCCCTTTTTTGGGAGGTCGTGTGGATATGACTTTGGGTTATTCTTCGGTTTTATTGAAACTCACAAAGAGACGAGACGACATATTATTTATTAGAGACTGTTTGTTACAAAGCACTGTTTTACAAGGTATTACATTTTTCTAGTCGTCGGCCATATTTGACACTAGAGTTAGGTACTTGGACTGTCATAGACTTTGCCATAGATATAAAATACGTTTCATATTTTGTTGGTTTATTTACGTTCCTAATAATTTATTATTTACGATAGATACACAGATCACAGAGTATAACAGAATGTCTAATTTCCAACATAAAAAAAAAGACCTAACTAAATATTAGTAGTGACATCTATACTAAAAAGGTGATTCGCAGGAACTAATTAATGTTGCCAGCCTATATTTTTACACCCTTTTCCGCTCTTAGACTCGCATTTGGTCCGTTGTGCGTGCAGGCCGCCGCTCTGTGAGAGGAAATGAGCCGTAATCCACCACGCGGGCCCAGTGCATGTTGGTGGATGTCCATATGTCTTCGAATTTTTGGTTCTAAGACATGCCGGTTGCCTCACGATGTTTACCTTCACCGTTTTGAGAGCAGTGGTGTGAAGTAATTTACACAAAGTAAAGCGCCTGCCTGGGTTCGAACCCACGCCCTACAACTTATAAGTCGCGGCCGTTACCAATTGGCCACCGCTCTCTCAACAGCTAGTAAATAAATCAATCTTATAAGTTGCTTTGCGAGAAACTGTCTCAGCCGTATCATTCGTGAGTGAAAGACGTGACATATATAGGTATTTTTCTTTTATTCACCTGGTTTGTGCGGTAGGGTGCGTTTACAAACATTTAAATTCACATACAAAAATAGACTGAACAGCTATCTGTTGGCCATAAAAATATTTGTTACGTGCGGGAATCGAACCTGCGACACGCAGCGCAGCAGTCAATGGCTCAGCCACTGCGCCGTGCCGTCCAGTTTGGGTTGCATGTTGCATTATATTTGCTGCACCTTCTGGGCATTGCCGATGTTAAAATTGCATTCCTAACATATTATAGCCATGAACTTCCGTAAAGTAACGCCTAATTCCACAAATAACTTTGATATTGATAGCATCAATATTTAGGGCACTTCTACAGGGGCTGCTTCAACTTCCCATCCAGTGCAGTGCAGGTACTGACATTGCAAGGTTAAAATACATTTAATGAGTAGATTCAGGTTCTGGGTCAACAACTTCCGGGATAACTTGTGGTATCTTTTTTGCCTCAAGGTTATTTGATATCTCATCCAACAATGTTGCATTATAATTTGTTTCAAGTTCCTCATTACTTTCTATTGGACTTATAATATTTGAATGCTTGCTCCTTTTAAATATAAGCTAGAAAAAAATATTAATCAGTTAGTCTATAAACATCAGTATTTATCATATTATTTACATTACAAGAATTTACTATTGTAAAACTCAATTGAGGACACTACTTTATAAATATCCTAAAAATTCATACATTCAATGAAAGAGACAAAAGGGAGGAAGTCCTTATTCAGCATTGGGTTGAACAAGGCTGCCAATGATGATGATTCATTCTTACAGACAACACCAGTGCATAAACCATGAAATTTTGCATTTTTGAAAGTTCATTCATGAAAGTTCCTTATTTAAGATTAGCACTAAAGAAGGATTTTAGAAATTCCATTCCCAGAATAATAATACCAGCCTGTTACCATCCCACTGCAGGGCAAAGGACTCTTTCTCAGATAAAGAGGTGGTTAATGCTCATGCCTTCTCTAAGTACTGTAAAGGGATTAAATAGGGGACCACTATCTCATTAGGTAAGATAGTGGTCTAGCATGAGCCTATCAATTATAAAAAAAAATATACCTAGTTTGTATGGAAGTCCATAATTCTTGCAAACATGGTTTGTATTCCATATTTTATTGAAGGAGTAACGGTGCATCCTTATAAATGTTCAACAGAATGCAATCCTTTTCACAATTATAATAATACCCAGTACAACAATAGACAGCTAAAGCTGGTCTGCTACGCCATGTAGAAGTTATGGAGAGGTAGGTACACTAGGGTCTAGGGAAGACATATATAAATGTGAAAGAATGACAGACCCTGCCAATGCTGAACTAATTAAAAAATAATCTTGACTGATGAAAGCCTTCGCTCGCCCACCATTGACATGACACAGGCAGACAGTTACTAGAATAACTGCTTGAAATACGGTTCTGTCTCAAAATGCACAGTAACTATGTTCTAATAAAGAAAAAATATGGGTCTTTCTGTTAATTTAAAAGGAACATACCTTGTAAAACTGAGTTTTCTCGTAAATCCATAATAATACAATAGAAGCAATGATCACCGATATGGTAAAAAGTAAATAATTAGTGGAATAAGTGTAGGCATCCAAGAATATACTGTACCAACAACCTGCACTAACATGCACCATCATTATGTGCACAGTTTACTATATAGTAACTAGGCACCTAGTTAATTTTGTTGTGCTAATATTTAAAGTGCGTACTACGTAGTTACGGTAGGTAGAACTCTAAAACACAACCACAAGTTACTGCTGTGCAGCATAGTAAATAACAACATTATTAAACAGTAGGTATATACAGACAGCTGTGAGCTGACAGAAGTGACAGCCACTGACAGCATTTTTTTTCCTCTTTGGTTTCGCACGGATTGTGCATTCAGATTCAGCCAATGTGAGGTTACTGTATTATTATAGAAAGGTAGGGAAACAAAATTTAAAAAAATATGTATTCAATTTAAAACAGATTTTAGGAAAGGATGGATATATAGGATCAGTATATTTCAATGGTAGGTAATGACATAACAAGTAAATAATGAGCAAATTACAATGACGAAAATTACAGCTTAATATTAGGGGTTAAAGTATGATATTGCCGTTTGTAATAGGTACTTCGAATTGACATAGACCCTTCATGGTATGAACATGGTATTAAAAAATGTGCAACATTCGATTATCGACTTTCAGTTGTTTTTTCTATTCAGGACAAGAAAGATGGATAGTTCGAAAAATACGAGTTCCAACGCGGAACTAACACGGCAGAAAGAGCTCGTAATACCAATGTTGCGTTTGGAGGGGGGACTGCTAATGAACGCACCGTGCGATTTTAGTTTAAACGCTTTCGTGATGGAAACTTTGATTTGAAGAACGAACCACGTGGAAGACCACACACAGGTGAATAACAATGAATTGAAAGAGATGGTGGAAGCCGATCCGAGCCAAACTACCCAGGAATTAGCGGCATGGTTTAACGTTAGGTACCTTACCAACAATATTGACTCATTTGCGTCAAACTAATAAAATAAAAAAATATGAAAAATGGGTGCCTCATGATTTGGTCATGATCTGCAGAAAGAAACGCGTGTTGAAACTTGTGTTGCCTTGTTGAATCGATACAGAAATGAAGGAATATTGGATCGAATTGGGACATGTGATCAAAAGTGGATTCTTTACGATAACCGTAAGCGAAAAATGCAATGGCTGACCCCAGGTCAAACGCCGCAACAATGTCCTAAAGCAAAGCTTACAAATAAAAAGGTAATAGTAACTGTTTGGTGGTCTCAGCATGGTGTTATTCACTATAGCTTTTTCCGATCTGGTCAAGCAATAACGGCAGATGTCTACTGTGCCGAACTCTGAACAATGATAGCAAAACTAGCAGTGCAACAGCCCCGATTCATGAATCGATCTTTACCATTATTGCTCCATGATATCGCGAGACCTCATACAGCACGAGAAACCGTTTTAACTCTACAGGAACTGAAATCAGAAACCATTTTTCACCCTCCGTATTCGCCAGACCTTGCTCCAACGGTTTACCATTTTTTTCGTGATTTGGACAATTTTCTACGTGATAAAAAGTTTTCTTCTCAGGAGGCAGTACAAAATGCTTTCACCCAGTTTGTCGAATCTAGATCACCAGAGTTCTATAGCAAAGACATAAATGACCTTCCTATTAGAATGGCAGCAATGCATAGATAATAATGGTAATTATTTTGATTAAATAAATATGTTAAATTAAAAAAAATACTAATTTTAATTTTTCAGTACAAATCGGCAATTTCATACTTTAACCCGTAATATTATATCATTTATACACAGGGAAGCTATTTGTACAAAGTCAAGAAAGTATTGATGTAAAAAAAGGAATTCGAAGGGACAAGAGGTTACAGAGGAAAAAAGAACGGTAATGTAAAGGACAGGAGAAAAATATGTGATCTAAGTCACCTACGTCTGTGCCACATGAGCAATTGGGGTCGTCGAAAATAGAGTCTGGCAAACGAAAGTAGACACTCGAATTATTTGCAAACTTTTTATATGGCAATGCTATACTAATGTCAACCCCAATTTTCCATAGGACGCTACTAAGTTGATACTTTGTTTTAATTCGTAATCACTATTTATCTTTTTGTAAAAATAGTTTCACTATTTAATAGGTAATTTAAAAAGTTTTATAAATAATGTAGAAAACAATGATTCCTGTGACTCTTATGAATCTTTCACATGGAAGTCTTAGATTCAGATTTTGATTGATAGTGAATAAACCATAGTACATTGTGATACAAGGGTGGAAAGTAGGTTATTGCAAACGAGCTGTCATTAACAAGCCCGAGCCGAAGGCGAGGGTTTTTAATGACACGAGTTTAACAATACAGTTGTGAGAAACAGTAAAAACAAATCAAAGAATTAGATTTGTTTATTAACAAAAAATAAAATTTTCAATATGGCGCGTTTTTGCAACTGGACATATTTTTTTACAAAGAAAACAGCCTATAAAGCCTAATCGATTTTTGACAAACGTCGATGTGAAAATAATTAACTTAAAACTGGTAATTAAATATATTAAACAACTATTTAAAAAAAAAAAGAGAATTCAATGCTAAAACGTACGGCATCATTAATTTTTCCTCGTATAAAATCGTATCCCATTTTATTCTATGTATGAAAACTCCTTGCTACTAAACTTTTTTAAATTGACTTATGGCGCGTTTTTGCAACTGGACATTTTTTTTGACAAATGTTGATGTGAAAATAATTAAATTAAAACTGGTAATTAAATATATTAAACGACCATTTAAAAGACTTTTGAGAATTCAATGCTAAAACGTACGGAATCATTCATTTTTCCTCGTAGAAAATCTATCCCATTTTATTCTATGTTTGAAAACTCCTTGCAACTAAACTTTTTTAATTGACTTTTAAATTTAAAACTAAACTGCAAACATAATGATCGAGCTCGTAAACAAAAGTCACGACCGCGTAACAGAAAGATGCCTATGCGTAAGATTTAACTTTCGAGTCATAATTATAGCCTCTGAAAGTACGCCATGTTTAACAACTGTATTGAAATAGTACATTGTGATACAAGGGTGGAAAGTAGGTTATTGCAAACGAGCTGTTATTAACAAGCCCGAGCCGAAGGCGAGGGTTTTTAATGACACGAGTTTGCAATAACCTACACACCCGTGTATCACACGACGTTTTTCAATACAGTTGTGGGAAGTAGTAAAAAAAATCAAAGAATTAGATTTGTTTATTCACAAAAAATAAAATTCTCAGAAAATGGCGCGTCTTTGCAACTGGACATATTTTTTTTACAAAGAAAACAAGGTAGCAAGATTTTGCTTATAAAATTCATTCATTGGCGTGCGCTGAGAAAACTATTGATGATAGATATAAAATTATTAGGAAGGTAGGTAGAGTTGGTAGAGAAGGTAGAGTTGGTAGAGAAGGTAGAGTAGGTTGAGTGGGCAGAGTAGGCAGAATAGGTAGAGTAGGTAGTTTAGGTAGAGTAGGTAGAGTATGTAGAGTAGGTAGATTAGGTTGAGTGGGTAGAGTAGGTTGAGTGGGCAGAGTAGGTAGAGTAGGCAGAGTAGGTAGAGTAGGTAGATTAGGTAGAGCAGGTAGAGTAGGTAGATTAGGTAGAGTAGGTAGAGTAGGTAGAATAGGTAGAGCAGGTAGAGTAGGTATACCTGGATAGGCTGGGTAGGCAGGGTAGACTGGATAGGCAGGGTAGCCAGTTGACGGGAGCGAAGCCCCGCGGGTCAGCTAGTTGACTTATAAATTTAAATCTCAACTGTAAAACTAATGATCGAGCTCGTAAACAAAAGTCACGACCGCGTAATAGAAAGATGCCTGTGCGTAAGATTTAATTTTCGAATCATAATTATAGCCTCTGAAAGTACGCCATGTGTAACAACTGTATTGAAAAAAATATTATAGAATACTGTTGCTTTTTTTATTCAGATTGATATATCTAAAGTATTTATATTTTCTACACACCGACGTGGGTATGCGGGTTTGGCGGTACAGGTCAGCAGATTGGGATGGGATGCGATCTTTTTTCGCATGCTATCCTTGGCGGCCCACTTGCTTCTGTTCCGAAGATCCATCGTCATGCGCTGACGCCGTGACTGATGTGTTGCGCCAGGGGATGGAGTACTACATTCCATTCTCTGACATAGCGCTGTCCGGCGTTGACCGACCATGGTTTGGTGCTGAGTGCAACCGCGCAAATGCGGTTAAACACAAGGCTTACCTGGCATGGGTCGACGCTCGAGTGCACAAAGCGAGTGACGTAACTCAGAAAGAAAGAAAGAAAAAGTATTTATTCAGAAGAAGAGAGCCTTCAACAGGGCTGCCAAATCCTGCAAAAAGGCTATGCGAAGGGCACGTTTTGACCATATTAGCAGAATCGGGAACAAAGCTGCTTCTGCTGGCTTCATACCCTGCTGGTAGCAAAGCATTTTGGTCCCTGGCTAAGTCAGTTGAATCAAACTTCTGTCGCCCCTCGCTACCACCACTGCTGAGACCTGACGGGTCACTGGCCCACTCCGCCGAGGACAAGGCAAACTTGTTTGCCTCCCTTTTTGCGGAATCTCCGCGTCTGAACTCTGATGGCGCGCGGCCCTTTCCGTCTCCTGTTGGATGTGGGACGAGTATGTCGGATATTCGCATCCATCAGAGGGAGGTCTGTAGGGTGTTGCGTAACCTTGACGTGAACAAAGCTAGTGGCCCCGACGGGATACCGGCAATTGAAAACTTGTGCGCCTAAATTGTCTCCGATCCTGACACGCCTATATCGCCTTTCGTTAGCGACTGGAAAGGTGCCGAAGGCTTGGAAGCAAGCTAACGTTCAGCCAGTCCCCAAAAAGGGTAGTCGGGCTGACCCGGCCAACTACAGACCCATCTCGGTAACGTCCATCCTCTGTAAGAGTATGGAACGTGTGCTGAATAATAAGCTCCTGGCATACCTAGAAGACAACGACATCTCATTCTGGATGAAATGGGGTTACAATTATCAGCCAATAAATCAAAGGTTTGTATTTTTAGTAGAGGTTTCAGAAGATTACAAATAGAACTTAAATTAGATATGGACAATTTAGAGATAGTAGAAAATTACAAATATTTGGGTGTGTGGTTAGACAGATCGTTGCGCTGGAGTAAACACATTAACATGACTGTTGAAAAGGTGCAAAGGAGTCTTAATTTACTTAAAGTTTGGCAGGTGCTTCCTGGGGTTTACATCCTAGACACCTAAGACGAATATATATTGCACTAATCAGAAGTCGCATAGATTATAGCTGTTATCTATACGATGCGAGCGCAAAATACCATCTAGATAAATTAGATAAAATTCAAAATCAGGCTATGAGAATAATAGGAAGTTTTATCAAAACTTCACCGATACACGTTATGGAAAGTGAGCTAGGTGTAGTTCCACTGTACTTACGAAGGAAATATTTGGCTTATAAATTCTGTCTAAAGTCAAAGGCTATAGAAAATAATTTAAATTGTCAGTTATTAGAGAATCTCTACGCTCTTCGATAAAATTGCTATTGGGAAAATAAAAAAAATCCTTTATTGGTAACTGTTGCGAATGAGGTTAAAGAGCTACAGGTAGCTTCTTCCTGTCCATTATTAATGTATACTTTACGAACATGGATAACTAATATTAATGTAAAGGAAATAATTATAGTAAATTTAGAATCATTAAAAAATGTAAACGTTCATACGATAGTAACATATTAAAATATGAAGTTATTAGTGAGTTATATACAAAGTATAGTGGTTGGTTTTACATATTTACAGATGGGTCGAAGAGTGTAGAAGGTTATGGGTCTGCATATTATATACCTAATACAGTTATAAGCACAAAGGATAATTGTTTTAAAATAAGTGAACCTACATCCATTATGACGTTGGAACTCATTGCAATCTCAGAGGCTTTGACTTATATAATTAATCGTTGCAGATATAAAAATTTTGTAATTTGTACAGACAGCAAAAGTTCATCACAACACATAGCTCGATGCGCCTCTGGCCACAGAGGTTTATCGATAGCTTATGTTATTCTATCTAAAATTGATGAAATTACTATAAAAGGCATCCAACTGAGGTTGCAGTGGGTTCCATCGCATATTGGGTTGCGGGGCAACGAAGAGGCTGACACGTTGGCAAAATTAGCAGCTAGGAATGGAAAAGAAATAAATACTATATTAGATTATTCAGAATTTTTACCACAATTTAAAAAAATATGCTATGAATATTGGAAGGAATATTTTAATAAACGGTCACTAGAGAAAGGTTTATGGTATAAAACCATACAGTGTGAACCTCTTCGCGTGCCCTGGTTTATGAATAATGATGCTAGTAGAAAAATTATTGTTACTGCTCTTAGACTCAGATCTGGACACATTCCATGCAAAAAATTTGCCTTCATGATGAAGAAAATCACTTCACCCAATTGTGAGGAATGCGGAGTTGTCGAGGACCTACAACATTTATTGATGGAATGTGTCCAATATGAGTCAAGTAGAAATAATTTAGTAAGGTCCCTGAATTTGAACAGAACTAATGTAGGCATGTTCCATACAATTCTATCCCAACCAAATGACGATGATGCGAAAGATTTGTTCAAATTCATGGCCCACGTGTTGTGAAAGTGCAATTGCTTAGGACACAATGGGACTGACATACGCTATGCGTAAAAGGCCCTATAAATAAATAAAGAGAGAAAAAAAAAAAAAAGACATCCTCATTGACCGCCAATACGGCTTCCGCCGAAATCGGTCAACTGGGGATCTTCTAGCGTATGCCATTCACGTCTGGAGTGAGGCCATCGAGAGGCACGGGGAAGCGCTTGCTGTCTCCCTTGACATCTCGAAGGCTTTCGACAGGGTCTGGCATGAGAGCCTTATTGGTAAGCTTCCTTCCTTCGGTCTGCCTAGTGGTCTGTGTGACTGGATTGCTGACTTCCTGAGGAAGAGGTCCATCCGAGTGGTTATCGATGGCTGCTCGTCCGGTCAGTTAGGTGTTAAAGCCGGAGTTCCTCAGGGGTCGGTGCACTCGGCTACACTATCAGTCAGTTTCAATTCAGCTAAGAAAAAAAAAAGACACGCCTAGTGCGTGTGCCGCAAAAAAGGCTCCAGCTTTCCGTGGTGTAGCCGTGCCGATAACAAACCATCTCGACCTTCTTGGTGTTACGTTAACATCGACCCTTTATTTTAGAATTTTGGTCCATTCATTGAGGCAAAGGCTCAGTTGGCTGCAAAAAAGTTGGGGATCCTTGCAAAGGTGAGATGGTACTTCACGCCTGAACCGCTGCTCAAATTGTATAAAGCGCAAGTTCGGTCATGCATGGAGTACTGCTCTCACCTCTGGGACGGATCTGCCAAATATCAACTTGATGCACTTGAGTCGATTGACAAACGGGCCAAGAGGCTTATCGACCACGATGCACTGGTCGCCTCAAAGCTCCAGAGCCTTGAACATCGACGCCAAGTGGCCGCAGTCTTTCGGTTTGTTTATCGGTTACATTTCGGGGAGTGTGCGATGGAACTGCAGTTGCACAATTTGATTCCGCCTAGCCCTTTCCATCACCGGACAACAAGACGTACGGCAATGCGCCACCGGTACATGGTGGACATCCCACACCCATACGTACAAAGCGTTTTGCGAATACTTTCATTGTACGCACAGCTAAGGAGTGGAATTCCCTGCCGGAGTCTTTGTTTCCTGATAGCTACAACCTTGGGGTCTTTAAGTCAAGAGTGAATAGGTTACTTCTAGGCAAGCGTGTTTCACCGTCGACCACATCATCGCTTACCATCAGGCGAGATAGTGGTCAAACGCGAATCTATCGATAAATAAAAAATAAAATAAAAAAGAAATGGCAAGGTTGACATCTGTCGGGCATGTCACCGCCCGGGTGAATCGATCCGCCACATTATCTCTGGATGTTCTCGTCTAGCTAACGAAGAGTACTTGCATAGCAATGATATTATACTAGAATATCATTGTTGCATATGCACAACCTTGTAGCACAGATAATATAATACTAGCATACAGATGCCTCATCCCATACAAAGAAACCTTGCCGACGTAACTAGCGTTTTTTTATCTGATTATACCGATTATTTTTTGTAAATCGATCGCGTTCGGTTCCGTTCCACGGCGATGGATAGATCACCATCTGTATCCGTGGAACGGAACGCGATCGATGTACAAAAAATAATCAGTATAGCACGTCGGCACGGTTTCTTTGTATGCATTGTATGGGATGAGACACCACTGCTTGTAGCCAGGGTCATCCACCAGCTACTTGCTCTGAAATACATTCTTGTGGTATCGGGGGTACCGTACTACAGGTATGTGCCCGACCCAGTTCTCGAAAATGGCAATATCACATTGTACTGGGATCGGTCCATCATCACTGACAAGACTATTGTAGCCAATAAGCCTGATATTGTGGTGGTGGACCGAATCGAGAGACGTGCAATGATTGTTGACATTACCGTCCCGCATGACGGGAACCTCGTGAAAGCCGAGAAAGATAAGCAAATCAAGTATCTTGACTTGGCTCGCGAGGTTGCCGACATGTGGGATGTGGACACAGCGATCATTGTACCGATAGTCGTGTCAGCCAATGGCATATTAGCCTCGACCAACACCTTAGGAGGCTCTCGTTAGGCGGCTGGGTCAAGGGCCTGATCCAGAAAGCTGTACCTACGGCTCGCATTGTTAGGAGGTTCCTCTCTCTGGAGCCCTGACCGCCGGTAGCTTGGACCCTGTTCCCGATACCAGTGGCCCTCTTATTTTTATATATTTAAATATTTTTTTATGCTTTTAAGAAATATTTAAAAATGTAATATAATAAGAAAGAAGATGAATAAACGAAATTTAAATATGATCTACTGAGTGATCATTGTGATGATAATGATTATTTATTAATTGTTATATTGAATCGTAATGATAATTTATTAAGTGACCTATTGAATTGTAATTGTGAGCATAATGATAATTTATTTATTGATCTACGTAATGATAATTGTAATTATCTTTTATTAATTGATATATTGAATGATAATATATTATTTGGGTTATTCCCGTTCGTCCACACCCCGTCGTCTACACTGCGGACGACTGGGAATAATGCGTTCTGTTCGTCCACAGTGTAGACGAACAGAACGCAACATTCCCAGTCGTCCGCACCTCGTTTCATGTTTAGTTTAAGAGTCAGTGTTTTTTTTTTTAAATTAAATAAATGATTTAACGGTTTAATTACTTTAAAAACAACATAACTATTAAGTTTTTTTTATTTAAAATACCTCTTTGCCGTATAAAATTTATTTTGTTTGATAAAATTGTGTAATAATACAAATAAACGTTTTGATGTGCGTCGAATAACGAAATCTAGTTTCCTTTATTTTATGTAAGCTATAAAATATACTTACTCTTATCCTTATAACTCCGCCGCACTTTAATTTTTTGCTGTTAATACAACACCAAACGTTTAATCCACTTTTGTGTGCTCTTCTAACGTAATATTGGTGACCTCCATGAAGTAAAACAGTCCCGTGCTTTCTTTTTATATACACGAGCACAGTTTGGTCACTTGAACCACCAGCCGGTGCACTTAACCCCGACATGATCCCGAATGCAAAAGCTCATCGTCACTTTATTGCCTTAAAACGTGGGCATGCAATATGCAGCGAGCTGATTGGCTATTTCAAGGCCATGTATCTATTGTAACTTTAAAACTTTTTACATATTAATTGCATTTAAACTGATATTGATACGAAAAAAAGCTTTAGATTTACTAGGTATGTACTTTTGAAGTATTTGCCTTACTAAAGTAATAAAGCTAAGTATATAATATTTTAAAAGTATGTTTAATAAAAAATGAAATACTATCATCATATTTTCTTTTTATTAACTCTTAGACTAGACGTGAGATGACGGGGTGTGGACGACTGGGAATAATGCGTTCTGTTCGTCCACAGTGTAGACGAACAGAACGCAACATTCCCAGTCGTCCGCAGTGTGGACGACGGGGTGTGGACGAGCGGGAATGACTCTATTATTTGATCCATTGAATGATAATTTATTAATTTATCTGGATTTAAAATGTAAGTTCATGTTGCATAAATAACGTAAATGTTTGCATGCTGAATGGTAAAATATGGCTAAGCTTTGATATCACAACAACTATTGTGTAATACCCATATTTGCAAAATAAAATTCTATTCTAAAGGAACATGGCGGATTTTGGGCGCCATATTGTAGAGATTGCAATTATTATTTTCTTCGAAACCCATCGAGTGGGATAGCTATCAAAATGAAGGGTTTTTAGAGGTGATTATTGTCTGATATTTACAACTGGCGTAGCCATTGTTGCCAACAAGATCCAAAGATCAGATCAGATCAGATCAGATCTTCTGAGCCGGCCAAGAAGATTGGCGAGAACTGTGCATGTGGGTATTTTTATAAAATAAAATATCATTTTTTTTATATCATCATTTACTAATATAGTTCATTATTATTTTCAACCTAACTTATTTGTCGTTTTATTACATAGGTACATTTGTAATCAGAACAGAATAACACCAAAAGGAATAACATAACCACGCGGTAATGATATCTTTTACCGTGACATAACTTTAAGCTTACATTTTAAAAATAGTAAATAAACAGAAGATGTTTAAACATTGCAAAGCAAGAATGTAATTAAATGTAATATCCTTAAAAAAGTCAGCTAATTAAAGTGTTGAAACTCCAAAATGTTTTTTTTTACAAAGAGAATTAAGAGGAAATGCAGCCACAGGCATCCAACTAAATATCCTAGTTATAATTCGAGGTTTGGCTCTCGATAAATTTCCTCCTCCAATATTGGACCAATTTAAAAAAAAAAAATATTCTGGAAAAGAAAGTTATATACTGTATCCCTGTTTTCCTTTTTGATGTTACATTATCTTTAGAAGCACTAGAACACTCAAAAGATGCTCAATATTGCAATGTCAACAAAGGCCTAGTGTACAAATTTGACAACTATAATTGAAAAAAGAAAAATTAGAAGCACAACATATGTATTCTCTATTCAATTTATGGAATACCTTTAAAATTTGTCCAATACTGGAGTTGTAAATAGGCGAGAGCCAAACCTTGAATTATGACTTTTTACTAAGGAATTCAGTCAGAGCTCTCTGCCCGCATTACCTCATAAGCTGCTTCTAATGGTCAGTAGAAAACTGTATTGATTAGCAAATAATATTCTATTGGGCAGCTTTTCCTATGACATTGATCGGAAATTATCTGCAGGGTTTTAAGTAACTTAATATGAAGAAGATTACTGGACCTTAGTTTGCTTACTTTGCTAACTCACTCCAGCTCCTGTCATCCCCTTCGAACCTAACCTATCTGTGTTGTGGATGTCACCTAATTTCGGGCGCTTAATTTGCTGTCATTAGTCCAATAACTCATTAGTAGATGACAGAGAAAATATTATTATACTAAATGAGCAGCACCCCTTGTAAATATTATTTTTATGCTAACCAATTGTATAATTCAAATATCTATTTATGTTATACTGATAATCCTTGATTAAGTTGCTGAACAGCTATTACTGGTGGTTTTTTTACAGCCAACAAAAATATATTATGCTGTCAAAAGATTTTTCTTGCTGACCAAATATAAAATAAAATGCCATTCAAATAATTCTCATTAAATATCTGCATGGGAGTAACTGTAAAATGTAAATAGAGCAACAGGGTTAGATGAGGTTGCCATACCAAAAACAGGTGTGTAAATTGCCCAAACAAATTGGTAATTTAGTTTTCAGGCAATAAGTTTTTGCTCCCAGTAACTGGCCAAATATCGACATCATTTTTGCTCTTGGCATAAGATTCTTATATTTGGTACGTAAGTAGTTCATATAATTTATATTTCAATGTTATATGTACATCATTTCAGCCATAGATGACATTTTTTTTGGTATGTGTACCAAAGTTTCGAAATAACTTGCTAATTCATCAATGGTGACATCACAGGGTGGATTGAGAGCTTGTTGAGAACAGCTGCTAGATCTACTACTCTGTTGTTTTGGTTCTCTATGCTCCTGTGGACTTGATACATTGTGCTTCATCCATTTACTCACACTGTTATCATTGGTGACTACATTTTGTGCATTAGCACTAGACGATATAGTCAGCTGGTTACAGTTATCAACAAGTGTGCATAAACTTAGTGGGTCACATCTGTCAACTTCTGACAAATTTTTACTTGTTGATTCTTGGCAATTCTCCGTATCCAATTTAACAACAGTACTAAATTTTTTTAATATATTCAATACTGGTTCTTTGAGTATCTTACCATGTTTCTTTTTGTAGATTCCAGGTTTTGGTTTTTTTTGAGAGGAACACAAGCATTTTGACTCATTAGGAAGGACTGTTGTCTTAGGAAAATTTCTTTTCTGATGTGGGTTTACATGTGGATATTCATTATTTCTAGTCTTACTTATTTTTAATGGTTCTATTTCTAGCCGCCCCATTTCCAAATCTAATAATATGTCTTCTTTATCCATGATTCCAAGTACTGCAACAAAAAATATTACTGTTTGTGTATCCACACTGGTTCATTGGGTTAAAATTACACTAATTATTGCATTTCTCAATACTACTGATCTTATTTTCGCTATGAACAAGTGTCACTTTACACATTTAAGGTATGAATAAAAAAATATGTCAAGTTATTTGTAAAGTTAATCAATCTTACCAAGCAATGAAGAACTGTAATTTCATATTCTTCTAGATAATTTGCACTTAAACAATTTGTTTGGAGAACGTGCGTTTGTTTGTTTTGGATTTTAATAACAATCTAAGCACCATTGTGCAAGTAAATCATTGGACGTTTCAAGTGGTTAATGATTCTTATATTTTATTTCTACGTATAGCACAAATTAGTTAATCAATGAGCAATATTAAATTTAGAGTTCTTTGAAGAATGCTTTGTTTGTTTATGGATAACTTACCACTGGCTACCTGTTCTAGTTAGTAATTTCACGACACTGTTTGATAATGATACCATAAGAACAATAATCACTTACTATTAGTTATGTGGGATTCATGTAAAAACTAAATCGTATGCTTTGCTGTTATTATATTGGAAATTTTATTTTGTTTACGTCATGGTCGTCATGTTCCACAGAGTACATTATTATATGTCATGTTCGTTCATCTGTGTTTGGTTTGCTTACTCTATGGTTTGGTTTGGGTGGGTTCGTTAACTTCATGGGTTCATTTAAATTTTATACCGGTGCGTTCATTTCATCATTTTTAAAGTATTCTGACAGTTCTATTGCATTCGTAGCTAACTACCCTTCCGTAAAATATAAAGAAGGAAGACCCTTTTTCTAAGGGGAAAACTCAAAACAGAAAAAGCCCAATGTTTCATGAACACATTTTATCAAACAAAATATAGATAAAACAACATATATATATTCATACAATATATATACGATATTGTATCAACATCCAACGTTGCAATGCTGCCAGCGTTCTGGGCACGTTTCCCGTTTCCGAAATTTTTGATGCACAATGAGTCCTTTTTCTTCACCCCTTTGTATTTTTAAAGATAAAGATACAGTACAACATAAAAGAGTAGAAATTAAATATTTGGGAACTAAAAGTTTTCATTTTCTGGCAACATCTAAAATGAGTACTTGAGCTGTCAATTCTTCTCGATCGGTTTCGTTTTTCGTAAGAATTTTGGTTTTTTTGTGATATTTCTGAGTGTGGACAGAAAAACAGTGGCAAATCATGAATAACGTAATTTGTGGAGGTGTTCGTGATATAGTTTACAAAGTTTATATGTGGTGTATAGCCGAATTCCAAGCCGGGAAGCTTCTATCCAACATAGAAGATATTTACCATCAAACAGCAGATTTTACTGGTAAATAACTATTGAAAGTTACGCTAAACGTTAATTACAAACGATTAATACATTCAGTGAGCTAAATTCTCGAAACACATATCATTTACAAATTATTTGTTTACCATTTTTGAGGTTATGCTAAGGTAAACAAATACCGTTGTAGTTATAGCGCGACTTAACAACGTTGATAGTAAGGCAAAAACAATTAATGTAATTTATTGTGGATACAATTTTTTTTTATGCAATCGACTAAATGGACATTTTAAAATATATTCACGTTTATTTACCGCGGAACTTCTTTCGTCGGACTGACAGTGATTCTTTTATTTGCTTGTTTTAGGTGTTTCTGTAAGCACAGTGCGCAGAATCGTGCAACACGGCATTGAAAACGGTGGGAAATTCTCAACACCAGCTAAACACATGAAGGGTCGTCCCGTGGTGCAGAAAGCAGTGACGATGAGACTGGTTCAGAAATCAGTAACGAATCAATGCCAGAGCTTAAAATTGTGAAAGGTTATGGACGGACAGAATCTAGCAAAGACTGGTTTTTACTTTATATAGTTTAATTAAAGAAATTTTATACACGTCTCCATTTTACAAAAACAGTATGACAGATAATAACTTCTTAATCTTCTAGGTACTCTATCTATCAAGCGAACCATAGATTTCACTTTGCCAGTAACATTTTACTAACACCGTAACACCTTCTCCTATTTTTATAAAACAGCCATTTGTTTACATGTTTTACTAAAAATAAAACTTTACTATGTTTATCAACTAAGTTTATACATACAAAGAATACTAATAACAGTTCAACTTAGTTAAATAACCTACTTATTTAGCAATTTCCTACAATGAGTTTCAAATTTAATTCTCAACAAAGGTTTTGTTAGAATATCAGCTACCTGCTGATCAGTTGGACAATAAGATACAGTTATATTTTTCTTAACATAGTTTTCATGAATGAAGTGATATCTAACATCAATGTGCTTTGATCGTTTGTTAAATGAACCTGTTTTTATAAGTTGAATAGAGCTTTGATTATCAATGTGCATTGTTGTTTCGATGTCACTTTTAGTTATTTCTTTTAACAAAGTTTTTAAATACAATATTTCTTTACAGCAATCTGCAGCTGCTATAAATTCTGCCTCTGTAGAGGATAATGCCACTATTGGCTGTCTTTTAGAACACCATGAGATAGGTCCATTAAATATTATTACATAGCCAGTAGTGCTACGTCTAGTTGCTACATCATTTGCATAATCTGCATCACAGTATGCATTCAAACAAAAAAAACTTTACTATCAGACTTAAACATAATACCTTCATCTAATGTTCCTGCTAAGTATTTTAATATTTTCTTTACAGCTAACAAATCTGTATGATCAGGATTCTCTAATTTCTTACTAGCTTCATTTACAGACTGAGCAATATCTGGTCTCGTCCGGGTTGACAAGTATAACAAACCTCCTACCAGTTCACGATATGGAAAGTTACACTGAGATATTATGTTTGTTTTCTCTGTCTTTTTCTCAAAATTTCCAGGAATTTTACTTGTTTTACAATCACTCATATTAAATCTTTTTAATAACATTGCTGTGTATGCTTTTTGTGTTAATTTTATACCTGCACTTGTTCTATTTATTTCTAAACCAATATATTGTTCAGAATTTTTGCTAATTTTAATTTCAAATGATTTTTCCAAACAATTTAGAATATCTAACAATTGTTGTTTACATTTAGCTACTAACATGCCATCATCAACGTATATTGCAAGAATTACAGACTTATCCTGATTTGTAAATACACATTTATCTGATTTTGTTGGTGTGAGACCTAGTTTTAACAAAGTTTCAGTGAATGTTTTATTCCAAGTAATTGGTGCCTGTTTCAAACCATACAATGCTTTATTAAGCTTACATATTTTATCATTTTTGTTCTCATAGCCTTCTGGCATTTCCATGTATATTTCATCTTGTAATTCACCGTACAAGAAAGCAGTTTTTACATCAAAAACCATCATTTCAAAATTATTATACACAGTTATAGCCATAATAGTTCTAAGAGTTGACTGACCTATTACTGGACTGTAAATTTCATCATAATCTACCCCCCATCTTTGTTCAAATCCCCTTACCACCAACCTAGCTTTATATACTCCGTTACTTTTCAAGTTAAAAACCCATTTATTAGACAAAATCTTCTTACCCTTAGCTTCCGCCTTATTAATTACTTGCCAAGTATTATTTATTGCTAGAGATTCCTTTTCTGATTGTATTGCCTTCTCCCAATCCTGCCTTTCAGGACCTGAAATAGCATCATGATAGGTTAGTAGAGCATAGTCATTAAACCTAACAGGTGGTTTTCGCATTCTTTTGCTTTTCCTTATTTCTTCTTCTATTGTCTCATCATCAGATTGTGATACTGTTGTATCATTGCTTTCAGTAGACACATCTTGATCATTTTCACTGTAAAACAGTTCTTCATCACTGTTATCTGATATTATCATTTGAATACTCTTGTTTGTATCACTTTCATTTTGTTTTATTTCTTGGTTACCTTCTGGTTCTATATTTAATATCTCCTTTGTTATTATTTTTACTTGTTGTTCTTCCGGTTTTAGCTCATTGATTTTATGATTATTCAATATTGTTATGTCTCTTCCTACTTCTATTCTCCTTTTTTCACTGTTCCAAAGTCTATAGCCATTATTAGTGTAGCCTACTATTCTGAGTTTTTTCCCTCTTGGTTCTAGTTTTTTCAAATTTCCTAAATGTTTAGCATAAACAAAAGTACCAAATTCTTGAATGTTGGATATGTCTGGACGTTTGGAATACCATACTTCATATGGTGTCCTTTTCTGTATAGTGTCACTGGGTAATCTATTTATGAGATAGGTAGCGCACAGGACAGCTTCACCCCACATCTCATTTTCCATCTCAGCATTAAACAACAAAGCTCTTGTTTTTTCAAGTAGTGTTTTATTCATTCGTTCTGATTTCCCATTCAGTTCAGGTGTATACGGAATAGTATAGTCAATTTGTATACCCTTTATAGAACACCAGTTTTTAAAATCATTGCTTCTATATTCACCACCATTGTCACATCTAATACAAGAGACCTTTTCCGCTTTTTCACGTTCAGTTTCTTCAATATAGTTTTTAAAAATTTCAGGTACTTGACTTTTCTGTTTTATCAAATATGCTTTAGTGAAGTTACTGTAATCATCTATCATTGTTACTAGATATCTTTTACCATCATGTGTTTCTGTTTCAAATGGCCCACAGACATCTGAGTGTATGACTTCCAAAATTCTATTTGCCCGTTTTCTTTGAGTATTGAATGGTAGTCTTGACTGCTTGGCTTTTATACAAATTTCACAATTTTCTTCTATGTTTATGTTTCCTTCTAATTTTATTCCATCAGCCACTTTCATAAGACTTTGTAATACTTGTTTTCCTGGATGGCCAAGTCTCCTGTGCCATTCCATGGCTGTTCCCCTTTGCTTTGCCAATAGAGAACTTTCTTCATTGATTTTATTCATTTTTATGTAATATAAGCCATTTTCTTTATTGCCACACAGAACCAACTTGTTATCTTTATATATTTTTACATCTTTTTCAGTAAATTGTACCATTCCATTTGCTTTTGTAATTGAACTAACAGATATTAAGTTCTGTGTCAAGTCTGGCACATACAGAGCCTCTACCAAAGCACATTTGTCACTTATTACAGTACCTTTTCCTTCCAAGTACATTGAGCAGTTGTTAGCAGTTGCTATTTGCGTTCGGTGGATCTGAAAATCATCCATTAGGTTTTCATTGTTTATCATATGTGTTGTGCTACCAGAGTCGACCATAAAATTCATATTTTTACCTTCTGTTGTTATCAAAAATACTGATTCTTTTTCAATGCTTTTCTTCCGAAAGAAACAGTCCTCTTCTTTATGATTGGTTTTCTTGCATATTTTACATTGTTTTTCTTTTTCTTGCATTCCTTACCCAGATGCATTCTCTTACATATGCTGCATGCTTTACATTGTGATTTTATGTGGCCAGGTTTACCACATTGAAAGCATTTAATGTTCTTAACTTTGGTTTTATGATGACTTGCTCTATATGCTACTGGTTCTATCTCATTTCCTTCTCCTTCATGTCTATTTTCTTCGGATAGTAAACGATTCGTCAAATTTGCCAATGTTTTATTGTCATCGGGTGTTGATTCCCACGCTGTTATAAAAAACTTATATTTTTCTGGTAGACATGAAAGTATTTTTGATATTATTAAATCATTGCTTATGGTTTGTCCAAGGTTATTTAGTCTCATGGCTAAATTTTCAATTTCATTAATCATCTCTGACAGTTTCATATTCTTAGAGTCAAAATTAAAAAAGTTTTGAAGTAGGGTGGATTTATTCCTTTCCTCACTTCCTTCAAAAATGCTACAAAGCTTTTCAAACATTTCTCCAGCACATGTACAGCTAAGCACATGTGATTTCAATTTTCTGTCTATTGTGTTCATTAACAACTTTTGTGCTTTAGCGTCCTTCAACTGATTCTCTTCTTTTGCTAAATCAGTTTTCTTGACTGTTAATATATCAAACAATGAATTGGCTTTCATAAATATGCATATTTCAAACTTCCATAGGTGAAAATTTTTGCTACTTATCAATTTTTCAATGCTGGATTCCTCCGCCATATTGCAGAATTTGCAGACTTCCGCGATTGCGATATTTTTATGTTTTTTACTTTTACTGGTATTAATTTTTATTTCTGCGTTCGTGCTTCTGGGCCCATAACCTGTGAAAGGTTATGGACGGACAGAATCTAGCAAAGACTGGTTTTTACTTTATATAGTTTAATTAAAGAAATTTTATACACGTCTCCATTTTACAAAAACAGTATGACAGATAATAACTTCTTAATCTTCTAGGTACTCTATCTATCAAGCGAACCATAGATTTCACTTTGCCAGTAACATTTTACTAACACCGTAACAAAAATAGACTAAACGAACTTAAGTGATCCCATGCAAGGTGCAGAGTATTAAGTTTTTGATTTATTAGATTAGTTTATTTTATTAATTTTAGTTTATATCTGAGGTTATATGGAAAGCAATTGATTATTAAAAATACTTATTTTTTGTGAAATTGTTGTTTTGTTGCTACTTCATATTAAATATTTAATAAATATACTTATTTAATATATTTACTCATTTTTTATACCCAATAAATAAATAATACTATTCAAGTATCAAGATCAGCTGGGTCGTACTAACTGGGTTGCTATCTGAGCGATTGTGACGCCCTCATTTAATTTCTACTCTTTTATGTCGCACTGTAATTTATTTGTCCAAACATGAGTTCACTATACAGTAGGCATGCAGGATGTTCTATTTTTAATTATTTTTGTAGTGACATGTATCGCCTGGTAGGCGTTCAAATATATTCTACAATATGTATAAATTAAAGCACAAAATGGTAAAAAAAAAATACATTTTATCAAAAAATGCACAATGGGTCATAAAAAAAACCAGATTCACATATTAAAATAATGTCAAAACGTAAAAAAATTAAGTCAGGAATCATAAAATGTCAGGTAAGTAAAAAACAAATGTCAGATATAAAACACAAATCATAAAGTATCATATTTTTTTTTTTTTTTTGATTTTGGCATTGCACTATTCGTGCTTATTGCCACTGACAATATTTTATCTGATAATAACAAAACGTAAGAATTGATAACTCGCGAAATAAAAAAATATTATAAAGGGAAATTTGGAAACGGAAAGGAGAATAGTTGTTTATAATAAAAATAATAAATTTTAACAAATTTAACAGTGTAATAGAGACATGTAATACAACAGCAAACTCACCAGGTGACCCAATAGAAGGGCCAACTCGGTGCGTCTATCGGTTTTTATACCTACTGAACTAAAAACTATTTAATAAATTATTTATATACATATTAAAATTTACATTTAAATAGCTATATCATTATTTACAAGGAAAAGTGCTATGGTTTTATAAATATCTAAATTAAAATTAACTAAAATACATGAGATAGAAGTGGGAAAAGGGACTCGGAGGGAAACAAGGCTTTGGAAAAGTGAGGAGTGGTCATAAAGGGGACAGGCAAAAATAAAGTGGTTCAGATCTCCCACTTCAGCGCCACATTCACACTCAGGGCTCTGCACAATGCCAAGCCTGGCAAGATGAGCTGGAGTGCACACATGACCCAATCGCATACGTATGAATATGGTTGAAATCTTTTTGCTTAGCTTGTACTTGCTAAACCAAGGTTTTACAGGAATGGATGGTTGGATAGTACGATAAAATTTCCCTTTTAGTGATTGCCCTGACCAAAGCTGACCCCAGGATTCCTGTAGATAAACCCTGGGCAGAGCAGCCAGATCTTGGGAGTTATTTTTGTACGGAAAAATGTCTCCACATAATACAGCATCATTAGCTAAATGGTCTGCTCTCTCATTACCTAAAATGCCACAATGTGAGGGTATCCACGCAAAATGCACTGAATATCCCATACTAGAACATCTGTGAAGTAGTTCACGTGTTTCAAATATAATAAAAGAATTATGAGAATAGAAAGGAAATCTGGCCAAAGATTGTAAGGCACTCCTTGCATCAGTTAAAATGAGTGAATTCCGTAAGCCCATAAGGAGTATATATTCGACAGCTTTGAATAGACCGTAACATTCTCCCGTAAATACAGATGATTCGGGCGGGAGCTTTATTTTTTGGACGACATTATACTGGGAGTGATATACACCTACTCCCACACATGAGTTTCTTCCATGTTTTGAAGCATCTGTAAACAGAAGCTGACAGCCCTTAAAGTCTCTATCCATAGTAAAGTTGAAATTAATGTTATGACATACGTCATCTCGGTAAATGTTAAGGTTATAATGAATGTTTGGTGCCATAATTAATGAATTGTAATTACTATGATATATAGGAAGAAATTGGGATTGGTGGCAAGGAGCTTCAATTAAATTGTATTTTCTAAAGCTTTTAACTAAACACGGAGTATCTTTGTGCCTCCAGTAAGCGGATGAAGTAACTTCTTCAGAGAGAATGGAAAGTGTATTCCGTAAAGGATGATTTGTAAATTGCAAACACCGAGCCATAAATCTATCAGCTAAAAATTGACGTCGCAAATGAAGCGGAGGGTCTCCACATTCCACCTGAAGACAATTAATAGGACTGCTTTTCATTGCACCTGAAACTACTCTTAGTGCCTTAGACTGAACACTTTCCAGTTTCTTAAGACCAGCTACATTAGCAGGTTCCAGCAAAAAGGTCCCATAGTCCAATACACTTCTAATCAAGGTGTTGTACAGTAGTTTTAAAGAAAAGGGATGTGCGCCCCACCAAACACCAGCAAGACATCTAATTATGTTGATATTTCGTTCACATTTAGCGGCTATATACTCACAGTGTGGTAAACCTGTAAGATGTGTATCCAAAACAAGGCCTAAAAATTTTACTTGATTTTTAAGTGGCATAGAGATATTATCATATAATACTGTAACTGCTGGAGGCTTACGCATTCTAGTAAATAAGACTATGTTGCTTTTATCAATTGACAGGTGTAGACCATTGGTTTTCAACCAAGTCTTCAGTAAGCATAAAGAAGATGTTAAGGAAGTACAAATATTCGCAACAGAATGACCAGATAAATAAAGAAGTAAATCATCTGCATATTGAAGGACTTGTACCGACTCATTTAGAGAGGATTCTAAATCATAAGTGTAAATATTATAGAGAAGTGGACTAAGTACAGAACCCTGAGGGAGACCTTTCCATACTAAACGGGTAAATGTACACCCTTGAATGTCTAGATTTAACGATCTCTCTGAAAGCATATTAATTATGAAATTAGACAGCATTTTTGGAATTTGTAATAAGTTCAACTTTTGTTCCAGGACTGATACTAGGACATTATCGTAAGCTGAACTTATATCCAGGAAGGCAGCAATAACAGAGTTATTGGAAGAAAAGGCTAAGCGAATATCAGTTGTAAACACACTAAGACTATCAATGGTACTCTTACCCTTCCTAAACCCAAACTGTGATGTTGCCAACAAGTTTTTGCTTTCCAAAAACCACTCCAAACGATTCTTAATGAGATGTTCAACAATTTTAGCAAGAACTGTTGAAAGTGCAATTGGTCGATAAGAAGTAACTTTAGAAGAAGGTTTGTTTGGTTTCAGAATAGGAATAATTGTTTGAGACTTCCAACATGATGGGATGTTGCCAGATGTTAAAGCTGTATTGATGAGATCTAAATAAATTAAAAGAACAGAGTCAGACAGATTGGCTATAAATGAATATGGTATACCATCTTCACCAGGAGCTGAATCCTTAACATGTGAAAGGACTCCTTTCAACTCACTTAGTGTGAAAAGAGTGTTCAACTCGGAGTCCAAAGTAGGAACATAGTGAAAATGCATTAATGATCTCTGTTCTGGGACCGACGGAGGAGCCAAATGATCCATGAACTCATTGGCCAACTCTAATGGCAGTTTTGAGGATGTTGTGTCACTGAATGCTGACCTGAATCGCCTGATATTTTGCCATACTACAGAAGCATTAACTTCTGGAGAGATGGATGCACAAAATCTTTGCCAACCTTCAAATTTCTTTTTCCTGAGGAGCTTACGAGTTGCACGAGCAGCTTCTTGGTAAATCTCAAAATTGTGATGAGTCATGGTATGGCAATAATTTTTTTCAGCTTCTTTTCTTTTTTTAATGGCCTGTGTACACTCAGCATCCCACCAAGGTGGTGAAGGAATTTTGCCTTTAGCCCCATTCTTAATAGGGAAAGTATTATCTGCTACCTCTATTAAAATTCTTGTAATTGCATTAGATAATAACTGAGGATCATGTAGTATGGAAATAGATAAAGCAGAAATTCTTTCTTCCACACAATTTTTGTATTTATCCCAGTCTGCATTTTGAAGTCTGTATTTTAATCGCGGTTGTGGTGTCAGAATGCAAGTATCTGGTTTTTTAGGTGGAAAAGAAATGATTAAAGGAAAATGATCACTACCATAAGAAGACGGTAAAGGCGACCAGGATAATGTCGATGCCAACTCAGGTGTGCAGATTGAGAGATCAGGAGCACTATTTCCCTCATCTGGATTTGTTTGTCGTGTTGGAAGACATGTGTTTAAAATACACAAATTGTTTGAGTCTAGAATTTCTAATAACTTTTCCCCATAAAAATTGGAACAAGAACTGCCCCAAGTCTGATGCTGTGTATTAAAATCACCCATTACCAAAAATGGTTTAGGTAAAACTGTAAAAAGATTATTAATTTCAGAAAGAATATTTACAGTAGGGCGAGAATAATATATACATACTATACAGATTTTATTTACAATAGCAGCAACAGCAGATATATCATCACTGAGACTTGGAAGAGGAAAAGACTGAAAACACAAGTTATTTTTAATAAGTATGGCGGCACCGCCATACCCATCGCTTCTGTCTGTTCTTAGACACGCATAGCCAGGAATTCTAAAAGAGAACCCCGGTTTCAGCCATGTCTCACAGAGAGCGACTGCAAAGGGATTATATTTATTTAATATATAGTACAGATCAGATTTTTTATTTACAATGCTGCGACTGTTCCACTGAACAATCTTGGGTTGAATTGGATCCATTATGGTTAAATAAGTTAGACAGCGTATCAATTAAAGTGGCAACGTTGGACGGTTCAATCATATTATTTTTAGATAATGTATTAATTAACATGATAATTAAATTAAAAATTAGACTTTCATTATTATTAGTTGTTTTATTATGCAAAGCAACACCATTACCTGATTTAGAAACTTCATTATTAATAATCTCTTGATGAGCTGTCCGGTCATACCCCTTGGCTGTTTTTGGGGGATCCCGAGGTTTTAGGAATACTGTTTTCCTGTGTGATGTGAAATTTGATGTGTTTGGTGAATGAGGCGAAGGTGGTGTAGAAGAAAAAATATTATTTTTGTGTGATGGAGCAGATGTTACCACATCTGCATATAATTTGGAGATTGGGGGATGTAGCAGCGACGCTTCAGCATACGACACGCAGCTATGGGCCATATAGTGCTTAATTGACTTTTGTCTCTCGAACTCTGGGCATTTTTTGTTAATGGCGTAATGAATGCCACCGCAATGACAGCATTTACTGTCATTTTCGTCTTCAATACTACAAGTGTCAGCAGAATGCCTCTCCTCACACTTGAAGCACTGAGGGTTCGACCTACATTGTACCTTTGTATGACCAAAATGACAACAATTAAAACATTGAATTGTTGGGAATGTATACAATTCTACTGGCATCGAATTATAACAACAAAACACACGTTTTGGTAAAATTTGACCATCAAAGGTGAGCACGACTGTTTGGGATGGTTTCCAAACAGGTGTCGGTTCGTGAACTTTATAGTTAAGACGCCTTGCCTTAATAACTTTTCCGCATCCAGTGGGAACAGTCACATTTTCCATTATTTCCTCGGGAGACCATTCGGTAGGAACACCTTTAATAATACCCATACGACACACATTAATAGATGGAACAAATGCTTTTAATTTCTCTTTCACTAAACAAGGGTCATTTATAAAAGAGTTTGCATCTAGGTAATGAGAGAAGCTTAATGAGATCCTATTTCGACCGATGCGTTTTAGAGAACCATTTACAATATTATTGTAGCGGCGTTTTTTAAGAAAATGCCCTAATGTAATTGGGTGTAATGATCAATATTTTTTTGTATATGTACAACATACGGCGACAGGTCTGTGGCTTCGTACAAAGCCCTAGCAACTTGTGGCGCTTTCTGGAGAAGTTCTGATGTGGAACGAATATTACTTTGTTCACCTTCCACAGAACGTGGAGTGGCTTCCCGATGGACTACTACCGATTCATTATCGCAATGGCAATCTGATTCCTTATTAAGTCCTGAAGAGTGACCATGTCTCCTTCTTTTATTACAGTGTTTGCACATTTTACGTGGAGCTCTAGCCCTTTTCCGCTCCGATCTGGTTATGGACGAGTCAGTGTCCATACTTGATTCATTAATAACAATGTTAAGCCCAACCGAGGGGACTGTGCCCCCCGGATCAGGCGGTTCCTTGTCCATCGGACAATGAAATAAAAAAATGTAAAAACTTACCCTAAATGTAGAAAATTATATACACAAACAATAAAATTAACTAGCCTAATCAATATCTACATAAATCTACACAACTTATCTCCAATATCAAAAGTTTTGTGTTATTTAAAAAATCCGAAAGAAAAATCACGACCGCCAAATTCGACAATTCCCGCGCTTTTTCATAAAGTATCATACCAAATTAATAAAATAAACCACTGTCAAACGAAAAACCAAAAAAAAAACAAAACACATGGCTTTAAAAAAAAAAACAATTTCATATTTTAAAAGAATGCCAACAACGTAAAAAATAAGGACAAAATCACTGACCTCTAATATACAAGTACGCTGGACTTCATATTATCGATGACAAAATTAAGACATTTGATTTTCGCCATTTTGGCGCTGATAGCAACGTGACTTAACGTGAGATTCCATGGAACTAATATTAGAGATGGGACATCCTTCGGTATAAAAATACGTGAGAATAATTTAATCCGTAAGAGAAAAAGAAAATCCCAATTATTTTAATTGAGATTCATTTCTAAGTAATTGAAAACGTGCTGTAAAGGTTAACTGAAAAATACTTTCAATCAGATTGCAAGCTATAAACTAGTGGATAGCGTACTACTAAAGTTATAGCGCATTACTGTCAGATCAGTGAGATTTAAATATGGGGATAGGCTAACAACTTATCCTTTAAACTAGTATATTTGAGCAAGTATCTGCTCGCTCAAGTATACTAGTTAGTTTATACTTACATTTACAATAGTTTGGATTCACTCGGTTGGAACATCATTCATACAAATATTTGCGTACGAATGAGATTGATAATAATTTACAACGGACATATTTCTCGCTCACATCGCTGAGATCCTGTCTCTGTAGTGTTAAGGTGCAAATAAGAGTGACATCGCATTCCAGCGACGTGAAGACTTATATCAGTTTTCAACTCTGTTTCAGATGCAGATATAAATTGTTTGACTTAAAAACATTTGTTAATACAATTATAATTATCATGATATTATTCCAGAATTAATTCCAGACAGGAACGAGGTGATTGATACAAGAAGAGAGAGGCCTGTGCTCAGCAGTGGGCGAAGTCGGACTGTGGATGATCATGATGATGATTCCAGAATTTAGTATTACACTTTGCTTTTTAACATATTAATACTGATTATTAGGCATTCATATAACATTCATCACTAATACCATTATGAGATATTTAGTTGCAACATATTATGAGAAGTCAATACAGTAGATGAGTGATACGCCTTGCCAAGTCTACTATTTTGATATTAGTGTAATTTAAAAATATTACTAATACTCATATACTCGTATTAGTTAAAATAATATAATATTTCCAGGCGAACATATTAGTATTACCTAATCTTGAGAAATATCGGTATTAACCTATCTCTAAATGTGTCAATTTTAGTTCCTGAGAACCTCGAGTGGGGCGCTTTGATTCGGCACAAAAACCAACTGTCATTTCATCTAATTTAATTAGTCCAGCGCACAGACTACTTATAGATACTACGTATGTCCAGCGTATTTGTATGATAGAGGTCAGTGGTCAAAATTAATAAAATCATAAAATGTCAGAAAAGTAAAAAAATATAAAAATATGTCAGATGTAAAAAATAATAAAATATAAAAAAAAACAATTTGAGTGATTAAAAAATTATGTCAAAAAGATAAAATAAGTAATGTCAGATTTAAAAAAACATATTAACTATCCTGCTGAATGTCATCTAAATCAAATAAATCGGGATTGATGAAAGAAAATAGCGTCAAATAATATTATCGCTCAAGAAGTCACCTTTTAAATAGGTTTGCATTTTTTTAAAATATTCAATTGTATATACGTTATTCTAATATATTTGTTACAAACAGTGTTTGTATGTACTTTATTATAGGAATAAAAATATTTTATAGACTGAAAAATCCACAATAGAGACGTAATATTGACTTTTCCAAGTGTATAGAGTCTGGCAAACGAAAGTAGAGACTGAAAAAGCGCGTCAAATTTAAAAAAAGCGAACTAAAAAGACATAAACTAGAAGAAAATCATGCTGTGCAGTCAGAGGATACTTATGCGCGAGCTTGCTGGCCAAAACCAGATGTATCCTCCGACTGCACAGCATGATTTTCTTCTTGTTTATGTCTATATTTATATGTAATTTTTAATTTGACTCGCGAACTGAATACATACTACATGACAAATTAGCATGGAACTAGTATAAACTATAGTTCTTGCCAAACTTCTTGGCCGCCCTGAAGTTGGCTAAAATGGCTGCGTAGTAATAAATCTTCTGGGCGGCCCACAAGTTTAGCAAGAACTATAGTTTATACAGAAGTTTATACTATTACTAGTTCCATGCTAATTTGTCATGTAGTATGTATTCAGTTTGTGAGTCGTGTCAGCTGTCAACAGTGTCAACCAAGTGTCAGCTGTTTCCCCGTTTTGTCTGATTTTATTAGTCTGAATCACATCTTAAACTGAATAAAATAATTGTATCATTCTTGAATGTGTCTATTGAACACAAATTTCCACACTTCTTAATGAATACAAACACTAACTGGATCTCAGAGAGAAGCAGAGCCACAAGACGAGGTTAAATTCAGTTCGAAAATCAATACATAACGTGAAGAGTTTGAAGGACTTTTGGCATTATAATGCCTTGTATTCGAAAATATGTATTTTGGATTGGTTTAATATGTTTGATTAGCTTCTGTTACGGAGAACACCTGAAGTCATCATCATCATCGAGTGAACAAAAAAATCCCAAGTTGATATTTACTAAAAAACATACTACATTTCAAGGAAATGCGGACACCAATAACAAAAATCACGAAATTGGTTGGCCAAGGTCAAAGCGAGCCAGTTTACCCAATCAGAGTGATAGTTCTAGTGAATTGCCTGTGAATAACCAAATTGTGAATTCAACATTAAGCTCTTCAACTGAAAGTTTAAATATTGCTACAGAAAAGAATGATAAGGAAACTTCCATTTTATCGGTTGTGCTTGTAAACATATCTTCGTCAGCGACTCCAAATGCCTCGGTTGTTAGTCCCTCAGATGCGGCACCATTGCCTGAAAAGAGCTCTGCTGAAGATGAACACAACAGTTCCATGGCAATATTTTTTGTGTTATGTGTGTTGGCACTAGGCATTTTACTGATTCATCTCATGCTCCAAACTGGATTCTCATATCTGCCCGAGAGTGTTGTAATAGTGTTTCTTGGTGCTTTAATTGGTATGATCATCAACTTGATGTCTATTAAGAATATTGCAAACTGGAGAAAAGAAGAGGCATTTTCACCAACTGCTTTTTTCCTAGTTCTGTTGCCTCCCATTATTTTTGAATCAGGTTATAATCTTCACAAGGGCAATTTTTTCCAAAACATTGGATCAATCTTATTGTTTGCTATAGTTGGAACTGCTATATCAGCATTTGTTATTGGTGCTGGAATATATTTGCTAGGGTTAGCTCAAGTGGTATATAAACTTAGTTTTGTTGAATCATTTGCCTTTGGCTCTCTGATATCAGCAGTAGACCCCGTAGCCACCGTGGCAATCTTCCATGCTCTAGATGTAGATCCAGTACTCAACATGTTGGTTTTTGGAGAGAGCATACTAAATGATGCTATTGCTATTGTGTTGACAACTGCTGTTTTGGACTCAAATGATCCTCTCATGTCCACTGGGGAAGCAATTCTTTCTGCAATCAATAGGTTTTGGTTAATGTTCTTTGCATCAGCAGGCATAGGAGTCTTGTTTGCACTTGTTAGTGCACTTTTACTGAAACATGTTGACCTTCGAAAGAATCCATCTCTTGAATTTGGTATGATGTTAGTGTTCACTTATGCTCCATATGTGCTGGCTGAGGGTATACATTTGTCAGGTAATCATTTTATATATTCTTAGTGATGTTATAATACTTGTCAGAATTCAGAGTTTGGTGTTTAAACTCAATTAGCTGTTATCTGCTTTTGAATAAGCATAATTATTTTGTTTCAGGAATAATGGCAATATTATTTTGTGGGGTGGTAATGTCTCATTACACACATTTCAACTTATCAACGGTGACCCAGGTCACCATGCAGCAGACTATGAGAACCCTGGCTTTCATTGCCGAGACCTGCGTGTTTGCTTACTTAGGATTAGCTATATTCAGGTATATTGTTTTATATCATTATCATTCAACACTATGTAACTAACAAAATAAGTAGGAAATATAAGATTAATTCTTATATTTTTTTTTGTGTTTACAGCTTTAGGCATCGTGTGGAGCCAGCCCTGGTGGTTTGGAGTATAGTAATGTGTTTAGTTGGTAGAGCTGCTAATATCTTTCCACTTGCTTTACTGTGCAATAAATTCCGTGAACATAAGATAACTAAGAAAATGATGTTTATCATGTGGTTTAGTGGTAAGTAGTACATAATTTATGTTTTATACCTGAATACTGAGATGATGACTGGTATGGAATAATAACACACTGCATTTTTTTGCATTCAAATGATTCAAACCTCCAAGTCTCACTTTGTAACACTGGTCAAATAAGCTTATTCTTATTTAACATTACCTACCTATTGTTTTAAAATTGCAAAATTCAAAGGCTCTATGTTCGAACTAAAGAACCGATTAAATATAAATAATACGATGTACCTATTACATTTTACAGGACTTAGAGGAGCAATATCCTACGCTTTATCACTTCACTTGGGCTTCTCCGATGAAACTCGGCATGTCATTATAACTACAACACTGATAATCGTCCTTTTCACAACTTTATTCTTCGGTGGATCTACTATGCCTTTGTTAAAGTTTTTGCGGGTAAGTACAGGAATATTTAATGGATAAAGCAATTATTATCTGAACGAATTCTCCCGTCATCGCTCTTATTGACCAACGTTTTTTTTGCCATATGCATTATTTGACATATTTTCATATTATCGAAGTATCATGTGGCATATGTATTATTTTACCGAACTACTTTTTGCTTTTGGCCGAAGCCTCTTTGAACTTTTTTCATGTGCCTTATTTGCTCCACACCGAATCAACATTTTACGGAATATTAACTGGTCACAAATATATAGCCAGTTACTTGGTAGCATTTTCAATTTAAAATTGAAGTAGTGTCTAGTTCTAGTTCTAGTTAGGGGGGGTTTTGGTTTCCGCACTTAGTCCTGGATGGACCTTTGTACGTGAGCCATGGCGGCCGTTGGGTGGTCATTCCATCCAGCCCACCTCCCTCCAGAAGTCAATTAGAGCTCCTGGTTTCATCAAAACATCCGTGTACGATCTGGGTGACCCGAGGGTTCGTGTTCTTATTTGTGTGATACCTGTGCATTCAAAGAGAACGTGCGCGACGGTTTCTTCGGCCTCCATGCATGCCCTGCACAGAGGACTGTCCGTTATGCCTATTGTGTGGAAGTGTTTGTTGAGTGAGCAGTGTCCCGTGATGGTCCCCGTTACCAGGCGCAGGCCATTCCTGTCCAGGCGTAAAAGACGTCTGGTAAGCTTACTGTCCAAGGATGGCAGAGCTTCTTTGGATTGCCTACAGCCCGGTACCGAGGCCCACCAGCTCTCTGCCTGTGTCTGGGTGAATTCCTGTAGCCACCTGCGTATTTGGTTGAAGGGGATGGGTACAATAGGCTCAGGTCCATAGACCTCCGAGCTGGATCCGCGTCTCGCAAGCTCGTCAGCCGCGTCGTTGCCCAGCGATCCGCTATGTCCCTTTATCCATTGTAGTGTCACCGTGTTACGGCTGGATACAGTTGTTTGTTCTAGTGCGTTGTGACATTCTAGTACTAGTTTTGATGTAATGTATTTTTTCCGTAAGGATTGTAGGACTGATGCGCTGTCGGAGAGTATCCGTATGTGGCTGTCCGTAACCCTCCTGACTTCTAGGGCTTGGACCGCTTGTATGATGGCCACACACTCCGCCTGATAGACGGTGTTGAAACCTCCTAGCGGTCTGGATATATTTATGTTGAAATCGTGTGAGAAGACTCCGACTCCGGTACCCGAGTCCGTTTTCGATCCGTCAGTGTATATTCTCATCTCTTTCGGGCCTGAGTAGTCACATCTTTCCTCTGTGAGTATTATGTTATAGTGCCTAAGGAAGTGGTATGTTTTTGGGGCTTTGTCGCATGGTGATGCTAACATCGGTGAAGTAGTGTCATAAAAAGTCAATATGAGCCAGTTACTTGGTAGTATTTTCAATTTAAAATTGAAATAGTGTCATAAAAAGTCAATATGTTGAGCTACAAAATTTAGTGACAGAAACAGGGACTGAATTACCCAAAAATTAAGGTACCTTTAAATTTCGGTATGACGTCATACCGTTAAATAAGTGTTACCGAAATATTTTGATATCGTTATTTTTTTCAGTAGCGGAATTTTGAGGTTGGAAATGCATACCGGTATATTTCGGTAGAAGTACTATAACCTTTATAAATGTATCGGTAGCAGTACCTTAACCTTTATAAATGTATCGGTAGCGGTACCTAACCCTTACTAAATAGGGGTTTTCTTTGACGCACCGCCTCGCCACTCTGTGTTATTATAACTCAGTCGGTATTGTTTTTATTTCCGATCGGAAGGACACGATTGTGGCCTTACTAAGTTGAGTACCTACCTAAGGAAGAAAGAAGACTGGTGTTGTGGAAAAATGTTACCTCATAAAGGTATAGAGCATAATATACGCAAACTTAAGTACCTACAAGTCTGTAAAGTTTCATTAGGTTACATTATTATAACTTATTTGAGACCAACAAAGTTAGTAAATTTTTGTAACCTTACAAAATAGTGTACGTTATCGCAACAGGAAAGTGGCTCCTAGAGTGATATGAGTGGAACGTATAATTAGTGCGTAATCTGCTGTGAATGTGCGCTACATAAAATAATAGTGCATGTCGTCGTTTTTGACAAATACGATTCCTGCTGGAGTAACGCTGTTCCAGCAGGAAAAATATAAACGAATGACCGGAATGAGAAATATTGTGCATGGACAAAGAAATTATAGTTGTGCAAGAATGTGCGCCTAAAATGTAATTGGTGCGTCATCAGGTTGTCTAGATATTGCATTTCCTTCTGGAGTACCTAACGTTTTGCAGAATTGTGTGTCTCTAAAACCATTGTATGTGCACCTCGAGTAACTCTTGATATGTGCGTATTTGTGCCGGCATTAGATTTAAGAAAATATTTATAACTAGCTGTCCCACGCGGCTTCGCTCCCGTCAACAGGCTACCTACCTACCCTACATACAGGTTACCTATCATAAGTTCGAAAAACGTTTGACCGAATTTCATTTCTCCTAAAACTTTTCAACTATTATCGTTTTTTTTTTTTTTACTTCATCGAAGTCACGTCTGCCACTGTCTCAGTTGACCTATTTTCAATTCGATTTTTTTCGTTACTCCGACGTTTCATTTGGTCGAAAAACTTTTTACCGATGTTACACATAGCCGAAATAATATTTGTTCGAAGTATTTATTTTTATATGCATATCAAAATACTAAGTAAGAGAGAAACAGTGGACGAATACAAATGTTTAAAACAGCGACTTGAAAAAAAAAAATCTGCGCCTGGCTCCTATTTCTGTCTGCATGGTCTAAAGTAACCTAACACGAAGTAGATGACTGGAGCTGAGTTCGCTCGCCCCCTTCGAACCTAACCTATCCGTGTCGGGGTGCCCTAAAATCCTGAGCTCGCTTCGCTCGCTCTTGGAATAATTCTTTGAAATAATTAAAATGTCTGATGCATGACAGCTATTAATGAATCGTTTGCATGAAAATACAAAATAAATACGTAAACACAGACAAAACTGCGTGAAGTCCGTTTTGCAGTGATTCGTTTCTGTCACTAAATTTTGTAGCACAATAATATTGACTTTTTATGACACTATTTCAATTTTAAATTGAAAATGCTACCAAGTAACCGGCTGTATATTTGTGACCAAATAATATTCCGGAAAATGTTGTTTCGGTGTGGAGAAAATATGGCAAATGAAAAAGTTCAAAAGAGCCTTCGATGAAATGAAAATATGTCAAATAATGCATATGGATGCGTTCCGTATGGTGCCGGACGTAAAGAATTTCACCATCCCATGTCTTCCCGTGGGTGTCGTAAGAGGCGACTAAGGGACAAACCAGAGAATGGGAAGCAGCGTTCTCTGTGCTTCTACAACAACCATACTGCGATCGCCAACCCGCCTGACAAGCGTGGAGATTATGGCAAAAATCCCCCCATGAATAGCATAAATAAAAAATGGCCTTTAGTGCCCGGCAGCCTGCCTACCCTCGACTACGGTAGCGGTCGAGGTTTCGGCATGGCAAGGGGTGCCAAGAATCTCCGGACGAGATCCGGCTACCCAAACAATAACCGACGACTGTACCTGGCAACGCACAACATGCGCACACTTCGGACCGACGAGATGATCACCGAACTCGAAGAGGAATTGAGCCGGTTGCCATGGAGTATTTTAGGGTTATCTGAAGTCTGAAGAGAGGGAGAGGACTCGATAATCCTCAAATCCGGTAACCTGCTCTATTTCCGAGAGGGTGACCGGCAGTCCCATGGTGGTGTCCGGTTTATCGTCCACAAGTCCCTTGTGAACAACGTGGTGAAGATCGAGAGTGTGTCGACCAGGGTGGCGTGCCTTAAAAAAGTATCGTATCCGCCAAACCGGAGCTTCTGAGGGAGATCTAGAAATTCTATGGGCAGTTGTACACATCAATCAGTAAGCCCGTTGCGAGTCTAGCTAACGACCCAAGAGCTAGATTGAACCGACACTTTACCGAAGATATTCCGGACGTCAGCCTGTACTAGATTAGGATGGCTCTGAAACAGCTTAAAAACAACAAAGCGCCGAGTGATGACGGAATCACGGCTGAACTCATGAGGGCGGGTGGAAAACCGGTCCTTAAGGCCCTTCAGAAGCTGTTTGATTCCGTCATACTCGAGGGCAAAACGCCACAGGCATGGTGCAGGGGTGTGGTGGTACTCTTCTTCAAGAAGGGCGACAATGCCCGGCTGAAGAACTATAGGCCCATCTCACTTCTTAGCCATGTCTACAAGTTGCTTTCAAGAGTCATCACGAATCGTCTCGCACGCAGGTTTGACGATTTCCAGCCTCCCTAACTAGCCGGATTCCGAAAAGGCTTTAGCACCGTAGATCACATACATACGCTGCGGCAGGTTATACAGAAGACCGAAGAGTACAACCTGCCTCTCTGTTTAGCGTTTGTGGACTACGAGAAAGCCTTCGATTCGATCGAGACTTGGGCGGTGAGAAACGGTGCAAGATCGACTACCGGTACATTGAGGTGTTGAAGTGTCTGTACAAAAACGCCACCATGTCAGTCCGTCTTCAGGATCAGACCTCGGAACCAATCCTTCTCCGGCGTGGCGTGAGAAAGGGAGACGTCATTTCTCCGAAACTGTTCACCGCTGCGCTGGAGGATGTATTCAAGGTTCTGGACTGGAGCGGCCTAGGCATCAACGTTAATGGCGAGTACATCACTCACCTTCGGTTTGCCGACGACATAGTGGTAATGGCTGAGACCATGGAGAGCCTCAGTACAATGCTCGATGACCTCAGTAGAGCTTCCGAAAGAGTGGGTCTAATAATGAACATGGATAAAACCAAGGTGATGTTGAATGCCCATGTTACACCCACTCCTATCAGGGTTGGAGACTCTACACTCGAAGTTGTGGACGACTATGTCTACCTGGGACAAACGATCCAGTTGGGTAGGGCCAACTTCGAGAAAGAGATCAACCGTCGAATCCGACTCGGCTGGGCAGCGTTCGGGAAGTTGCGCGGTGTCTTCTCGTCCAACTTACCACAGTGTCTCAAGACAAAAGTCTATGACCTGTGTGTGTTGCCAGTGATGACATATGGCTCTGAGACGTGGTCGCTTACAATGGGCCTTATCAGGAAGCTTACATTCACTCAAAGGGCAATGGAGAGGGCTATGCTCGGAGTTTCCTTGCGTGATCGAATCAGAAATGTGGAGATCCGCAAGAGAACCAGGGTTACCGACATAGCCCGAAGAATTGCCAAACTTAAGTGGCAGTGGGCAGGGCACATTGCTCGCAGAACGGATGGCCGATGGGGCCGAAAAGTTCTGGAATGGCGACCGCGAACCGGAAGACGATACGTTGGAAGGCCTCCCACTTGGTGGACCGATGACCTGGTTAAGGTTGCGGAAAGGCGCTGGATGCGAGACGCACGGAATCGGTCAATGTGGCGTCGCCTGGGGGAGGCCTATATCCAGCAGTGGACGTCTTTCGGTTGAGATGATGATGACTTACTTGTGGTTTCTTGTATTTTGCCGTCAAAGTTATGACACCGTCGTTTCGACTTTTAGCAATATTATTCGATAACGCAAGCATGTATACTTTTGAAACTTTTTATGGTTAATAGACTGAATATAGTTTTCTGCGAGCTTATACGTTTTTTCATTTAGGCACTACGAAGCTTTTTCGGGTTTTCAAAAAAGCGCAATTACTTGCAAATTATAAATATTTTCTTAAATCTAATTCCGGCAAAAATACGCACATATCAAGAGCTACTTGTATATGTTTATTCTACAGGCGTACATACAATAGTTCTAGAGATACACAATTCTGCAAAAGGTTACTCCAGCAGATTACGCAATAATTATACATTCCACTCATATCACTCTAGGAGTCACTTTCCTGTTGGGATAACGTACACATACTTTGTTCGGGCTCCGAACGAATCATCCGTCCGTAGGTGATACGGAGTAGCAAACGCCCGTAATGAAACTACGGGCGCACCAAAACTGTAGTAGGATATTAATGAGATGTGTCCGAAGCAGGAGTTTCGTTTCTATACAAAGTATTATTTCTTTTTCTATGATATAATCTAGGGTCTCCCTTTATTTATGTGTTTTTATTAATTAATTAATTTAAGGATTTGAAGGAGGTATCTGTCCAGCAGTGGGACAATATATGATAATTTAGATATCATAAAAAAAAATGATAATGTGTATTAAATTTGTATGGTCTATGTTTGAAATACAATTAATTGAATAAATTGAATATATATAAATTACTTAAAATATTCGCGGTATATACAGTGGTCGATAAAATAAAAACATTGCGCGGCACACAGTCGGCAACGAACAAAGAGTTGAGTAAAAGAGTAGGTAGAGCAAACAAATTGTACGCGTTATGCAACCCCGCGCACCCGCACCGCGCCGTCTCGCATCTTTTTCGGTACCGAAATAGTGTAAAGGTTAAATAACGGTATAGCCCAACCTTTATTTATAAAGGTATCGGTATAGCTCAGCCTTTATTTTACATATTAAACCGGTACCGATATTTTTTTGAGGTATCTTAACCTTTAACCGTAACCGCTTTCAGTCCCTGGACAGAAACGAATCACTGCAAAACCGACTTCACGCAGTCTTGTCTGTGTTTACGTATTTATTTTGTATTTTCATGCAAATGATTTATTAATAGACATTTTTATGAATTAATTATTTCAAAGAACTAGTCCAAGAGCGAGCGAAGTGAGCTCGGGAACTTAGGGCACCCCGACACGGATAGGTTAGGTTCGAAGGGGATGACGCCGGTGACGGAAACTAAAGTGGGCGAGCAAAGCGAGCGAACTCAGCTCCCGTCATCTCCTTCATGTTAGGTTACTTTTACTGCAGGGTAGACAGAAATAGGAGCACAGCGCAGCGGGGCTCCGTCGACAATTTTTTTTATGATGTCGCTGTTTCAAACATTTGTAGGTATTCGTCCACCGTTTCTCTCTTACTTAGTATTTTGATATGCATATAAAAATAAATACTTCGAACATATGCTATTTCGGCTAAGTGTAACTTCAGCTTCGGTAAAAAGTTTTTCGACCAAATGAAACGTCGGAGTAACGAAAAAAATCGAATTGAAAATAGGTTAACTGAGACAGTGGCAGACGTGAATTCGATGAAATAAAAAAAACGAAACGATAATGGTTGAAAAGTTTTAGGGGTAATGATATTCGGTCAAACAATTTTATGATAGGTTAAAAAAAATGCTGGGTTCAGAAAGGAATTCTTGCCAAACTCTAACATAAGGGCGATGACGTGAATAGGGCTCCATCGACGTACCTTACTTACGGCCGTAACGACGTAGGTACCTTACTTAATTAAATTTGATAATATCTGAATCACCAGCTGCCCAATATCACATGTCATTTTTGCTGAAAATTTAGTTGTTCTTCGACCACTAGAAGCAGCTCAATTCACTTTGTTTGCTGAAAAAATACATATTAGAGCAAAACCTCTTTAATTGGCTGACCGTTTAAATGCCATAAATTAATAGAGTCGTTTATCTTTCATTCGTTAATAAAAGCAGTGAGTATATACAGCTGGCCGGGCCTGGAACTCCCCATCCCAGAATGGCCTGGTGATACCTCAGGAATCAGGATATTGGGTTATCGATTCGAAATTTTACGCGTAAAATACTAAAACACGTATTGAATGTGTAAGATTTGCCAGACACATTATTGTTTCCTATCTATCTAGTGCCCCGCTAATTGCACTCGTTCAATTAATTTACAGTATTCTACCTATGTCAGTCTCAGTGGGGGTCACGCAGTAGCGTATTTACCCTTAGGCCAAGAGAATCATGGCCGGAGACAGCGAAAGGCGGCGCAATCCAGTCCTTCCAGCAAGGGTTTTTTTTTTAGACAATCTCTACAGACAGGCTCTTCTAGCCTGCCGCCCCTTCATGTCTGTCTAAAGTAAACCTTAGGTACCTACAGGAACAGCCATGTCCGGTGAGGACCTGCGTCAGGCGGAAGGTGAGGACGCCATGGCGCCTCTCAAGCCACTCCTCAAAGAGGTGGGCTCCTTATCACATTAATTATGGGGTGCCCAGTCTGCGACAGTCGCTCTCCATGTCGCAATAAGATCCTACCGGAGCTCTGTCCGCCGAGCCGTGATTTGTCGCGGCAACGGTGTTTCGCCCCGGCGTTTCGCCTCCTCGCGCCACTCCCATATGTTCGCGAGGACCCTTGCCTCCAGATCCCATGGCGGCAATCCGGCAAGGAGCCTCGCCACCTCACCGGAGACCGTGCGGTATCCTCGGACCAGCCGAATTGCCATGACCCTTTGGGACGCGTTCAACCGGCGAGTGGGTCACCGCCTCTAGAAACGCGCCCACACCCGGTGCCCACATACGGGTATAGGGCCATGGACCGCACGACCCCCGCATAGAGCCTCCGGCAGGAGGCGTTTGGACCCCCTAGATTGGGCAGGAACCGCTTGAGGCCAGCCCCGGCCTGCTCCAGTCTGGGATCCAAATGTTGGCAATGCTCTACGCAATTCCACCGGCAGTCAAACACGAGTCCCAGGTACTTCAATATCGACCCGACGCCGATGTGAACCCCTCCTACCATTATTTGGGAGTGGCGCGTTCCAAGGACCATGAAGACATGGCCTCGGAATTGACCTCTGGCGTCCGGACCTGGTCCAGGCCATGGTACGGTGCGAGTGGGCGTGGGAATTTGTTATCTCCTGTGAAGCAGTAATGCTCGCGAAGGAGGAGGCGGAACGCGTGAGGGAGACGCAACGGAGACGCCCACGCCCCTAGCCACCGCAGGCAACGATGCCCGGCCACCGTAGGCGCGGCCTTGCGCCATGTTCCACGCGCGCCTCAAAGAGATATCAGCAAAACTGACGGGGTCCGCTATAGGGCCGATGCCTGTCTGGGTCGCGGATAAATCTGAAAAAGAGTTACAGCGGCCCTGGCTCAAGCAACTGAAGGAACACGGGTGGGTTTTAGTCAGTAAATGACTGACACACCCTCCCGTTTCACCCAGCGCGGGAGAAGTCATTGGATGATACCTCACCAAAAAATAAAGGTTCCTGCCGGTTTTTTTTTTGATACGACCCCGCAACGCAAGTTTTCGTCTCTGAAGACTACGATTACAACTAGATTGTTTGATGAAATGATGATTGACTATTGTAAGAAAACACAATAATTCTGAACAGTATTTAAAATATGTTCTTTTTTAACAGGCCAACAAAAAAACAAAGCGCTCTAGATCATTACGTAAGCAGAAGGAAGTAAGTTTATCCAAAACAAGAGAGTGGGGCCAAGCTATAGACTCAGAACATTTGTCTGAGATTACGGAAGAGGAATTAGAGGTATGGCAAAATTTATCTAAGTATGAAACGCATGAACATAATTTTTGAGACATTCCCGGCTACATTACCTACCTACGCCATTATCAATTAAAAGGCTGAAAGTGTCGAAACTAATAAATCTAATAGTAGAAAATTATAAAAGAAATTGGTAATTCAACAGTTTTATTTATATGTTATATAATTTTCAAGTATGTTTTAGGTTAATTATTCAAATGCAACTCGACTGAAAGGTTTCGTGAGGTTAGACATGAAGTATCTGACTCCTTTCTTCACCAGGAGATTCACTCACCAGGTAAGAACAGCTTTTAGGTTTAGTCTTTCGGGGTATCGTGATCAGGGGGGTGACCATAAGCTCTTAGAGCGGTATCAATTTGATATCGGGTAAGTGACAGATGTATACAAGTCAGATACATCTGTCCCTTATTCGATCTCAAATTGATACCGCTCTAAGAACTTATGGTCACCCCCCTGATTTTTCAATGACGAATAAAGAGACCAACAGTCTCTATCACAAACCGTGTTTCTGATGGTATTTTCGATCAGCATTTTAGGATCTTTACCTCTAAAGATCCTAAAATGCTGAAAATGAGTGGCCAAAAATAAGTTTAAAACACCTTCCTTAGTGCCTTGTGTATCAACGACAATTATAGATAATTAACCGACTTTAAAAAAGGAGGAGTTCTCATTTTAAGTTAAAATTTTGGCTCTGTGTTCAGCAACGTTAAAACCAGCTAAAAATAATTAGGTCCCCACATGTAAAGGTGACAGATGGGCAAACGGCGCAAGTTGAAAAATGGGCCGGTCCATGGCGGGGTTTGCCCCCAGTCTGACCAGATTTAAATAAATGCATTTTATGTATATTTTAAATGCTTGTTTCAGGAGTTAAAAGATTGTAAAAGCCAAATGACGGATTTAACCAACCAGTGGTATCAGGCTATTAAAATATCCAATGATCGAGAAACTGATGAAGAGGAGAGTCTGCAACAAAGCTCACATTCTAATTCACAAACTAGCCTCCAGCGAGGTGTATAAATAAATGAACGCAATCGTATTAATTCGTGGAGAAATGAATGTAATCCCAAATTTAATTTTTCAACGATTTAATAGCATTCCATTTTCGTTCAACTTGACAAACACTACTTCATATCTACTTTAAAAAAGTGAAATTAACGAATAAAAAAACCCGAATGCAAACTAAGAATATGGAAGTAAGATTATTTACAAAATAAAAAGAATAATTGTAAAGATGTAAATAGGTAAGATGTTTACGTCATTATTGGTTTGCATTTTTAAGATATGGCATTTAATCTACCTTATTATTTGCCTGAGGCGGTTTTATATTTGTTGTGATTTTATCTAAAGTTGCCTTTTATTTTTACCACAGATTTTAATATTTCTTGACATTCAGCTTGGCTTTTTTATTATTATATATAATATCGTAATCTTAGCTTTAGGAAAACATAGGTTTTAAATAAAGTAAAATTGTGGGCTGTCTTCAGTTTCACGTACATGGTCACTTTAAAATTTAAATTATAATTTAACTATAGGAACAGTACAGACGCGATGGGTAAAATATCTATTGAAGAACAAATCTAAACCCATCATTTCACTTGTCAATGGCTGGCAGTAATTACTGCCAGCCATTGACAAGTTGAAGTTTTTTTTTTTGTTTTGTCTCCATTCGATTTATTTATTTATTAAAACTTCATGCAACATAATGTACATTGGCGGCCTTAATGACTGAGGCATAATTTGACCCTGTATTTTGGAGGAACAGTTACCCCATCATACTAAAACCTAGATATGTTTTCCCTGTTTTCATTGCGTCTATTAGCACAGTATTTATCAACTGATTTAATCGAGAAGATCAGTAGATGCTGACAGATCTTATTAATCGTTAATACAACTTATCAAAGAGTTTATAGTCTCGTGCAAATCTGTAGGGACCTTTATAATTACTACTGTCCCCGTACCATGACCGGTGTTAAAATTATTATGGTTCAACTGTGAAAAAGGGACAGATGTATACAAGTCAGATACATCTGTCACTTACGCTCACTAAAAATAACCTTGCTCTAAGAGCTTATGGTCTCTGTTTTACACCATGTAAAATAAAATTAGTTTGGTTCAGAAGTTTGTTAGGTGCCAATGGTACAATTTTAGTAAAATTGCTTTTTTACAACAATTTAGATTTTATAATGTTAGTTAATATGCTAACTCTATTTTAGTTTAATACCTACTTAGTAGGTACTTATACATTGTGACTTTTAATTCACTGGCAATAATTCAGGGGAAAGTATTTTATCGAACATGAGTGTACTGAACAGTTGATTTAATGAATTGTTAAGGGAGTAAAAGTTGTTAATATTCATCAGTATCAGTACTTTCACCCTCTGAAAAATTGATAGTGAATTGAAAGGCACCCAGTATGTCGCAGGATAATGGCAGGACGTGGACGCCTTTTGCTCCCGCTTGGTGGCGCTTAAGTTTTATTGGGGATCATAATGGCTTCGTAAAATTCAATATAACAACACACTAATCATGATCTGTATCTCCTCTTACAGCTATAATCCACTGTTATCGTTAGATCTTTTCGAGGAGTACAAAGGCACAACACAACAGTAATTATAGTTTCGCAAAATAAACACCACATTAACAAGAGTTCATGTGGAGTTTATTATGCGAAACTATTATAAAAATCTAGTAAAAATATAGTTCGTACACGTATTACAAAAGTCGTTCTTAATTTAAATGTTCCTAAATATCCTGCAACAGTATTCGTATTTATAATTCTGATTCCTATTGAGTACCTATAACATTTTAGTCGAGATATGTGATATGATTATAAAATTGAGAAAGGACTAAAGTATTATTAATTACGAAATATTGGGCGCCAAAGAATTTCGTGTTTTTTTTTTAAATTAAGTATTACTGCAGAGAAAGCCTAGTTCTGCTCTATATCTATAGTCTGCACTTGAGGCGTAGCTTATTGTGAGACAACAAACAGGCGTCGTAAACCATCAGATTATCCATGATTATTTATGTTCCCAGGCTATTGTAGTATTCGGTTGTGTAATGTAAACATACACATTAAATGTGATTTAGTTATAGTTACATAAATATTAATATGTACTTAAGTGTTGTTAAGTAACTTTAGTTCATAATCATTTTTCTTAATGTATATGTAAAGCAAAGTTTTCTTTGTTTTTCATTTGTATAATTTCCAATTCTGAAATCATTTATCTGTTTATTTAAAAAATAATTATATACCTACCTAGTTGATACATGGTGTCATATTAATATATTTATTGAGTAATATATTTAAAAATAAATTTAATAAATTAAATGGCGAGTGTAAAGAAAAAGCTGTTGTAATATAGCATATTTTTATTTGAAATGTATTGTTAATACATTACTAAGTTAGAAGTATATAGCTTCAATTCAGGTAGTTAAATTTATTATAAATCATTATTTAATGAGCCGGGCTAAGCAGCTGTAATAATGGTTTTGTTAAGATAATACTGAAACTGTCCTATTAAATGTTTGTATTATGTGCAAAAGCATTTTATATTTATTTAAACCCGATTCATCACAAATGTTAAAGTAGAAGAGAATTAATTTAACATTAAATCAATCTTCCTCATTTTCCAAATTGATGTGGCTCCCAAACTTTCCATACAAGTGTGCTTTTAAATCACCCATTTGAGATTTGAGCTCCTCACATTTGCCTTCAAGTTCATTTATTTCATTTAGCTTCTTTAATTTGGCATCTTCTAATGATTTCTGTAAAAAAAAAATTGCTTTGTCAAACTGAATGCTAATTTAATAAACATTAAAAGGTAGAGAAAGAAATGGATAAATAGTATTAAAATGCTGGTGGGATAAGTAATGTCTCTTGTCACTTTCAGTGAAGAGTAATGGATTAGCAGTTACTTAGAGCAAAAAACCTTTTCACCAAATAAATGGGCAGACTAAAGTTGTGACACCTACCATGTACAACATTGCATAATGCTTAGATCACTTAATTCTAACAATATTAGAAATAAAACTTAAAACCACAGACAGATAAATGTGATTTCAAAGTTAATGAGTTACTTTTTCTAGTGAGATAGTACTTGGATTTGGAAATAACTTGCGTAAGACATTACCTTAATAGATAATGCTTTGCTTGATGTTATAAAAAATTGGCATTAGTCATGAGTTCAATTTTAGAGACAAAAAAAATTTACTTTTTACACCTACAAGTATTTTTTGGTGAAAAAAATAAGTACAGTATGCACTATGGATCTTGGTTTCTGAGTTTATAATATAATTGACACTATGAGGAGAACCTATTTCTTTTATAACGCCTTTATTAGATGTTAGACTGTTGGTTGATTGAGACCCAAGAAATTGTTTTAATTTAGTGATGTTAAAGTTGCCCAACATTGACCATCGTACAACAATACAGATTGACATACTAACCAAAGTATCTTCAAGCCCTTGGCAAATAAAAATTTCACCGATGAGATATGGGATTTTTTCACCATCATCTGCAAGACTGAGTTCTTCTACAGCTTCTTCTAAATTCTTCATATCATTCTGTTTAAGCTTCAGTTCTTCTTTGAAGTCGTCTACTTTGGCATTTAGACGAGCAAATATGTTTATTTTCTGCTGATCTTCAAACGAAATGTGAACATCTGAGTCCTAAAATCATAGTTATAAATAAAAAAGTGACCATAACTTAACATAACCTCACTAAATTGTAAACCATAACGTACTGGTTGAAAAGTGCCTTTTCCAGAATTCGCCATTGTATGTACGTATTATTGCAAGGAATTGATCAAGTTAAACAATATTTAATAGAGCTTTATGTGCTTCCTTCTGAAACTAGACTATTTCTAATAAACAGATGATAGGTTCATGTCGAATCAATCTGAAAAGTGACAATGACAAGGTCTGTGTCAGTGTCACTAAACAATTGAAGTATTTTTTTTGGGCATTTAATGTTCTGACTACTGGGGCCTTTAGTTTTTTAATAGTCCATATTTATTTTGCATTAGAATGCAGATGTTCTTTTTATATTCTAAAAATTTTGGAAGTAGAAAGTCTTTTTGGCAAGTGTAATGGATGTATTTTCGGTAATTTTCGAATGGAAGATCTTGCGAGCAAGGCAAAAAACAACAACATATTGTTATAAATAAGTGAATTTTCAGTTCTAAAAATGAAATGCTTTTTAAGCAGGGAATACTGAGACAAATAGAGTAATATGTAATTAATGCATTCTTACAGACCTTTTAACATGTCTTCAAAAACTCTTACCAAAAAAAGGGAACGTAAATTGAACGTCGTTATGAGCACTAAGATGTAATGGATCATAAATGGTATCCGAACCTCGAGTAAAATTAAACGCTTTTTATGTGCTAAGAATGGTAGTAATCTTGATATCAGTATTCAAAGTTATAAAATAAATATATTAGAATATATAGGAATCACGAAAGCTAAAAAATAAAACTATTAGAAACAAAGTAAAAGACTAAACAAATTCTCAACAATTGCACAAACCGAACTAAAGTTAGACATACTGAATGACTTCTACCTACTTAAAATTTACGGAAAAAATATTGACAAGCCCTTGTTAGAATTTGAAGTATGTGTGACGTCATTAAATCATGAATTTTTATTTTTCAAGTGACAATAGTTTGCTATATAATACATACCTGTCATATTTATCAAGCGCCTACCGACAAATGTTTAAGTACCGACCTAAATTATTATTGTGTTGTAAACTACCTACAAATGTAAAAGAGTACCCACCTAAGTAAATATTGTTGTGTACAGGAAATAACTCGTAAACTTGTATTAATCCACATTGATGATATTACTATAAATTATTACGTAATTTGTAATGATTATTGTGATGTATCCTGGATTTTATATTGCTATAATAGTATTATAAGTCCTTTGAAACAATTGGTACAATACTGTCTGTTAGTATCAATATTCTTTCGAATATTGGTTAAGAATGACTAAAAAGGTGTTATTAAATTCCTTAATTGTCTAGTTACGTTTTAAAATGGATTCATTACACGATAGTTTATTATTGTTCACCTAATTGTGAGATTATTTAAAGCAATATAGAAAATGGCGGGATACCGCGCCATTTTCTCATATTGGACGTATTGAGATACTGATAGACCCGAGATTATAAAATATTGTGTAATGGATAAGCTGACTTACTTTTCTGTGAACTACAAGCCAGTACAGGCCAGATATATTATTATATTTCCTTTATCATCAATAATTGGTGTAAGATCGACTACACAAGGCTAATGTAAGTTATTTGATATTATAACTTTATTATTGCTAATGGTTGTGTTGAAACTGTATTTATATCATATTACGGCCTTTATTCCTAATATGTTATATTGATTTAAGGGCTAGTCTATGTCCTTTGAGTTATCCTTGTTATTTTGTTTATATAATATTGTAAATACTTTGTGGTTGTAAAATATATCGATAAATACTATGAAAGAGCTTCCGTGGGGTTTCTTGCCCTTCTTCCACACGAGAACTAGGTCTAGCGAACGGGCAGTAAGCTCGATGAGCCTTCTAAATATGAATCAATTGACAAGCCTTATTTAAATAAATACCTAGTCTTGTCTTTCTGTGCTTTTATTCATAAAACCCTTTCCTTACACACCATATACATTGGAACTCTGATACACAGTAAATAACCGACAACCATCTTGACAAAGCTTGCTATCTTTGTAGATATCAATACTTTTATATAGAGTTCCATTCATGATTCTAACACCCTCGGAAACAGCTTACATATTGGCACAGCATTTTAATTACAAGTGTCTTACTAGCGAAAATATTAATGCCGATGCGATCGCACTACTCCAGCATTGTACAGAATGGGTGGAAAAGGATCTTTGTTTCACGCCTACCGAAATAACACCGAAATAAAATCCTACCGAAATAAAATAAGTCCAAATGAAATAAGTAATATTGTCAGAAAGATGGGTAATATACGATCCTATGGCTATGATGAAATTCCTACTTTATGTATACTTGCCGTACCGCTTCCTTGCTTTTTAGGGTGCCGTACTCAAAGGATTAAAACGGGACCCTATTAGTAAGACTCCACTATCCGTCTGTCTGTCTGTCACCAGGCTGTATCTCATGAACCGTGATAGCTAGACAGTTGAAATTTTCACTGATGATGTATTTCTGTTGCCGCTATAACAACAAATACTAAAAACAGAATAAAATAAATATTTAAGTGGGGCTCCCATATAACAAAATAGTTTTTTTGCCGTTTTTAGGGTTCAGTACCCAAAGGGTAAAAACAGGACCCTATTACTAAGACTCCGCGGTCCGTCTGTCTGTCTGTATGTCTGTCACCAGGCTGTATCTCATGAACCGTGATAGCTAGACAGTTGAAATTTTCACAGATGATGTATTTCTGTTGCCGCAATAACAACAAATACCAAAAACAGAATAAAATAAATATTTTAGTGGTTACAACAAACGTGATTTTTTTGCCGTTTTTTGCGATAATGATACGGAACCCTCCGTGCGCGAGTTCAACTCGCACTTGGCCGATTTTTTACGATAATGGTACGGAACCCTTCGTGCGCGAGTCCGACTCGCACTTGGGCGGTTTTTAATAAATGCATTGATGACGGAGTGTTCCCAGGGCAGCTTAAGATAGCCAAGATCATTCCCATTCACAAAAAAGGCACTAAGTCTGATCCGAAAAATTATAGACTAATCTCCTAGCTGCCAAGCCAACCCTTTCAAAGATATCCGAAAAAAATAATTAAATCTCGGTTTTTACTTCATATCAACTTAAACAAAGTCTTACAAAGGAGACGATTTGGTTATCAAAAAAATGTTTGCACAGGAGATGCTATAACATACTCTCTATTATTAATGACTAGCTGTGCCCGCGGCTTCGCTCCCGTCATTAGTGGTTGCGACGACGAACCGTTTCTAAAGACCGTTTTTTGTTCTGCGACGGTGCAACCGTTTTACGTTCTGGGATAAAGCAGTCTTCGTTGCACAAACCTGTCTATAAATAACTTCGTGCGATTTTTTATTTTACGCCTCAGAAAATACAACGACACACGTCGGTCGTCGCGGACGTCGCGTCGTCCTTTATCGTTCCACGTTCATTCACAAAATAGTTCTGCGACGGTGAAACAGTTTTTAAGTCCGTCTTCGTTGCACAAACCAGTCTTCGAATAACTTGGTGCGATTTTCTATTTTATTCCTAAGAAAAAACAGTCGAAAATGAATTGATTGAACTACACACACACGTCGTCGGCTCGTTGCGAACGTCGCGTATTGTTCCACGTTTGTTCACAAAGTAGTTCTTACAATAAAACTTAAAAAGTGAACTTTTTGCCCATGTCATACAGTTGATAATATAATTACCAGTAGAGTAACCTATGTTTCGTTCCGATCCGTCCTCCAAGACGTCTTCGAACCGTCATCTGTCTGCCAACCCTACCCCCTACTTACCTTCCTGCCTACCTACCCTACAAACACATAGTCACATATACATACATACTACATACCAATTTTTTTTTCTAATGTCATTCTGTCGCGTAGAATCTTAACACCGCGATTCAGAAAATGACTATAAATGCACAACGCCATCTATCGAATAGCGAGTTCAACTGTCCGAGTAACTGAATTGCGTGAGCTGTGATAATTTTACTTCTTGATCAATTTCAATTCATCTAACTTTTGATTGAGTGAACCGATTGCGATGAAACAAAAACTAAGTAATTCTTCAAGTTACGCACAATTTTTATGTATAAAAGTTATCTACATTGGTTTCGTACATTTCACGTGATGCGTGCACAAATAAACAGACAAACAGACAAAAATTCCAAAAATTCTGTTGGTTATCCTTTAACACACTGGCAATTTTTTTTGGAATTTGTTTTGATGTACAAAAAATATTTTTCTACAGATTTATTATATGTATATTGATATTGATGATGTGATACTCTTATTAATGATGTGATTACTAATATTAATAATAAAATGAAAGTAGCAGGCGTATTCCTAGATCTAAGCTCAGCATTTGACACTGTTGATCATGATCTTCTCATTGCTAAACGTAATCACTACGGAGTACGAGGTAAAGCTTTAAAACTTTTATCTTCCTACCTAGAAAACAGGAAAATGTTGCCGAAATCACTGAGAAACATGACGGGTATAGACAAAATTATAAATCATCTTTTTTCAATATCTGTACCGGTGTTTCACAGGGATCTATTTTGAGTCCCATGTTGTTGATTATATTCACTAATGATTTAATAAATTATATAAATATAATTTTACCCGACTTACGACTTGTAGTTTTTGCGGATGACACTAACGCTATTATTGCAGCAAATGACATTAAAGAACTCACGGCAAAAGTTAATACGGCACTTAGCTATCTTCATTCATCCAAACCCGTCTAAAACACAGTCATGCTCATTCCACCTGAGAAACCGTCAGGCCTCAAGAAAGTTAAGCATCAAATGGCGAGGCGCTAACATAGAGCACAATGACCACCCTGTTTACCTAGGTGCTACCTTGGACCGCTCACTGACTTATAAACACCACTGTTTGAAAACAAAACTTAAAGTCAGAACCCGCAACAATCTACTCCGCCGTCTAACAACTACTACCTGGGGTGCCTCTCCACATGTCCTTCGTATATCGGGTTTAGCTCTCTACTTTTCGGCTGGGGAATTTGCATGCCCAGTGTGGCATCGATCCACCCATGCCCGACAAGTGGATGTAGCTCTCAATGAGACTTGCAGGATTATCACAGGGTGCTTAAAACCTACCCCACTTGCTGCACTATACCCGCTTGCAGGAATAGCCCCTCCGGATGTCAGAAGAGAAGTGGCATGTTATTCAGAGAAGCACAAGCAAGAGACATACAAACGACATCCTTTATATAACGTGGAGAAGCCAAGGGGTAGATTAAAAAGTCGAAACAGCTTCCTGTCGTTCACTAAATCAATTGACGGCAACGAGTTAAGGGAAACAAAGAAAAATCTATGGCAGTCCTCAGACACCCCCCTCCAGCTGACTATATTGAGCCTGCAGAAAGGCTCCCTGCGGGCCATCAACTGCCTTGGCCCACCTGGAAATCTCTTAACCGACTACGAAGCCAGGTGGGTTGCTGCAGGCACCACCTAGTTAGATGGGGGTACTCCAATGACCTACAGTGCGATTGCGGAACCACGTCCCAAACAATGCCTCACCCTTTGTCTTGCTCTCTGTGCAAAAACACCTGCACCTTAAAAGACCTTTGTGAGGCAAATGACAACGCTGTTGGCGTGGCTGGATTCTGGTCAAAATATATTTAATTTTGGAATCATCGTTACGACGAAGAAGAAGATCTTCATTCATGGTTGTCGGTAAATAAGTTAAAAATCAAAAGTACAAAGACTAAAATAATGCTATTCAAAACGACTGCTCGCAATAAAGAAACCATGGAAATTGTACTAAATGAGGACAAAGTTGAATAAAGCTGAATTCTTGGGCGTACATGTAGATGATTTGTTAAATTGGAAAAAGGAACTAGCCGCCATAGATGCAAACATATCGTCTGTGTGTTATGCGTTAAGAATCCTTTGGGATGAAATAGACATAAAACAATAAAAAATCGTATAATACACGTTAATCGAGTCTAAACTAAGATACAGCGTGCAATTTTGGGGTAATAGCTGTAATTATAACTGTCAAAGAGCTTTTATCCTTCAGAAAAGAGCTATACGTACTATAGTCCGTATATCACAGAGAGAGAGCTGTCGTCCTCATTATATTCAATTAAATATTCTCACAGTAAAATTATCTACATGAATACGAAACAAATGAAGAAAGACTAGATAGAGAGGGATTTCGTAGAATGGATCTGAGAAATAAGATGAGTCCCTATTTCAACATTGTGAAACACAGTCCGCAATATCAAGCAGTGTAAATTTTCAAAAGATTGCCTCTTCACGTTTTAAATGCAGATGTGTAAATCAAACGTTTTAAACGTTTGATTTACACATCTGCATTTAAAACAAAGCTTCGGGGGTTCCTGTTAGATAGGTGTCTCTACTCAGTTGAAGACTTGTAGGCACAAGAGAGAAGGGCTTATTCTCATATTGTGGTGTATTATTTGGATTTTCTATTATTAATTCCTTTATTACTGTGTGGGCGCACGGTTGGTGCAGTGGTTGAGCGACTGATGCGCTGCGTGTCGCGGGTTCGATTCCCGCACGGAACAAATATTTGTATGACCTACACATAGTTGTTCCACCTCTGGGTGTTTGTGTATGTGAGTTTATATGTTTGTTAACGCACCCACGATACAGGAAAAAATCCTAGTGTGGGGCAACGTTTAAAGGAAAAACTATAATTGTTATATGACTTTTTGACTGCAGGTACTGAATGTGACATGAAATTTACTAACTTAACATGTAGTGAATTTCGTTGTTAACTTTTTGTTTTTTTTTTGTATTGAATAATATTGTAAGGTTGACATTTTCTAACTATATAACTTTCTTGAATATATTTTTTTTACTTTGAATTTATTAACTTTAAAGTAGTGAATTATATTGTTTATTTTATTGTATTATTTGGTTGTGAGGTAGAAATTAATTTGTAGAAATAATAATTGATTGGTAATATGTTCAAACACAAGTATATTGTTTATGAATGAATAAATGAAATGAAAGTGTCGCTGAGATTTAAAACCTAATCTTATTGTTTTCTGAAGATCAGTTTGCCAGTCGGCTCAAAGCTCCTCTCCAATCGTGTCTTTCTTGAAATTCTTGAGCCTCTTACCTGATGTCGTCACACCTCTTCTGTGGTCTACCTCTTTCCCTGTGTCACAGTTTTACTCCTATTTTTGTCCTCCACAGAACAAATGACGTGAAACTGTAGTCAATATTACAACAAAATGTTCATCTCCGCTTTACCGAAATCGCGCGGTTCAATGATTCTCGTGAATTCTCGTCTCGTCGACTCCTGTTGGGTACCTGGAGCCTAATGTGTTACTTATTTGTGGACGGTAGCAAATGGATAAGTAGTTAGTATCTACTGGGGACGCTTCCCATCTACCTCTTCTTTAAATACCTGTTATATACTCTGGCCTTTAAAACTACGTACCACACTTTTAGAATTGCAATTCCTATGGTTTAGGAGGAATTGCAATTCTAAACCCTACCCCAGGGGGGTGACCATAAGCTCTTAGAGCGGTATCAATTTTAGATCGAGTAAGTGACAAATGTATACATGTCAGATACATCTGTCCCTTATTCGATCTCAAATTGATACCGCTCTAAGAGCTTATGGTCACCCCCCAGGGGTAGGGCGGGGCGGTACGTGTCTACCCTTAGACGGCTAAAATAAAACGAGGATATACCTTCTATACCGTTCCAGTAGCGTTTATTTTAATTTTATTTAAAGCATATTTATTACATTATCTACTAACTTCAGCTAGCGGCTTCGCCCGTGTTAAGAGCGTTTTATCATCCCAAAGGAACATACCGGGATAAAAAGCCTAATGCTGCCAGAATGTAATCTATCTCTGTGCCAAATTTCATCCAGATTCAGATTGAGTAACAAACATACACACATCCATCCATACTTTCGCATTTAAAATACTAGCTTCTACCAGCGGCTTCGCCCGCGTTAATAGTGTTATTTTTATCCCAGGGGTACATTATACCGGGATGAAACGTAGCCTATGTGCTATTCCATACTACAATCTATCTCCGTGCCAAATTTCATCCAGATCCGTTCAGCCAAACATACACACATCCATTCAAACTTTCGCATTTAAAATACTAGCTTCTACCAGAGACTTCGCCCGCGTCAGAAGTGTTATTTTTACCCCAGGGGATCATTATACCGGGATGAAACGTAGCCTTTGTGCTAATCCACACTATAATCTATCTCCGTGCCAAATTTCATCCAGATCCGTCAAGCCGTTCTGGCATGATTGAGTAACAAACATGCATCCACATACACACCTATCCAAACTTTCACAGTTAAGTATATAAGTAAGAAGTAAGATTTCAGCATCTCTAAATAAGAAAGGGTATGCAGAAATGAATCCAACCTACCAACTTACAAAGTGAGAGAAATTAATAGATACCTACTGTTGATCCCTTTTTGGTAGAATGTCCTACCTCAAGATATAACTTATATACAGATATACCATAAGATATATATGACATTATGACTTGTCCCTTACGCTAAATGGCAATAACCTTGCTATAAGAACTCATGGTAGGGCCCAGCAGCCTTATTGTGTAATGAATTCGACAAGGCAAAGGCCAAAGAGTATGAAAAATCGACCAATGCATGTGATTTTTAGATTTTTCATACTCATTGCCCTTTGCCTTGCCGAGTTCATTACGCAATAAGGCTGAATGTCATGTAATTTCAATCTTATAGGAGTGGCAATAGGTACTGTTTTTAAAAGTGGTAAAAAAATAATTTTAACCTAGATGTGTGACTACGGCATTTCCTGTCCGTTCTTCTCCATGGCAAGTAACAGGAACCTAATTGGCAACTAGCTTCGTTTGTCTGACCGATGATCCTTGATACCTAATTAAAAGTGCTTGGTCTGACGGCAACTTTCAAAGTTTGAATTTATGCACTCTTTACCACCCACCAGGGCATGGTCCTTGAGTATTAACAGGCATTGCACAGAGGGGGTTGCAGGGAAGGTTACGGGGCCCTTTCTAAGTGCTGAAGGTGATCACCGGTCGTTTTAGTGACGTCAAAATGGAGGAAAATTATTGAAAAAATTGCAGTATTGGTCGGTTTGATTGAATAATGCCGATATTTGACGACTTCGAACGAAAGAGTAAACGAAGTGAGATCAACATTTTTTTGTAAACCGGACGGAGACCTAAGAGTTTTAGCAACATGCTGGATGCTATAAATATTTTCAAAGTTATTTAATGGTGTTTTTACAAAAATAACCACTCATATTTGACACCGAGTGAAGCGAGTTCGAAAGTTTGAGCACTCCGCCTAAGACAAGTAAGATTTTCTGAGTAAACCAAAAAGACTGCCGGGTTCAGAAAAATAAAATGGATTAAAAATTCGACACTTTTCCTTGTGTTTTTTTATTTCTTCCGCCAACCGCCCTCAATTTTGCCGCACTTAATTTTTGCCGCTCTAGGATATGCCCAGCTCGCCCCCGCCCTAGATCGGGCCCTATACCGAAATACCTTCATTTGAGGCCATAGAAGTAATATTTACCTATACAGTTTTAGGCCATAGCTTTGAGCTTATTGTTTCTTCTATGCGGTCATATCGTTTGGTTTATTTTATTTATTACTGCAGCAGTCGGGGAGAAGTCTCTTCACTCTTACCTGAGCAATCACGTCTAGGTATCTGAGGTCTATTGTCATAATAAGTGAATGCATTACGGCAGTGTCGCGCGGCCCCACCACGCTCAATCGACGTCGACGGCGCCTACGACGGGCAGCGCCATTCACTCGCGCGCACTTCTACACCGAACGTCCAACATTACGCGCGCGACACTACCTGGGCTCTAATTTTTTTTTGTGAAGATTAAATCGCGTGATGGAGAAGGAGCATCAACCAGATTCCATGGCGACCATCACCATGAAACCGGAATATCCACCATCTGAAGTGTACAGCACGTCGGAGCCTCCACCGGTATGATAATTTGCGTTATTCTTTGAGTAAATGTTAAACACGTAACTTGTGGCTCTGCTGGCGGCCCGTCACCGTCACCGCCGTGACTAGGAGTCTAAGCTTTGTTATTTTACATATTAAGCTGTAGAAGGTAGATACTTGGAAAGCTGTTGTTTACTTTAAATATAGCTTTAATTAGGTTATGTGCGGCAGAAATCGTATAGGTACCCTTACTAGCTATATGCTGTTTTATAGCTCTCTAGTTAAAATCTTTAAGATATGTAGTAACTACATATTGAGTTTGATAATGATCATGTTTCTCTAGTGATAAAATATAAATAATTGAGTGGTCTACTAAGTGCGGGATATAACTGCGGGAAAGCGCCTTTCTCTCGGACTGTTGCCAGCGCTCAGCGAGGCCGCTGGTGCGTAGCGGCTTCTTAGTTGTTTGTAAACATGCTTTAGTATTGATGCTAGCTGTACCTACTGAAATGAGCCCCAACATCTTTGTTACAATTTACTTATTTTACCTACCATTAATCTGACCCCTATCGAATTTTCATAAGTCATCACTTTTATCATCCCATCGTTTTTGGATGTGCTTTAGAGTCGTTCGTTTAAATAAGTCTAAAAGACATCAAAAGTGTGCGACAGTGTAATTAGATAGAGGTCCTTATTTCTTTAAGTTTTCAACTGCTTATTAGGGGAAATATATAACATCATCTGATCAAGTGATAGAATAGTTTGAGGATCAGCACTACTTACTATACTCTTTCCTTGCATTCTTTGCTTCATATAATGTTCAACAAGTCGATTAAAAATCCATCTACCCGAAAGCGTAAAACACGCAGTTAATTCTGTTGAGTTATCAACATGAAAGGGAAGGTGTAGTACGCAATAGTACGTACGCAAGCTCCTGCCAAACACAAAAACAACACTCTATGTTGTTTTTGTGTTTGGCAGGAGCTTTTAACTAAGCGCCCATTTAAGTGAATCATGTAGATTTTGATCTTTTACCTGGTAGCTCATTATAAAGTAGAGCCACTTTATCGGCAAAAGCGTAACTAAGTATAGTGTAGGTATCCATAATGTGATAGATGTATACATAGATATATACAAAAAAATACTGTTTTTATATTTATATGGAAGTAAAGCACTGTCTTATGTCCCGGCCCTTCTCTCGAGCGTCACATCACTCACGACAGATTCTAGAGAACTCTCAAGGCAAACGAACACTTGTTTGAGATCTTCTAGTATCTTCAGAATTAATTCCCTAGTAAAACGAGGTAGGCAAGAATCCTAATTTCAGCGAGTAATGCAAGCTCGCCTATCGCTCAGCGAAATAGTAAAAAGAGACAAGAATTAAAAAAAAAATTGGTGTATCTTTACTACGACAGTTTTGTTGGGAGTCCAAATTCAAATCTCATTCATATCCGCGGTTATAAATAATATTGCGCGGCAATGTTTTTCTTTTAAAATGTTACCTATCCACGAAAAAAAAAACTTGTCTAAACAATATTTTTTGAATTCCAATTACGTTGTGAGTGTAGTTAGATGACCTTGTTTTATGTCAACTAATAAGTTTCATGTCAACTAATGTTTGACATTATAAAGAGGTGTTGTGAAAATTTGTCAGTCTACATGCCAAAGGAGTTGTAAAATTAATTGAGTCATTAACTGAGAGTTGTTGCAGTTTTACGTATATTTCAGCAATCAATTCAACTACGGATATAGGTATATTTTCTGTTTATACAAACCTATGTATTTAAACAGATATCCCTTCCCGAGAATTGTAATATGTCTATGTTTATGTGGGAAAAATCATTGTTCTATTGTCTCTGGCCAACTATTAACATAGCCTTCGCCACTTATAATAGTTATCACGCGACTTCATCATAGTCTACTAAATAGGTCATACATAGACAAATACATGCCTAGCTAGGTAAACTGTGACGTCAGAAATCTTCTATAAATAAGTAGTAAGGAGCTACAATAAATTCAGTGGTGGCCCAGTGGTATCGGCCCCGATGGTGAGAAGGTCGTGGGTTTGAACCCAGACATGTGCTTTATTTTGTGTTTTTCATCACCACTGTTCTCAAAACGGTGAAGGAAACCTGCAAGTTCTAAAACCAATAATTAGAAAACTTGCCATCCACCAACCCGCACTGGCCTGCTTGGTGGATTACGGCCAGTCCCTCTTCTAGAGAACCTGTTTCAGCAATGGGAACATTAAAGACTGATTGTGAATATGTTTAGTTACAATAAAACCAACGAAATTAAAATGATGCGTCAGCAACATGCCTAAGGAACCTAACGTAGCTTGAGTTTGTTGAAAAACGTCGTTGCAACAACGTATTTGCCGATGCACTCCCGGCTCCGTTACGTCCTCGAATGATAAATGACAATGAAAAACTTTTCACGCTCACATCAAAATGTAGGTGCTATTGATTACCAACGGCCAACGGTATTCTTAGTTCGTGAGTCCGACTCGCTCGCTTACCGGTCTCATAAGCGTTTGATTTGTCACATCTGATTCTGTTCTTCATTCAAGATTCCTTTGTGAAGCTTTAAATATTCTGTACAATAACGTTACAATGGTTGCGCTGTGTGAGAAGAATGATACGCATAATTTTATTTGCTAAATACAAAATATATATACTTAAAAATTACAACTTATACTTATTTGCAGTAGACTGCATATACTGAGTTCATTGATACTTTTTGTAAATGGTGCGGCATTTTCCATGCTGGACTCAAGTTATTATCACGTTACGTAGGGAGGTGACATTCGTATCATAGGCGATGATTATACTCCTCGTACTTATTGGGTATTTCCACTAAGAATTAGCATATAAGTTGAGAATGTTGTGGTCTAGGTACCTACGTACCTCGTACAGTGATGATAATAAAATATTAAGCAATTTTCAAACACTTCGGTTCCCGCATCGCAGAGATTTAAAAAGGAATATTTTATGAACTTCGAATACGAGAAAAATAATACATATCGACGCAAGAAAGCAAACTTGTACTATCTCGAAAAGCTGAACTTTACACCAGAGCCAAAAAACTTTTTCAAAAATTCATAACTAGTAAATTAGCTGAATCGAAGAGGCCATTTGCGGAACACATGTTCTTATAATGAAATTCATATGCCACTAATATTAGCATTCTAAAGTAAGTATAACATGCATTTTTAATATGTAGTTACAACAATTGGAATTTCAAGCAGCAATATTGGTGTATCTTGGCAGTTATAACGAGGACCATGTATGTTGACTGCCAAAAAAGTATTTAAGTGTAGCATTTTTGCTGTATCTATAAAACATTGAAAAATAGTTAATTTAAAAGTACATACAGCATTTTGCAGTATGTTTTGTTAAATAGTTTAGAAAAAACTACGTGGAACCATTAAAAAAAAATTGTAGGAAAACGTTGCTCAGACCATCCGACGCAGTATTTTCCCCTGATTTCAATAAATGCAAGAAAGGAATTTAGCAATTTTTCGAGATACTACAAAATCGCTTTCCAGCGTCGTATGCTTATTGAATTTCGTTTTGAGGGGTCATTCACTGTATATAATTTAAGTTTATTTACTTTATTTAAACCTTCGTTTGGAGTTAGGTAGAGGTTTTAGGCGTATTATAAGATCTTGACTGTAGCATCTTCGTAGGTAACCTCTATCTTGATACTACTTTGTTGCAGACGCAAAAAAGATTTGTTTAAAAATAGTGACGTGAAAATAGTAGAGCCCCTATATGAATCACATAGGTACCATAAGTGTTTAAACTTATGTGAATAGAATAAGTTTAAAAACATATACAGTAAGGTTCGTTGCAGCCAGTTTTAGCCAAGATACTTATGTTGTCGAGAGTGCAATGCAATGACAAAATAAATGCGCACACGTCATTTTTAAATCATTTGCTAAGGAACATTACATTTACAAAATGTGTATTTATGAGAAATGGCCTTAGAAAGGCTGGCATAAACTGAGATTTATTATTTCTTTTTTGACCAAAAAGATTTAAAAGGCGCACATCTCTGACTGGTATTGGATTGACCAGTTACAGTATAATTGTCTGTCTGTAGAGGTCTTTTCCGCACGAGTAAGGGTATGCAAAGTAGAATTCACGTGTGGGAAATACACAGCAATGTGAACCTAAAACCGATGCAATAAAAGAGTGTGTGATAAAAATATATAAACAGCTACAATCTGAGTGAAATCGTTAGTTCAAACGTTTAGTCGAGCAAGTGGACACAATGACGCTTGCGTCACATCCGAGCCGGACAGCGGCGCAAACTAGATATTTGCACAAAATATTCTTACAAAGGCTTATAAAAACATAATTGTTTACACGGAACTCGTGGCTAAAGAATGACTGCAACGTCGACGTTTAAAACTGGAGGTTCACGCAGTTATTGCGCAGAGAACCTTCTCGGTTATGACGACTGAGATGAGAGTTGTGCCTACATGATGATAAGGCATGCTATTAAGCAAATTATTACACAATTATCGTTTGACCGTGCCGACTCGTAACTGGGAACAACTGCAGCCGTTTACATGCATTTAATGATGCTTTCGAACTTTTTGGAACATTTATTGTCCCTGTATTATAAGTTTTTACGATTTTCCGATAAATTTAATTATTCTGATCGCCGTTGGTGAGGTCACAGATATATGGGCTGAAATTATGGTTATTGTATTGTAGATTTTCGGTAATCGATAATGTGTATTGCATGGAGTGAGTTCATACTGTAATATCCAAAATATCCTAATAATCTATTTCTAATACTTCTCCCGGATTCTGGAATTAAATATTATCGAAGCTGTTGGACACAGGTTGTCAACACTAAAAGAAGGATCGCTCTAAAATTGCAACAGCTTAAAAAGCCTTTCAGGATTTGTCCCATTGTAAAAGTTATTTATATAAGAATGGGCAACGATCCCATGAGAGGTCTTCAGATACCTATTAAAATACACTTTGCACAACGTGCGTAACATTCGCACAAAACTCTGGAAAGTCATTGACCAGCCAGCTGTAGCAAATAACGCACTTCGACACGGTTTAATGAAGATGTGCTAAACAAATCGTAAGATTGAAATCGACATCATTTTGTAGCGAGCTGCAGAAAGATGATGAATTTCTCCAATGCAACGGTAGGAGCACTTTCACCGGGCTCCCCCCGCGCGCCGGCGACGGCAGCGTCCGCCCCTATCCGTCCAAAGTTATGTAATTTTTGTACGGGTACCTATTCGAGTTTGTAAGTAAATTACAGCTTCATTAACTACACCTCGCTAAGGACAAAGCACTCTCAGGCTATTGCAGTTGCGCTTGCTCTATTGAATTCTCATGTGCACGTAGGTATTGTGTGGGAGATCTATGTACCTAATTGTATTTATAGCACAAAAATGTTCTTTGTTCTAATATAATTATGAAAGTGCCACTGAGTACTTTCTTATAAAATATGTGATTTAATGTTTCTTTGCGGTATGTTACCTAAGTTTGTCGGTATGTAGTAATCTCGTGCTTCTTATGAAAAAAAGAAGCTCTCAAAACAGCTTATCATTGCAATAAAAAACCCATGAGGAACTTTAATATTTTTCTCATCGTACTTGGTTCTGACTCGTCACTGGGGTTTCCCACTTCATGTTGTAGGTACGTATATGCTTATTTATACTTTTTGGAGATCTTTGTATTGTGTTGAAAGTTTATTCAACCAATCTCAGCGGCTAACTCCAGTTCGACTATAGTCACATTAATTTTTGTTTAGTTTTAGGCTATTTTCCACATCACAACTTTAGATTCTTCGGTTTGCTGTGTATGTGTATATGATGTATATAAAGATAAAGACAAAAGATAATATAAAAAACAACTAAAAATCTTGATTAATCTAAACCGTAAATGGATACAATTTGCCCTTAGGGCGTGACTCCGGCATCGAGAAATTACACATCATATAGCTCGTAGATATCTTTAAATATCTGATGTACTTCATTAGATTGTCAAACTAATATTATTAAGGCGAAAGTTTGTAAGTGTGAGTGTGTGTGTTTGTATGTTTGTTACTACTTCACGCTCAAACGGCTGGGTGGATCTGGATCAAATTTGGCATAGACATAGATTATAGTCTGGAATAGCACACAGGACACTTTTTTATCCCGGAAATATGTTGCCTTGGGATAATATTCAACATTCACGCGGGCAAAGCCGCCGGTAGAAGCTAGTAATTTATATTTTTGTATAGCAGAGATGATTTCAGATGATTATATAAAAACCATTGTCACTAGAGTCTGGTGCTAATAGAAAATAAACAGTCATGATCGATATGGTATTTACTTCGTAAGTTATTGTTCTATTCACCTGATTCTCCGTAAACAAAGGCAAACAAATCAAATTATTTATAATTTATCTATGTTTATTTCTAAAAACACTCTTTTCAATGGGCTTCTGCTCACTGAATGGGTAGCCGTTTCGTGGAAATTGCAGCAGTAAATGCAGAACAAGCCCTGAAGACAAATTAAACCTATGCTATGGAATGTTTAGCGAGAATAGGTGCCTAGTATTTTTTCTAAATAGTTTATGTGAATAATTATTCATAAAGTTAGTTTATAAATTTACTTGTGTAGGAATATTTGTCTTGTATATAGCTATTTAAACAGTTTACCAGAAGACCTTTAAGGACCTTTACGGTCTTATTACAAAAACCCAGGTTTAAATCTCTATAAACTGCGGTTTAGACAAAAATGATATTACAAATCGCGGTTTAGCGATAAACCATAAAACATATCATGGTCTAACGCTAAACCTCAGCAGCCCCTAGAATAGAATAGAATAGAATACTCTTTATTATGTACACCATATAAGTTACAGAAAGTATAGACGAAGTAAACATTAACCCCCCCACCCCTCCCTAGTTTAACGATGCCGGTGGTCTAAATCGTATCTGTCAAACTTTCTCTTTAAGGAGCATCTTTTTCATTGTGTTCTGTTGTTTTTACCCGAAAATGGATATTGACATGGCGGATTTAATTGATATTGAGGATATAATTTTTCCTGGGTACTTCAATTCTCAGATCGTTTTATTTTTTGTTGGTCTTGGGTTTATTTGAAATAAACGATCAGTTTTTTTTTGTTTTGACCGTGGTTATACTTATTTTTCTATCAAGCTGTACACTTTTTCTTTTTACGATTTGTTATAGATGTGTATTGTGAAGGCTTTTAAAATCTCAGAAAAAAATAAAACATGCCAAATACATAACGTATAGTTTTCCGCTAACTACTTGTAAAGTTGTAAAGTATGCAAACTACACAAAATAAGGCTAAACTTTCAACAGATTATATCAAGGAAAATAAATATTGTTCAGACCGTCGTAGCTTTTAGAAAATAAAAAATAAAGCTTCATTTTCCGGGTAGGTGACATGTGTACATAATCGAATAAGTCCATCGTATAACCTTAGCCACAACATTTTTATTACCAACATGTCGCTTACCCGGAAAATTATGATAAAAAATATAGGTAGGTACATTATGTAAGATTATCAGTATGAGCCATGGCATGGTTAACAATGTACATAACTTTGTAGTTTGATGTACCTATCTAGGTAATTTAAAATAGGGGCTTTTTTGTCCACAAAAGCTGTATTATCAACAATATATATTGCTACAGAAATTGGAACAACAATGCAACAGAAATTGTATGCATTTGCATAAAGTTAATTGGAACTAATAAGGCGGCAATTCTGTTGTGTTATATTGTTTAATAGTAGGTACTTAAACGCGTTGAACTCTTTATTTAAAGCAATTTGGCATCTCTTGACACACTCGGCGCAATTTGCGAGGAGAGTTTTTCATAAGTGCTTTTAAAGTGGAAAATTCACACTTATTTTCTTCACAAAATGCCCAGTTCTCGTAAACGATGGACTTAAACTGTTGCCTCGAAAAAAATAGCAAATGATGACTATTATTTAAATGTAAGGACGACTCGAGAACACGAGAAAGTTGTAAATTGAGGAATCCAGGTTTATCTTTGTCAAGGTTAACCCATTTTTCGTCTGATGTTCATATGCAGTTTGATCAACATAATGTTGTTAAGTATGAGAGGTATATTTGTAAGTGAACTCATGCTATAGAAGGTAATTTGTATCGAGTAAATCTTACTAATATATGAGTAATAATAGTATAGTGTTTTTTTTTTGGTGATACAAAATGTATTACTATCAATCAATCATTTAATCAATCATCATCAATACATATAATAAATCTGTAGAACAGTATTTTTTGTGCATCGAAATTATTTCCAAAAAAAATTGCCAGGGTGTTAAAGGATAACCAACTGAACCTATTTCCGGCATTTTTGGGTTTTTTGTCTGTTTATTTGTGCACGCATCACGTGAAATGTACGAAACCAATGTAAATAACTTTTATACATTAAAAAAATTGCGTATCTTGAAGAACTAAGTAATTTTTGTTTCATGTCAATCGGTTCACTCTAAAGTTAGATGAATTTAAAGTGTTCAAGAAGTAAAATTATCACAACACACGTAATTCAGATACTAGGATAGTTGAACTCGATATTCAATAGATGGTGTTGTGCATTTGAAGTCATTTTTTGAATGGCGGTGTTAAGATTCTCCGCCAAAGAATGATGACTATAGAAACAAAAATGGTAGGTAGGTAAGTAGGGAAGGGTTGGTAGACAGATGATGGGAGCGAAGCCGCGGGCACAGCTAGTTATTATAAATAAACCTTTATAGTATAGGCCCTGGTATTTCTCTAGTTATACTGCAATCTTAAATAGGTTTTGTATAGGTATTGTCAGATGACCTCTATCAAGTAGAGAAAACCTTCCATGCAGAATTTATCTCGATCGGTATTAGAATAGAATGTTCATTTACTCCGCGCTCCTAAAGATATCGGTAAATCAAGCCGCATTTGATTCATCTATTTCTCTATAAGTTTATGCAATGTACTGCAGCTACAATGCTACAGCTGAAAATCGAACAGGATTTATAGATTTGCATATTTAATTACGTGATCTTTATTGATTTAGTCACGGTAAATGTAATTTTATTGTTAACTTTAAGTCAGCTCTGACTAGACCAATACATTCGAGTAGGTTGCATATGACCACGTATCTACGTATGAATAAAATATACCGCTTTAGGTAGGTATAATTTACCCAGTTCAAGGATTTTGGTCACAGTTTTACTTTCTGTTATTGTATTACATAACAAACGCTTTGTTGGCGTGAAAAAGTTGGCATGAGTGGGTTCTTGACTTTACAAACTTAAATACGAGTACAACAGCTCTCCAAAAGTATTATTGTTTTATTAAAACTTGCTATAGGTAGATCAATCCTTCAGCCTAGTCTTTCTAGGCAGATTGATGGATCTAACATATATTTATGTATTGTTTTTTTATAGGTACATACAATGTCGGTTTTTTGACCAATCTAGTATTATTTACATATTTGAAATGCACTTTAGTGCTACTTCTGAATCTAAATGTGTTATTTTGGGTGTTCTTTTTTTAAATTGTGTTTGTTTGTCTCAGGCATATCGGCAGAGGGTGTCCTCATCAGTACAAATCGCGAGGATCGCGGCGCTGACAGTGGTGGCTGCGTCGTTCATCCTCGGCGCGTTCATCCTGGCCTCGAGCTGGGTGGCGGCGCGGGCTTCATGCCACCAGCTGGAACAGCTGGATGCCATGCTCGATAAGGAGCTGGCGCTAGAAGGACGGGCGTATGGGAACGACGCCTTGTTAGCAGTAAGTAACACGAAATATTACATGCATTCCTTTTTTCTACAAAGAGCCAAACAGACGAATATAGTTTATAGTTGAATTATTCAGGATTTCAGGGTGTATATCCTAGAGACCTGTTATTTCAGATTCTGTTCATTTCAGAATCGGGTGTTAAGTAAGCCTGTTATGTGTCTTATCAAAGGCCTATCACTAAAGTTTAGACTTGACATACTCGTAGTTAAACCCAATAAGACCCGAATCGGAAATCGAACAGGTAGGATAGTTAACCACGATTGCATTGTAGTAAAGTGGTGGTTCCTGCCCACCTAATTCATGAAGAGGGTACGTTTATAGCATAACTATGGTCAGGCTAACTTGCAGAACAGCATTATGCTTTGGCAGAGTGCCAGCCGACTATCTACTTACACATCGGTGGCTTTTCCCTAATAAAGTCACGACCTTTGTACTAGCAGGTATTATCGACACGGACTCGAACGTCAGTTCATACATTTTAAATGTTTAGTGTTAACAAATTACGATTTGCAGGAAAAGTAGACTTCCAAAAAATATTCAGGTCGGTTACAAACTTTTGTTTTACGATATAGTTGGAAAAGATAGTCTAAGTATAAAAACTTAACTGCAATAAAAACATTTGTACAAAAAAATACAACCAACTTTCAATTACAAACACCACAAAGTGAAAAATAACTTAGATTTCGGAAATCGGTGTCCTTGTGTTTGTTTCTTAGTTTTCTGAAAAAAAGTTTTTTATTTTTGACTTTTTAGTTGTGGTACTTAAAGAGTAAGTTAAATAGTAATCTTACTATAATCCCCAAAGTTATGCCTGAATGGCGTAAACAATAAACAGACATGCGATTGCAGCAATCCCTAGAGATTTGCCGTTGTTTATTAAAGAGTTCTGTTGTATATCTCCGAAGTTCTTCATCAGATATTGATCAAATTTAATTAAATGGGACTACACGAGAAGCACCAACTTCCAAATAAAACAAAAGTATCATCAAAATCAGTTCACCTAATAAAAAGTTTTGATGTAACAAACAACATTAAAAAAAAAACAGTCAAATTGAGAACCTCCTCCTTTTTGAAGGTTAAAAAGACACTGCAAAGTGCAAAACCAACTTCTTATAAACTCTAGTTTTGGAAGTCGGTGTTTCTGGTAATGTTCTTATTTTTTCTGACGTCTCCTTTTCGAAGCTGATTAAAACTAAGGAATGCTTAGTCTTTGAACTCACTGTTAAATTTTATTTTTGTTTTATTTTTGATTTGACAAAAGTTACGTCTAGATATAGTCTCTCCAAAATTCTACTTCTACATCATCTACATGAACGTATCAACACAACATGCTTTCTTGTCAGTAGATTTAGTGTAGTGTTAATAAAAGGGGTATCTCTATCTCCTCATTATCTATCTATCTTCTATCTACGAGTATATATGTAAAAGGCAATGTCCGACTGACATATCAACTCCCAGCCTAAACCATTAATGATAGAAGTTTGAAATTTTGAGAGGATATTGATTTTTATACTGTAGATGTCATTTAAAAAAGGGTTTTCGAAATTCGGGATGAATTTCGAAAACCCTAAAGGGGTGAAATAGGGGATGGTTTTTTTTTTTTTAATTTTTATTTACTCTAAGACCATCTGGGAGCTCTGTAAGATTATACACAACTGACCAGTAGACCAGAATCCATAAGAAAAAAGGGACTGGAATCATGAGTGGTGAGTTGGTGACTCTCGAACTACCAGGCAATCAGAATCATTAAGAAGTAGAAAATCACCGGGGCCAACAGCCCCCGCCTTCGCTCTGGTTTCAGCTGAATTTATATTAAACTAGGTGCCCACCTAGTTTAATATAAATTCAGTTCGTACTAATTTAAACAAACAACCAGAAGTGTCTGTTTCGTGTTTTATTATCATTAGCATTGAAGTGGCCACAAATGAAGATATCGATTGAGTCTGCAGTTCACGAAATCAAGAGAAGTCACGTTCCTCGAGATATCTTATGCCTACTTGCGTGACTTTCATGTACATATCGGCTTTTTGCATGTATTTTGTTGTTACCTAATGTAACTAACGTAGGAAACGTAACGTACGTTTATCAAATCATCAGGTAGTTACATATAAAGGAATAATTTTGTTCATATAACAAATGATGATCTTGAAATAAAACCACGTAAAACTATATTTTTTACGTAACATTTCTTAGAAAAAAATGATGAGAGGCTTGTAATCAAATTATAAAAAGCAAATGTTTAATGAAAGCAAGAAAGCTGTCGATTACACTATGTAGTTAATGTGACAAGAGTAGTTACACTGTGATGAATATTGATTTAGTCGCCACAGCGCAGTTCCACACAACTGCAATTATTTCAACATTTAATGAACATGTTGGATAGGTATTTAGCAGTAATTACACTTCTTCTCAGGCTACTTATGTTGTTATGTAGTTAACTTTAAGAAACCTTGGATTCAACATCATTAGTAACTGAGTTTGCCAGTAAGCCATACTTGACATTTTTTATCATTTTCATGTGTGGAAAACGCTGTAAAAACTAGCGGAGGATAAAATAATGTCAATTTAAGATGAGATGCCCATTATCCGTGACTTGTACTTGGTTACATTGAATGTTTGCTCGACTTATGTAATCTTTGTAGAGATGTGTCGCAGTGTCGGTTCCGTGTACGGACCGGTATTTAGTCGTTTTAATTGTTGTGCGTGGAAACATAACAAAGTAAAGATGACGATAGTACTGCAATGGCACAATAACGAACATTCACACCTATTATTATTTATTTATTGGCCTATCTACAATTGTTACACTGTTTATTATAGTAATACAAGCAATATGATACAAGCATAGTGTACAATATGATGCGATAGACACAGAATGAAAACATGACACATTATAACATAATTATGATGAGAAATCGATCAGTTTGTTTAAGTTTAAAAAAAAAATATAGCTTCGCTTTTAAAGCCCAAACCTAATTATTCCTATTATCTGCACGAAATTATTTTTGTTTTTCAAAAAGCCATAATACATATAATCCTATATGATGTTGACCTATCACCTACAACTAGGTATAACATCAACAAGGTATGGCAAGAGTTTCGTGGAGTCAACAACCGACTCCTGGGTGACCTTCATTAGAAAAGGTTCACAATTTATTTCAGATGAAGATTCATGTCGAATTCGCTTATCCTTCAAGATACTTCATTAACTTTCACTATATATCTTGAACATGTAGGAGGGTATTGACGTCGTCTCTTATATATGACTGAAAGGAGCTTGATTTATCAGCCCTAAGCCTGTATATCATGGTAGTGTTCGCTAGGATGACCAATTGTACTGGTTTACAAGGAAGGGCGGCTCACAACGATGTGGCGTTATGTTGGCTATGATGTAACGAGTAACTGACCCCAGTTTCGAGCGAGCTAACAGGCCACACGTTGTATAGGTCCACAGGTCCACACGATGAGGAAATATTGTAGCGCAATATTTACTTAAACGTATGTATACTTGTATGTAACGTAGGTATACATATTTTTGTAAGTTTCCTTCGAGCCCGTCGAGCATTGAAGAGGTACCGAGTTGCGTTGCGACCGGATCACCTTGAATTGCCACACAGAACATGGATGGAGTTGACTTGTGGCTTTAATCTAACGATTTCTGTAACGTACGATTGCGAAAATTTGAAGTAGAATCTGCCTATTACCTATCTGCCATTTGTACAGAGTCCGTCGCAACTGGTAACATAAAACATTTTGTTGTTCAGCCCGAGGCTAGGTCTCGTGCCTTTCGGAGAACTTTGTTTTGTAAACATAGTATACTTTACAAGACTGTTATTTACTCGTTTGTTTTCTCAAAACGATCATTTCGACATTAGAAAGATACAATCAATTTTAGTTAGGACTTGAGAAAACAAATAAATCAGAGAGCCATGGATTTTATCTTTTTAACCTCAAACTAAAGTACCTTTAAGTTAGTCATAACAGTCAGGTATAAAGTAATATCTACCCACAGGCGAAATTCAAGCGATCAAAGGATTGCAGTGGGGTTAAGTCAAAGGTCAGTTGCGCTTCATCTAGAGAGGATTTAATGTAATGCACAGATACCTGGCCGTCGACGTCAGTGATTATGGATCTGTAGCGAAAGCGGCTGGCGACGGCGGCGGGTCGATGACCCCCGCGCGCATCACTTCGTGACACATGGTAATGTCATTTGAACTGATGTGCGCTCAGTATGGCACGCACTCGTCACCAGACGATCAGACGCATCGCTTTGGTTTCACATTGCATTCATAATATAAGATGAATGCAATACGAAACTTTAATGAGATATATCCGTCTCAACATCATCGAAAGTAAGATCTCGCAAACAGGAAAACCTATAGTCATGCCGAAATAAATATTGGTGTCGAAACATATAACTGTAGGTGTGCGAGTAAAGTGAATGTCGCCATATACGGCATACAAACATTCAAATATGAAATGAGCAGGATTTCACGTTCTGCTTTGTTCATACAAGCATGACGTGTTGCCAATATTGGTGGATGTCCTATAGCTATAAATGAGACAAAGACTGACCATTTGTGTTTGAGTGGGTAATATCTAGTCTAGTCATTAGACTGTCTGTGCATTTTGGTAAAAAAAAATATGTTTGTCAAATAAAAGTCACAAGTATACAAAATATTATATTAAGTAAGCGAAACATCGTAGCCGTTGGAACAGTAAAACTAACAAAAATATGTCACTATCTGACCTGCGGTCTTTGGTGCCGAAATATTAGCATAGGCGTAAATTGGCAGGGGAGGGGGTGGGTGGGTGTCCGGGTGGGCTGTTTTCTACCTCAGTCAGGCTCAGTCGTAGTCACGCAGTAGTGTATTTACCCTAAGGCACAGAATAACCTTAGGCCAAGAGATCCATGGCGGGCGACAGCGAAAGGCGCACCAGCCCAGCACTAACTAACAAACTGGCATATTTTTCTGAAAAAAGCACTACTAGTCTACCTACTATAGGCTCTTCTAGCTTGCCAACCCGTCATGTCTATCAAAAGTAAACCTTACCTATCCGAGGCTGCTTAAATTTTCATGAGAGCATGAGTTTTGTAATATTTTTTTGCTTGAGTCATTACAATAGCCATCGGCTTCATTGGCCATCGCAGCTTAAGGGCAAGAAAAATAGTTGTAGATACACCAATTAATATTAGTAAAGAAAAACCGATATGTTTGTTGTTCTATAGTGTTTTTTTATCGATACCCATTAAGTCTGTGAAGTTTCGCTAGCTTACTTTTTTGACCCTGAAGTTTCATAGTTTTGAGTGTGAAAGTATCACAGTGCATAGAAACAATTCTACCATTTCCGTTAGCATGTTTCAGTTTTTTTAATTACCATTGCCTAACAGCTTGGTAACATAAACTGCTTAAGCATTTTCTACCGCGTAACATATGCGAAGCATATCTAGAAACTGTTGTCTGTGTTACTTAGGCACAAATCAATAACTTTGTTTGTTTCAACGACTTCAATACTTTGAATGGCAGGACTTTCTTTTTTCTTTGTTTTCTTTCTGGCCTGTAACACATTCATAATGTGGTTCGCTACGAGGACACATGTATCACGTTATACACGGTCAGATTTCTCTATTTTTGTTGCTTATGTTGTTCTGACTCTCATTGTTATGCCGAAGGTGTGACACGCTAGGTATCGGCCCTGTAAGTTAAAGCTCCGAAATATTTGTACTATATGTAGCTAAGTATAACTTCACAGCAGTTGAAATTGTTGTCAAATGACATCACAGCGAAGGCGTCACTCGGACAATAGGTTCTTCCGTCGACGTCGTGAATCTAATATTAGAATCGATTTATTTACTTCAGCTATGCCATGTATTCACGTTGATAAAGCTTGTTAGCGACACAATTATGCAGTTAGCATTAACAACCTGCCATTTGGAATTTACGCCAACGTAATGTCTATAAAAATAGACGGAATTAGAAACAAACTCACTATTATAATATATGAATTTGACTGGTTCTGTTACATAGCTAGAAGATTTTTTAACATTTTATTAATCGACACAGGTCGTTGATCTTATTATATAAAATCTTCCAATTGGTTACGATTTCGTCTTCGGCCATAACAAGTAACTTTGTTGATTCAACTTTGAAAGTAGCAGTTCGTGTAATATTTACAAATTTCTATTCGATTTTCACTGTGTTCAATCGATTACGCTTATCTATTCAAAATAAAAAAATAACTTCAAGAGCACTTAAATTCTAGCGATTTACAAAATACAGCACAGCTAGAATATTCTATAATCCTACTCATGCATCACTTAAATTCGCTTTTATATATTCCATTTTCATCTTTATGAGGCCGAGCCATTAAAGAAAAAATAACATACACAATGGGAGTTGAAATAGTTTTCACAGGGTTTTCATTCACAAAAGCACTTATGCTGTTTGCTTAGCCGTATTCGATGGCATTAAGAAGTGCAAAGGACTTTGTAAACGTGTGTCAGCCATCAAAACCATGATAACAGTCAGTCCCAAACAAAGGCCTACCCCTACCCAGGTAGTATTCAACGTAGTGTTCAGGATGTGAATGTATAATCCGGGTGTCCTATTGTAGCCGTGGCCTTGTTGTGACATCTTACAATGATCCCTCAGTCCAGGCAATTCCCCACGCCGAGAGCAAGGGGACGACACTTGTAATTGGAAAGCAAGAACTTATAACATGTAGGTCTATAGGCTTCCTGTACGTAAATAAACACAACACATCATGATTTCCCTTTAGCGAGCAGATTTTCAGAAGGTTTGACAGTAGTCGTCTTTAATCTACCATTCATTTTGAAGTAAGGGTTATTTCATTCTTCGTGTCGTAGTTAAATTTTATTGCCACGAGTTGCGTTTTTTTATGATTTACTGAAAAGGCATGATTGTGTGGTTTTTCGTAACTTGGAAGTCGGAACAGTATGATCATAATGATTACAAAATGAATGTTCGATAATAGTATGTCTCATATTTACGTCGTCAATATAATTTTACGTTTAATAAACTTTGACTCACCGTGTTTTTGGCAACTCCGCGCCGGCTAGTAGAAATGTAAACACTCAAAAGGCGTGAAGTCCTTGAGTCAGTCGCCGTGACCGATCGTATTGAAAATTAACACGTACTTGGCTTGCTTATTACAATGAGAACTTTACAACGAACGTTGGTAGGACAGAGCCTCGATTGTTCAGTTTTATGCTCCTAATTGTTTCAGCAGTGAATTCTGTTAATTTACATAATAATTAGTTGGCTAAACACTAAATGGTAAATTATGTCTCCGAAAACATGGCGGACAAAATATTCAGTGCCTCCGGAGAGCAGAGTCCTCGTTGAGCGTGTAGGTAAGACCTTTGATAGACGTTTATAAGCACAATATTCTTAGTAAGAAGGCCGCATAGCCCTCAGCGATTACTGTCTGCAACCGTCTTATGATACAAGTTTTTTTTTATCTATATAATTTGAAGTTTTAATACCTACTTACATTGAAATTTAGTTTCAAGATAAATCTGTAGTAAAAGAGGAAAAATAATTGAATGTTTGGGATTCAATAGTCCATGATAGAGCGTTGTATAGCCGATCTAACTATACTTTATTCATGCATTAGGTTATCTGCGTCATTTTTCAAAACAACAAAAATTGACATACTTATGTCTTATTCATGTGCTTGTCCACGTGTGTGTGTGTTGAGCGGAAGCCGGCGATTTTCCGCGCACGCGCTTCACAATGATCCTCCCGCATCCGTCCTCCCGCGCAGGCGCTCGCCCACTGCGCTGTCATCGTCTAATTATTGACTCGCCATCGTTCTTTAATTAACATTCTTTCTGCTCGGGTGACTCCAACAAGTGCTCTTGAGACTTGATCATCATGTGATATGTTATTACGTGTAACTAGCTTCGCTCTTAGGTGTACCTACAATGACTACAGGAACGTGTTTAGTCTTTCATTAAGTTTTCACAAGATAGATAAATTATTACACAGATATAAATCTAAATAGATAACGCAAGTCAAAATAGAAAACCAAGCGTGTCACTTTTTCACAAACAATTTAATACAAAATTTACTTACCAATGAAAGAAAACATTTTCCAATGCCTCGGCCAACATTTTCTATACATTATTTACAGCTCAATATGGCATAAAAAGGCATTTTTCTAGATCTCGGTGGCTTTCCGGTGCCGATAATGCTAAATGAAAAGCTCAGATTACGATCATTGATCGTAACTTTACTCCGTTTTCTGGCACGCCAAGTACATACAATTGCGTCATCTAGTTAAATTTATGTCTGTGGAATATTATGTTTTGTTGCACACGAAAATTGTTACACGCTCTTTCACAATATTGCTAATTCTTTGGGTACAATGGCGGTCTTATCGCAGTCGGCTATAAAATTAAAGGCTATATTTGGTTATCGATTAACAACGTACCGTGGACATCATAAACATTTTACATTTTCTTTTACATGTTATAATAGTCCTTGTTGGAACTATTCGCTAATGGTTTCACAAAACAATTCCTCTTAGGTAATAGAGCTAGATAAACAACTATTCATTGTTCTCGGCTCGATGCTATTGATTTCGCCATTCGATGCCTCTCTGAGAACCTTTGATCGCCCTGGGGGGTTCCTAAGGTTCTAGTTACATTATTGAAATTTGTAACCTGCCGGGAACACGGACGCTGCGTCGTGTTTCTTTACTTAGATCTTTTAGTTCCTGTCACTGTAAAGGGCAAAAGAAAATAAGTGTGGTTTATTCTTCTAATAATAATTATTTATTTATCCTTTGGCTCCGTAATAATATGATATTGTAGAAAGATATTACATCTACATGTACTTGCTAATTAAACATGCACGGCGATTCTCATGATAATCAAAAACTTATCTTTTCAAAGCAAATACTTGTTTTACATAAAGGTATTTGTTCAACCAGCAGACTGTGTTCATGTTACACAGTTTCATTACAATACTGTAAGGATTATCCGAACATTGTTTTCCCAGATTGTTCCTAACTAGGTATATAAAACTACTTAGTTAACAGTTCTGAATAACCGAAATACAGCTAAACAAAAACACACAACTGAGCCGAGAAACTTTCTTAAGAAATTAACTGGTAAACCATACTAGGTATGTACCACTCCACAGGGGGAGGGGGCGTAAGTTGACATATAAATAAGTGGATCTATATTGGGTTGTTAGGTAGTTGTTTTCATTTACTATCAATGCAATAGTAAGTTGGTATAGTCTCCGCCAGATAAATGTGTTCCAAAATCCGACTTGTACCAAAAAGTATAATTAAGTAACTTGAAAACATGATTTTTTGTTTATGGAGATATTTTGATAATTTTAGTCTCAAATGAAAGGTATGGGCGTAGAATTTCGAATTTGCCATTGATGCCTTTTTATCCGATAAATCATGAAAATTGGTCCTTTTATGAGATATTAATTCATTACTGAATGCTAAGTGAAAGGGTCAAGAACACCCCTTACCGCGATACGTTTGTTTGATCGTGTTAGCGACACTGCCTTTACATTTATTTCATACCGTTCTGAAAAATTGGGATACATTGGTAGACAGGTGTTAACGACTTTTATTTTTTAGTTATCTGGCGGTGACTTTAGTAGTAAATCTATGAGATGATAAACCAATTTAAGGGCAGTGTAGGAAGGATCACGCATATGACAAAACTAAATAATGTTCAACATTGGTCGCTGGTAAACCAAGTATTTTTTTTGGAAAATTGCTCAACCTATTATTACTGTCACCGTTGATTGTACAGTGACAGTAAGCAATTTTTCAAAAAAAAAATCCCTCAGTGCAGTAACAATTATTATTATATAGTATATTATATATCTTTAAAACTTTTGAACAATGAACAAGAAAAATGTATACCAAGGTGATCTTTACAGTTTAGGTTTTATCTTGATACTTGCTTACTTAGTTTTTAGTCAATTAGCTATCTCAAAGTTTACATCATGCTTAAGAGGCACTTATTTTTCTATGCCGAACATTTTCACCCTAGCTACAATTCGGGAACTGTATTCGGCGATTATAATAATGATGGTCATTGATTGGCGAACGTATCATCATGTGTGTCTGCAACTGACCTTTGTGGCCATTCCAATTATATATATCTAACGTGATGTTGGTAACGATATAGTTCACCGCGTCTGAGTTATCCAGTGTCTAATATTTCATTGAAAATTATTTTACACATATTGAGGACAGGGTCATACGATCCTTAAACCTTGTGTCCTTTGTACACTTGTAATAGGATACGAGGTGTTTATTTATTTATTGTTTTGTAAGTAAAAAAGCTTGAAATAGGAAAAGTGTGAATTTAAAGATTTGTCATTCACAAAGCATAATTAGCTTTTAACAATCTTATCGCTGGGATACGGGCCTCCTCTGCGATTTTTTGTATTCTAAGACTTGCCGATTTCCTTTTGATGTTTCCTTCACCGTATTAAGAGCAGTAGTGATTAAATAAATAGACGCCTTCTTGGGTTCTAACTCACAATCAACAACTTGTAAAGTTGTAAGTCGGAGTCGCTGCCACTGGTTCACCACTGCTCTCCATACCGTTCATATATACGAGCACAATTTGTATTCACGATGCAAGCGTTGCTAGCTGCTACTTGTGTATTTATAAATAAAGTTGCGTACAGAATTCCAATAGGTCTGGGCAATTTTATACCATTTACGCACGCACAACTTATTACAATACACAATATTAATAAATAATTGTGACCTAAGCAAGTAGTTTCTCTGTCTGCGTTTAGGATTCTTTGTTCATAGCCGATTGCTTTCTGTCTTCGCGAGGTGCAATCATCACGCAACGTTTGGTGCGGCAAGCAACAATAACTATTAAATGCTTAAAACGTTTCGTAAATCCAGTAAAAGTGTTGTGGGCGTAGTGCACAATGCGACAATAGTTGTCGACGTAATCGCCGTTTTCTATCAGTTGCGGTCGCAAACACTTCGCGCTCCGCTGCGCCCTGCTACTTGACAGCGCAGAGAACATCATTTGCACACCAAGATACGACATATCTCCGTGAAATCTGACAAGTTTGCCACGACATGTTTAGAATTCATCACCTGTCAAGCACAGTACTAACAGTACGACGCACTTATCTTCGAAGATGACGAACCACTTGTATTACGTGCAATTGACTGTTAATTGTCGTATTTTGCATGGATTTCAAAAAGCTTGCGTGGGTGTAGCTCTCGTGGCATGCATAATTTTCGAATTAAATAGTCTTCTCAACAAAGTCGCAATCCATCTAGATTTGCGTACAATCAAACTGTAAATAAAATCTTAATTTTTCAAGTTCGACATCGATCGGTCCGTCGCGTCGGTCGTGATTACTAAGTGAATGTCTGGCCTGCATGGGATCGAGTACACAGCCTTTTTCCCTTTTTTAGCTACGTCGGATTTTTCAGATTAGTAAATAACAACATGCACAGACATTTTACTTTAAACCTCGTTGGATTTTGGCAATACGCCAAGAATAATCTTGGTTGTACAAGTTGTAGTAGATTGCCTGCGCCTATATTAAGTCACAGTTCAGTAACTCTTTCGGCAGGTATAAATGACCTTTGTAAATAAATTGCCAATGACCATCCAACAAGTAATACTTTGTAATCATTTGTGATTGTTTTGAAAGCGCATCGAAACGTTCAAAGGGTCCTTCAATCGGTCAATCCAATCGTTTTGAAAAACAATCGTCGGCTGTCCACTAGGGCTTCAGCCTTGCACTTTGTTTTATGAACGTTTTTAAGTACATTGCATGACTGTGGCCGGCCAACTGTAGTCATTATCCAATGAGAATACAGCAATTGACATGAACAATGATGAGACGCGATACCGTGTGGGTAAATACATAGTACGTGAAACATAGCCTACGTACTCGGGTTACGCAAGAGGTTGCCTGTTGGCTGCATGCTAAAGGCATCCGCCATTTTGCGATGAGCACTTTGATGGTTTTTGCGCGAAAAGTGAGCGGCGAGGTTGGCAATGCTTCAACTTTAATTTGTTGTAGAAATTACGATTTTGCAAAGGTTTCCTAAATAACTTTAAACGACTTGTACAAAAAGTGGTTACGTGGAAAATAACATTGACACAGTCGTGTCAGGTAGAAGTTTCTAGAACTTGCACAGCGCGGGCGCAAGTGCCAGTTACCACAATAGGAGTTAAGCGTGACCTTCTTATTTGATTCGATTAACTGATTCAGGCTTGGGCTTGGGTTGAACATAATATGCACTACAGACTACCTATATGTGATTTTGAGACAACATTCTATTTCATCTGTTTACGCTACATTGCGCTAATTGAGCCACCAAAATACTAGTAGAGTGAGTACGACAAAAGATTTAGATGGTCCCTATGCGTCTGGAAATCGCTGAGGTCTCCTCTAGATTCTAGATTCATGTGTTATTGAAAATCTATGGAATCGGTGTGATCACAAAAAAATCGCGTTGGGCAATGTTTGATCATTTACCGCTGCTTACCTTATCGAGAATTAAGGACTTTGTCGACTGCATTGCCTCAGTGCCTCAATACTATATTGTTTTTGTGCAATTATAATAATTAATTGGCTTAGGTTTCGTGTGAAATTGTAGATGACCAGTTAAAAATATGAAGTTTTTGTTTTTAGGACGAGCCTCTCCCCATAAACAGTGCGCACGCGCTGCACGGCGTGCCGCCACCGCCACCGTCAGCGTCGCCGGAGCCGCCCAGCCGAGCGCCTGAGCCGGCCAGCCAGCACAAAGACGACGCGCTCAACCACGCAGAGTCCAAGATCGACGAAGACAAATTACAGGTGAATGTTTCCCACACTGTCGCCGCTTGAATACTAACGAGTTGTGTTTGTCTATATTGCTGTTCGCAAGATATGTGGTTAAGGATAAAGTGGGTTAGAAAGAGCTCGATGAAACCAGCTTAGAATATTGTATTGAAGAATTAACAGAGAACATGAGTAAATACAAACATGGTTGAAAGCACAGTGCAAATAAGCAACATGTATCATCAACAGTTTTTCAAAGTTATAGTATTGCTATCTTTTGTTCTAAGATTTCTAGAATATACGCCATTCAGTTTTATATTATTTAAGTAATAGTAAAAGTACTGTCGACTAATAACCGATTTGTTAAGGCCAGCCAGTGGTTTCTCTCGGTAGTTTCACGCGTGAAAGGCCTAAGAAAATTTAAATCGTGTTAGACGCAGGTCATCTACCTCGTCTAAGTTACAATTAAATAGAAATTGTGATTGGAGATAATTGCATTATTTACATAAGTAATTGATGTGATTAGTGCTTTGTTATGGTCGATTTAAGGAGTGACGTAAAAGTTACGAGACGTAACTGTTCTGAGTGAAGATGTAGGTTTTGTACAAATGTGCATGTGTCAGTTGGTGCAAGTGGTGACGTCAGCCAGCTTTCACTCGCGGGTGAGGGGGGCACGGCAGTGCGGCAGAGGGGGAGGCGGGGAGTCGGCGACTCTTGCACCACGACCACGTGAAAGCGGCCACTTTGTATTATTTGTATTGCCCAGATATTGTCGAGGAACATAAAATGACATGCAGATTACAGATATATGAAGGCCTCGAATACAGAGGACTAGCTTAGCTCTCTGTTTATGTATTTCAGTAGCAGCTTTCCAATGTCTTAATTTACTCTTCTATCTATTTCTACGTAGGCTGTAATATCTATTTACTACATTTGCCCAAGTGACCAATGCTGTTACGAGTTGTCTTTGCTTATATGTTGAGCTCTCTATACACAGTGACCCCTTAAGGGCACGAACACGAACTATTTTGTGCGCGGGGTTGAAATGCATTTTATGTCAACTGACAACACGTGCGGATGAGATAGATGCTGTGATGAGCAGTATAAAGCTAGTTCGCGTACGAATACACACTTTTTCATATTTGTAGCGAAATGGATAATGATTAAGGACGAAACCGAGCGCGAGAAATTTTATAAACAGACCTTTGGGAGTCTGGATATCATGAAAAAACGACTAAACGTATCTGTTCAAAATTAAATTGTTGAACTACTAATCTTGTTGAACTCTATGGTGGCCGTTTTGAAATTTTCCGTCTTCTTATGGCATTTATTTGCGTCCAAAAATGCGTTAATATTAGTGTCGAAATGTGGAACTTTCGACGCTCATAACTTTCAAACATTTCCTTTTTTAACTTTTTTGCTTCCATACAGGGCTAGATAATGATGAGACAAATTGATATCACTTTTTATTTTGAACGTACATCGTCAAACAGTGGAATAATCCCTAGACTACGTTTGTATGGAAGAATTTTCGACTAGTGTAACCTTAAGAAGAAATGCGGTCGCAGACATCCGACGGAATATCCTAAGTAAAAAGTCATAATTCGAGGTTTTGGCTCGCCTATTTCGTCCTTCAATATTGGACCAATTTAAAAGATATTCCATAAACTGAAAAAGAAAGATATATACTGTGCTCCTATGTTTTCCTTTTTGATGATACATTTTCTTTAGAAGCACTAGAACCTTAAAAAAATGCTCAAAATTGCGCTGTCAACAGAGTCCTATTTAGTGTACAGATTTGACAACTATAAATGAAAATAGAAAAACATAGAAACACAACATACTAATATCTTTTTTATTCAATTTATAGAATATCTTTTACATTTGTCCAATACTTGAGGAGAAAATAGTCGACAGCCAAACCTCGAAATATGACTTTTTACTGAGGTAATTCGGTCGGAGCTCTGCCCGCATTTCCTCTTAACACTGGCTTACGTCTAGACATCTGCGTTCATCAGGCTGTAATAAAAGAAGTTCTTGAACTGGTTAGTAAGACGGTGAATGCAGATGAAATTGGCAATCTTATGAATAGGGAGTAAGGCCGAAGCGGAAAACAATAAGCTGTGCCTGATGTTCTTTTGATACAATAATAAGATTTGCATAGACAGGCTGATTCAACGATGAGCTATCTATCCGAATGTTAGTAATATTTACAAACGGAGGGCGGTGGAACAATGGTGCGCGGGCGCATTGTCTCGCGCAGGATGTCCGAACCATTGTACCAAGCAAACAGCACAGAACGAGATATATTATGTTCTTGTTTCACACGACGCTTTTCCATTAAGTGTTAAATGCAATTTATCGCTGCATTTTTATGACATAATAAAAACAGTAGCGTCCGAGTGAAAGCCTTCCCTTGGGATAATTTTCGACTGCACTCAATTGCTGTATTCACCTCGTGTGATAAAAGTATTCTATGTCCTAATCTAGAACATTGTCTAGCCGGGTGCCAAAGATAATCTAAATCCGTTATGCCGTAAGACGTGAAAAGGTAACAAACCAAAAAAAACGCCTAGTGCGAGTGTCGAACTCGCGCACGAAGGAAGGGTTCCGTTCCATTATCGCAAAAAAAAACACGTTTGTTGTGTGGGAGCCCCACTTAAATTTTATTCTGTTTTTAGTATTTGTTGTTATAGTGGCAACAGAAATACATCATCTGTAAAAATGAAAAAAAAAAAAAACAATCATCGAATTTCATCTGAAAATTTCAACTGTCTAACTATAACGGTTCATGAGATACAGCCTGGTGACAGACAGACAGACTGGACAGTGGAGTCTTAGTAATACCCGTTGTCGTAGTAGGACCCGTTTTTACCCTTTGGGCACGGAAATAAACACACAGAGTAACTTACATTCGTATTTATAATATTGAGGATTGATATGCGTGTTTGCATTCATTCTTTATGCTGCAAGAATTATCTTTGATCTATTCAACAAATGTCGCTGCTTTCGCTTCCTTTCCAGTGCAGGTATTACGAAACCGAAAGCTACCTTTCTAGGGCTGGTCAGGTCAAACGTGTGAGAGGTCAACTTAGCTGCTGAGCTTCTCATGTATAGACAACAACGTCTCCACTGTACGCCTAGGCATATAGGAAATTACTGTATTTGCCGTCGCTCATTTCCTGAGTTTCATAATCTATTGCGGCGTTTAAAGTTCAAAATGTTAAATGGAGTCACAAAATACGACTGTTCATATATCCTACTGCCTACTAATATTATAAATGCGATGCCATGGATGCAAGTTTGGTTAGATGTTTGTTACACAATCACGCCAGAACGGATGAACGGATCTGAATGAAATTTGGCAAACAGATAGATTATAGTCTGGAATAGAACATAGGCTATACTAGGTCAAATTTCTCGTCGCTATAATGTTTCCTTGGGATAAGGTGAAAAAACTTTTCACGCGGTTAGTTACATTATATATTGCCAACTAGTTACATAATATTGTTATTTTATTTTTAAATTTGTTTTAATCTATTGTAATGTTTTAGTGGTGTTTTCACTTGCCACAAATTTCGACACAATGTATTTTAACCCCCGATGAAAAAAGGTTCTAATAAGTTTGACGTGTGTAACTGTGTATTTGTGTAAACGGATGAACCGATTATAATTTAGTTTTTTTTTGTTTGATTTATCGGCAGGCTTATTACGTATCTTTTGCAAGAGTAAAACGATAGCGATTTTTGCGCAATAATTGCTCTTCAATACAATTTTTTTGAGTTGTTGTCGTTTTTTTTTTAAATAAGTGCATTTGACAAACAGCGAGCGATTAGCAAACGATTGTGTAGGACCTACCATACCTACACTGTCGTTTTGCTCTTGCAAAAGATACGTAATAAGCCTACGGGAGTGTTCGTAGCTATATTTGATGAAAATTGGTTTAGCCGTTCAAAAGTTATGTGCGTTTTACTGTTTGAATCGAGGTGTTTGCGCAAGATATCGTGTCATAATTACGTGTTCAATAGATTGTCAATCGAAGCGTGTCTACTGCTAGGTAAATTATGAAGTATGAAATACAAATGTGTCGGGGTTTTTTATATTTTTAAATTTTACTTGTGTTACGAAATAAACGATTAAGACTTGCAAGTTATTGTATAAACTTTTATTAACGATTTTTCTCGACGTTTCCAGAAAATTGACGACGAAAGGAATGACTCGCCGAACTCAGCGAGCGATGACAGCTCGGAGTCTGACAGTTCGGCCGAGGAGGAAGACGAGCTGGACGCCGTGCGGCCCATGCTCAAGCTGCCGGTGCAGTTCGACCTGGATGACCTCGCCGGAGCCTTCCTGGCTAACAACAACCAGAAGTGAGTACACACATCAACTTATCCCTTTCAATATTTTATTTTGTTGAATAAACGCAATCGCGTTTAGCAAATGTGCCACAATATTGCACCTGCCACTATTTATCTATGCATCACCCAAAGTTCGTCTGGTAGAAAATGCCTAAGGCATTAAGTCCGGCTCTGTACGTTTGTGTCTATAAAGTATTAAAATAAATACAACCATATTTAAAAAAACGTGTAAAAATGCGTTAACAGTGGATATTATATTGGGCAAGTGACTAGCAAATTCTTCACTTAAATTTTCAATAGAGAATTTGAATTTAGAATTAGTTTATCAGTTGCTAAACACCTCAGAGATTTTTATAAGAAATGCCCAAAGTTTTCACCAATAATACCATGTCTATCTGGCATATTTTTCAGATTGCCAGGTCTTTATGCCCGATAAAAGGTTATTGTTCTATTTGTTCAAGTCTTACTAGGCTTGACTAACTATTTAGCTCTGTCTGTAAACAATACCTAATTGATAGAACACTGGTTTGGAACTAAACTCTATTTCAATCAACGTTCGAATATCATAGAGATAATTAACTTTTTAGATCCTGAGTTACAAAGAACAGGGGCAAATATTTTTCAAATTATACTAGCTTTCGATCCAGACACCTTCAGCCTTATTGTGTAATGAATTCGGCAAGGCAAAGACGAAGACTATGAAAAACTCGACCAAACACATGTGAGATGAAAGACGCGATGTGGATTTTCGTCTAAATGATTGGTTGATTTATCATATTCTTTGCCTTGCCGAATTCATTACGCAATAAGGCTGCTGTTTGATTATATATAGTGTTACTTAAAGCGCCTTGCTTGTTAGAACTGCAATATAACAATCAACAAGGAAACAAGTGTGCTTTTAAATGTTGGTCTCATAAACTAGCTCCTAAAGCTTCCAAGTTACCTTTAACAACATACTATGTAGGTAAATGTAAGTAGGGTTGACATATTCTACCCTATAGAGTAAACAACTAAAACGGACACTTCCATAGTTAATCTGGGGCCTACACGGCGAAGCGAGGATGAAACAAGACGCTGTTTGATGCGTTTCTTGTTTATTTCAAATTATGTTCTGCTCTGACGATCGTTATGTAAGGAACAAGGTCAAGTTCCTCTTCAGAGATACGTATCTAACGTTGATTTGGATTAGTTAGTTGTACAGCCTTGTCAAAACTTGTGCAATAACTTCTAAACGATTAATCATGGGTCAATTGTGTTGTAATCAATAGCAAACACCGTTACCCTTTTCAAACATTTGGCTAACTTTTTTAATTGCTTCGAAAGTCTGTTGAAAAGTTTTCCGTAAAAAGAAAACAATTTAACTGTCATTTTCAGGTTAGGAATGTAACTGTTCATACCAGATTAGATGTAGAGCATTCATGTTTGAAAAATCTCTTTGTTTTCCAAATCGTTTGTAAACAAAAAATGGTACAAAACAACTGTTGGTTACCTAATTAACAATATTTGAATGCGAATGAGACAACTGGAGCTCATTTCAATGAGAATATCTATCGCAAAGCACCGTAATAACGGACACTCCCCAAATGTTAACAGCAGAGAGTAGTCATAAAAAACGGTATTAGGAACAAAAAGAGGACATAGCGATGTTGCCATTTGTTTTAATTAATATTTTGTGTTAGCAACTAACCATCGCTGTAGAACAGACGGAGTTTTCCCCAGAGCGAGTTGCTCAGTTCTTCCTGTGTTCTCATATTATGTTTTGAGTAGTTGTGTAACATCGCCCGCGCCGGGCGCTAGGCGGAAGGAGCCGCAGAAACTTGTGTAATCACATTAATACGAGCTCATTGGTAATCTGTAGGAATATGTGTGATGTGAGCTAACGCGACTAGATCGACGACACACTTCGATGAATATTGCAGCGATCGAAGCGTTTCATTTATTCAGAGAGCAATCACGCTGATGTTGCTTGCATCGTAATGCATTCACTTGATTTTTTTGTTGTTTATCTTGCTGTACACACGCGACTACGTCTCTTTTAGTCAATCTATGATAATAGTCTGATGATGTAATAAAATTAGGTCATGTTATACAAAGCTACTGCCAACGCTATATAAAACAAAACTGTTTGTTATGAATGGCGGCACGTCGTAACACTATTAAAGCTTGAAGTGAAGCTGATTGTAGATTTTCATCACATTTCATCGTAAAATGAACATTCTTTAGGCGACTTATACCTGTGTGCAGACTTATAGGTACATAAATTAATAATTGCTGCTCTTACTACATCAACGAATCGGTCGCAGTAAAAATACGCAATGAAATGAGAACCCTGAAAAAGGTATGTTTTTACGGCCAGAACAGAACCTACATAAAAAGTAGCGGCCAATCAGCCGTTTTGATTATTGTTGTTTATTCTCGAATAGCCGGTTGAAGGTTATATATATAAAAAAACTCGTTTAGAATTAATTTTTTGCGGAAAAATCTTGTTTTTAGCAAAATTAATTTTTTAACATGTAGGTAGTTATAAAATGACCGGATTTTTTTCCAGGGGTCGCATGAACTGTGTAGTGGAGAGGCGCCGCGACGACCCCATGGAGAGACGCTTCCCCTTCAACATCCTCGGAGCGTTCGCCCCGCGCAGCGCACAGGCTGAGCGCATCGCCATCATCTGCCACGGAGGCGACGAACCAAGGTATACTAAAATCGTCATCGAAACACCCACAGATAATCTTCAGATCTCCCTTTCACTTATGAAAAGGATGTTGGTTTAGAATGTAGATCGGATTCGTAGATCGTCGATGTCTGTATGTCTAGGAAAAGGTGCCTATATTATATATTATTTGCAAATACCATTTTAACTACAACGAGAATAGCGTAACTATTTCAAAAATTGAAAAGATCTGACAAAAAGACTGATTTAAAAATAAAGTCCGAACATTACAGTAAAAAAAAAAGTTTAAGTAACAAAAATTTCGATCTGAAAAGTATGACACAAGAGAATATTCTTAGAGGAAAGCCATGATCGTATGGAAAACACTAAAATTTTGCCATCCAAGCCGGACAAATTAGAAGCGGTCAAAGTCCGGACAGGTGGCCAAATGTCTGGACAAATCCGGATAGATGGTAACCCTACACGAGAGGAGAGAGTTTAGCCTTGTATAACCAAAATCACACGCCACTGAAATTACTCGCGAACGCCATCTCAGCATCAATAGAGGTAGCTGTAAACTTTCTCTACAAAGAGTTTTCGCTCTCAGTTAGGTAACCGTTCGCCTTATGTTCCTTCGCATTGTTTTTGTTTTCGATCACTTTAAAGACAGGTTTGTCATTTGTAGCTGACCTTTATAAAAGGTAGATCAAAGATATTACGTAATGTCGCGTCGTGCGCAAAAGTTGTACAAATAAAAGGCTGTTGCCGAGGACTACTTACGTCTTTTTCATATTATCTATAGCCAGCGGCTTCGCCCACGTGTTTTATCATCCCAAGGGAACATTATACCGGGATAAAAAGCAGTCTATGTGCTTTTCCAGACTATAATCTATCTCTGTGCTAAATTTCATCCAGATCCATTCAGCCGTTCCGGCGTGATTGAGTAACAAACATACATCCACACACACACACATTAAAATTTTCACATAAATAATATTACAGTAAGATTATTGAGAGTTGTTATGTTATACTTTAGTAAACATAATAAACTTCGATAAAAGTAACATCATTGTTTGATGTTTAACGTCTCTCTGTTACGTATAAAACATATACATACTCGTATAACTGACAATACGGATTAAATTCTTTTGTGGAATGTTTTGCGTGGTTCGCATTGAAATGCGGCGGAGTAGACCGATTATTCCTGTTTCTTAGAACCTCTGAAGGCTTGACGTTCCATTCTTCGTGCTTTATTGTAGGCACTGTGTTTATATTTTTTGTATAGCCTTCAATAAGTTTGAGATTTGTACGACAAATCCTTGTATGGGATGGGAAGGTCATGCGTAGGCTTAAGGCCTTTGTGTGCAATAATACGTTCAGCATAATAATTGAGTCACAAAAAAACATTGTGTACTTGTATCATTTGCTTTGACGTTATACCTACTTACATGTATATTAAGACGACGACTAACGCCAACGACCTTCAGGGAACAAAACGCGCATTCGTTTCACACCCGCGCGACCCAAATATAAGTAGTTTTTTCTACTTTCCTTATTATTCTATGACTTAAAAAAAAGCCTCAGATCAAAATGTAGATAATAAAACTGTCTTTGAGATGGTTTCGATTTCATTAAAATACCCGCAGCGGTTTTGGTTCGATTGTCGTGCTTTTATCAGTTTTAGACATAACTTTACAAATTAATTACACTATGTTATACGAATAAAACTCAAAATTTTCTTAGATCAAATTATTAAGAAAATGGTCTAATTTATCATATATTTTTCCAAAAAAATACGACTAGCCGTTTAGAAGGGTTTCTCTTTTTAAAATCAGCTACTCAGGGGTATCTGCACCTTAAGTAATTTCTGGTCACGATTCTCCACTCAAACGCAGTCATTAGAGACTAATTACCTCACAGACGCATGTCTTCAATATTAATGACAAAGTGAAAGGCTGTGGTAGCTCGCAATATAATGTCCCTACGAGCTTAGTTGTAAAACTTTATCAAACAGTAATACACAAGGGAACCAACGACTTATACGCAAAGTACTTTCATTAAATCGTATAATAAGCAAGTATTTTTTAGTTTCTTACGACTTATTGTCGGGCCTACGTTGTCCCCCATACCTAAGCACTAAAGCTGTAACATGGAAATATTGTAAAACCAAACCAATTTTTTTAAATACTTACCGTGGAGTTTCGTGCTGGTTCTTCTCCATAGGAAACGGCCAACCCGAACCGTGCACCTTTTGTCGACGTTTTATAACTGCCCATGTAGGCCTATGTAAAATAAAAAAAAATTATTTTGATTTTAAGCATTCTAAGCTCAAATTTATAAATTGAATTCAGATACTATATACCTTGTATATATATTATCGTGTGACGTCACGGTGTGCTACACTTTATACTGACAAAGTGACGTCACAAGCCACTCACCCCACTCCTGAACTTTAATGCGCTTTATCTTTGTATTTTTTTATTTATTTGTTAAAGCAAAAATTAAGCATGCAATATTATTTGAAAGTCTCACTACTAGACTAAATAGAATTATTAATTTTAGTTAGATACAGTAAATTTAACAATAGTCTTCAAACTAAGCAGATGACTTTATTTATTTTAGGATCACCAACGAGGGTTACATAACCATAAAACTTACACAATATATAACAATTGGTACATATCATCAATTACCTGTAATGCACACTCAATTACAGGCAACCACGGCTTTTACAATTTGTGTTTCATTATTTTAGTAAACTGGATTGTGTTGTAGTAATGATAGGTATTTTAATGGATGCGATTAGTTTTGCCATAAGCTGTAAAATTCCAAATGAATAAACATTTACTGCGAGCAAACCGTATAAAAATATACTTAGCGAAATATCTCAGTGGATCCACCCTGACCCTGACCTGCTGGTCTGACGTACATATTTGCATCCATAATTAAAATAACATATTACGAAAATGCCTCGGGCGGGATGCTAAAGATTTGCGTTTACTCGAGGAGCAAATCTCTATGAGAATATAACAATGTGCTTAGGTAATTGCCCTCTGACTGGACCATGGCGTAAAGAAAAACCGTTCCATTATCGCAAAAAACTGAAAAAAATATCACGTTTGTTGTATGTGAGCCCCACTTTAATATTTATTTTATTCTGTTTTTAGTATTTATTGTTATAGCGGCAACAGAAATACATCATGTGTGAAAAATTCAACTGTCTATCTATCGTGGTTCGAGACATAGGTACAGCATGGTGATAGACAGACAGACAGACTGACAGACAGACAGACGGACCGCGGAGTCTTAGTAATAGGGTCCCGTTTTTACCCTTTGGGTACGGAACCCTTCTTCTTCTTCTTTTCGTGTGAGGTGTGGCCACCTCTGGTGTCAGAGTTAATTGAGCCGCCTCTGGGAAACCCCACAGGCCTCTGACATGGCTACGGAACCCTAAAAATCAGAGTTTCAGGTTCCTGACAATCTCATACACATACAGACAGTGGTAAAACTTTATTATGTTTTAATACACCCGCACGTGAGAATCAAGGACTTATATAGCTCATATAGAAATACACAGCCAAGGATTCCTGTTTGAAAGTGATAATAATTTGAGCCGAAGACACGTTTTGAATTATAATTTAGGGAAGTTCAAAGTAAGATCGGATATCTTATTACTTGAAGACAAAGGGAGTCATTAGTAAACGTAAGTGATGTTCTTATATCTCGGCTGCGCCTACGGCAAGCAATTAGCTAAGTGATAGTAAGCAGTAGTGGTACATATTACATAATGTAGGTATCGGCTGAATGTGACTTTTGGCTAATTCAATTTAAGGTTATTTGTTGGCCTTTCTTTATAACGTACTAGCATCTGCCGACGGCTTCACCCGCGTATAAGTAGAAAATTATCCCGAGGGAACATATTATATTTCCAAGATAAAAATTGGTTGTCTGTAAGGTCGGTTTACGGACGATAGTTTAACGTTCAACGTCACATTGATGAAATGATTGCATACTTAACGATACAATTAACGTCACAATGAGCGTAACGTTACATTGAGCGTAACGCTACATTGAGTCATCCTCTTTCGTGCGTGCAGCCGGCGTTCATCGATTTATTAGACGTTGTCACGTCAAAAAGTATGGGTGTAAGCTACCTCCATAACAAATTTCATAATAATAGGTCCAGCCTTTTGAAAGTGAAGAAGTAACAAACATACAAACACACACACTCACACACTTTCGCCTTTATAATTTTAGTGTGTAAATTTTATACCTATCTAAAAATTATTTGGCGATTAGGTAACCACCAACATACATAATGTAGTAGCAACGATTGAGTGGTTTGTATTTACATGTATTTGTATTTATTTATTCCAAACAATTTTTACATTGTGTCGAAAAATCATAATTGGCAACAAGCATCACTAAGCTAGGTTGGTGAAATTCAACTTTTATATATGGTAATTCAAGAAAACAAAATCTTCCTGTTTGCTGTTCAGCCGTTACAGCGACAATAATTAACTATATCAAAAATTTCGTGTATTATTAGTAGAACGTAAGATATTTATATTAATAAGAGGCAAACTTTGAACGTTTGATGTACTTACATCCTCTACTATTGCTACCTACCTCAAAGTCGTTCCACTGGATTTTATTTGTGCATAACATTTTTAAAGGCTTCTTCCACTTAAGTGGAGTATAAAAGAACGAGCTTGGGCTTTACTATGCACTTTTACTGCCAGGCCGTTTAAGTGCTGCTAAATTAATTTCTTGCTATTTCAAACAAACGCGGTTTTTAATAGGCTTCACTAGGTAAAGATTCAGCGGAAACGCGCTGTACTGACATTTTGCATCAGTGACAGTTAATAAAAGAAATTAAGTTCTTTCAAATCAAATAAAAAACAAAACAAAATTTCTTTATTTCAATTAGGCCAAAGCGGCACTTTTGAACGACAAAAATAATAATTTAGAAGTGAAAATAATTGATTCTATTGTCCATTCGGAAAAGTAGCTTGTTACGGAGAAGAACGGAAAAGAAACTCCATAACCTCCTCCTGTGTTTATTAATGAATAAATATATCTACTTATGTAGGTATAGGGTAAGGTTACTGGACGGTAGCATTATTTCGATGTCAGTTGACAGTTCGAAAATATTGATGAAAGTTGTTTGTTGCAGACCGATGAACTTCCCCGAGCCCCAGTCGCAGGTGTTCGCGTTCCCGCTGACGGGCCCCGTGCGCCTGCCGCTGCGACCCCAGCCCGAACGTGCGCCCGCGCCACCCGCCGCCGGCCCGGGCCCTCAGGGACCCCGCATGCCTCCTGGCTTCATGCCTCTTGCTCACCGCCAGGCACCTTTCCCCCTACCCGTAAGTACCTAGCTTTTAAAATATACGAGTGTATCGGTCTATTGCCCTTCTTTGTCTCACTAACAATATAATTAATATTCACCGTGGAAATCTACCGGTTCATTCAGAATAATATCGCAGAGAAAATCTTGTAACAGACTTAATATAGCCCCGGAAACTGCGGTCACCTTGTGATGAACGAGTGAGGCATCCTAATATGAACATCACAAGTTTGTAATTGACCATAATAGCTTGTCTGTCTTCCGTAGTCATAAAGAATAAATCATTATATAACTAATTAAATAATGGAAGAGGAACGAGTCTGCACGTAATAAACGTAATGGCGACATGAAACGATTATACTTAGGTACTTGAAGTACCTAACTAAGTTGCAGGGTTTTGTCAAACAGAGAAAGGGATGACTTGTGACCCTTGCTTGTAATCGTACGTTTGATGTGGTAGAGAGGCACGTAATATGAATTGGTATTTGGGTCAAGTGAGACTGTGATTGCAGGATTATCCTACGATCGTGCCGTTTATCGACCAAGGGCTCTAACAGTTTCAGTCCGCGCGATGGCGTCTGAACGCTTTTTCCGTTTCGTAAATCTTCGTAGAAAGAGAGTTAGAAAAACAGATGAAGAGACAAGCTTTGAACTTTACTTTGTGACTGCAAAGAATTTAAGGTTAAAGTTGAAATCAATAAAAAATATCTCATTTGGAATACCAAAATTCAAGACGAAATAGACTACAAAGGGCCGTTAGCAAAATTGAATTCAGTGTTAGGTTAGATCGTACAGTTATAGTGCATCCAATTTTCATTAAAGAAAAGCTATCAGGTATTGGTCTTCGAATCTCGAAATGGATTCTGTGAATATTGGAAAAAGGATTGTGAATCCATTAGAGAGATGACACACACCATATTCAAACAAAGTTTTGGATTAGAAATCTACTTATGAGAGAATTCATCAAATTAATGGTTCTCTTCAAACGGCGTGTAATGTCGACCGCTGTTACAACGGCGAAATTAAGCCCATTGTGTTCCTTCAGAGTCTGTACGTGAACTTGTTCGAGAGACGTCCGACAAATGATTTCTATTGTTATTGGTGATGTGTGTACAGTATAACTATTTTCTTAATGTCCCCCGGCAGACATCGTGTTTCGTTATTCGTTAGATTTCTATCAGTTGCCCTTTGCACTTGGTGCAGACTGTACGCTCTAAATCAACTTGGACGTATGTGGAGTTTTTAACACTCTTTTAACTTAATGTAAGCTATTGTTAAATGAGAGGCAAGCTGCTAAAGGAAACTAGTTTTACAGCTCTATACAGTTCACACGGAAATAAAAAAAAACAACAATAAAGTACTTAGTTCTGAATTCAAACTCTTATATACGATATATCTAATAATTGATGGACATGGAAATTATCATTCGTTTGTATTCGGAAATGCGATGATTGCCGAGGGACATTAAGAAAATAGTTGTACTGTACTCGTGTGTATTTCATATTTCAGCGGTTTAGTTGTTGCCACCCAGCCATATTCTTTTTACGCTCTTGCTGTGATTACCTCATGCTTGTGGTTGAATATTTGTTTTGTTTGCCATTAGTATTGGTGTTATTGTTATAGGATATTGTTTTTATATTTACTGGTTCTATTGTTTATCTCCAGTTACGTAACTAGGTACTCAATACTATAATACTCCTTAGGGCAAGAGAGTAGTTTCTTGAAATCCGTTAAAGGCTTGCGTAAATAACAACTAATTACTAAGTGTTGATATCTACATAGTCCCCTAATAACGAATAAGCTGGAAAAGTACTAATATGGAGATGTTCGGTAGCACTATTAAAGTAATGTATTCGGGTCACAAAGCGCTTCAAGTGCTGAACAATAAAAGCGATGTGTTTCCGCACAATAAGAGCTGCGAGGAGCACCATTTATTACGTCTCGTCTGCCATGTGTTATGGCCGCTATAATAATTTAATTACGTCAAGACTTAACACGATTGACGCATCTGAGTAATGATAAACTTTAATTGGCGCCAAATTTTACTGAATAACACACATTTATGATAAATTTACCTACGCAGGTTGCCTGTAATTCTCAAGTGATCTGAACATAATATGAATGACATCAATTCTAATTATATAGGAACTGGTAGCAATTTATTCTAAAAAAGGAAACAAAACTCAAGCAAATTAGCATTGTAGAAGTTTCTAAACGAACGGCATTTAAAAAGGCTTTTAGATGTGGGCAACTGACAAGACCTTTTAGATATTCCTTTTCGTTACCACTTGAAGCAAATAAATGCTGCAGATTGCAGGGGGGTGACCATAAGCTCTTAGAGCGGTATCAATTTGAGATCGAATAAGGGACAGATGTATCTGACGTGTATACATCTGTCACCTACTCAACCTCAAATTGATACCGCTCTAAGAGCTTATGGTCACCCCCCAGGTGTTGTCAGACACATACCTAGCAATGTTATCAGCGGATAAACTTATGCATAACAAGTCTCGCCTAGTCCTATATAAATGGTATCTTAAACTATGCAAATATTTGATCTATGCAGACGTTGGACGAGCGACTCGTGTAGGTTCCAATTTGTACCAATTTGTCTCTAGCAACTAGACTGCAGACGTTGAAGTATTGATACAAAAGTGAGTTATGTAGGTACAGCCCGCATATCTTGTGTACAGTGCTAAAGTTCGCAGCAGCGCATAACTTCAAGTGATTAGCCGTGGAGCAGTGGCGGCTATATCTCTCGCTGACTGTTATAACTCGCAAGCGCGATAAGTACGCCATGTTTCTCTTTAATTACTAGATCGGCATGGGAATACACTGATTAAAACTGCTCGTTTGTCTCATATAAATCGTTATAATCTGACGGATTTTACGAGCATACAAACTATTTAGATGAAAAGAGCGAGCTTTTGTCGTAGATATTAACTGCTTTACTAATTTTAAATAGCAATTAAAAATTACGCATATAGGGTTCTGGGTTCGATGTGAGTGAGTAGAGCAAAGAGTCAACTATTGAGTTTTTCGATCTGGAATTTTCGAGCTTCGAGATAAGTAGCAATTTGGTGTCTGTGTTTGAGATCGAGTGATTACATACATATTTCCCTCGCCCCCGATTGCATGGGACTTAAACAAAACTGCTTGAATGTAGGTTTACTATGGGTATAGTGTTCGCCAAACTTTCCGATGCGCAAGGCACGAAACGGTGCTGGTTTTGTATGAGATTTATTACTGCGCAGCCATTGTAGCCAACTTCAGGGCGGCCAAGAAGTTTGGCGAGAACTATACACTAAACACTTTTCTGCCTAAATCCTCGAAGAATACAGACGTGGTGATAAAATATGTAAAAAAAATGTAAATACAAATTATTAAAAAAAAGAGTTTATATTCAAAAAGATTTTTTTTGGTTAGAGGGATAAAATTGAGTTAGGAATAAAGTTTGTAAAGACGTGATGAGGTGGCCGCGGCCGCCTAGCTGTGGCGGAGCGCGGTGCGCCGCTGATGTAATGCAATGATGTCGTGCAATTTTGCAATCTGGAGAACTACCTACGTCGCGTCGTATGCAAGTAAACTCTTAAATATTTATTTATTGTATACTTTATTGTACACAACAAAAAAAAACATACAGGACAAACATTTTCAAAAACAAAGTGTACTTACAATGGGCGGTCTTATCACACAAGGCAATCTCTTACCTTACCGACAACCTTTGAATGGAATGGACTGAACATGAGGAGAAGAATTTAGGGCTGTCAGTGTACAAGGGACCATAAATAGTATTACTTACACATAATAACATAAAATACATACTATACTACATAATAAACTAATAAATATCGAATATTTGACAGAGAATGGAAACGAATAATAATTAAAGTGAAAGGTATTGCTCCTTTGTGTTTGTGTTTCACAACCGAACTGCTTGAATCGCAAAAGATATGTCATAGAAGGAAGTGGATGCATAGGTAATACTCAATTTTAAATTATCCGATGATCTAAAGGACCTAGAATGGGTGTTACAGAGGAACTGAAAGCGTTCTTTAAGATATAAAGGAGTAAAAGGATTAAAGAGCGAATTATAAAGCAAAGAAAGTATGTGCGGCGAAGGCGAGTAGGAAGCCATTTGAGCTTAATACGAAATTCAGAAACGTGATCATACTTGCGCAAGCCAAAAATAAACCTAATACGACAGAGATTTTGAAATCGGTCAATCTTGTCCAACTGGTCTTGGGTGAGATCGAGATAGTTTGCATCAGCGTAGTCCAGAATAGGGAGAAGAAGAGATTGTGTTATCGCAATTTCAATGGTGATGGGAAGAAAATTACCGAGACGTCTCAGGGAACCCGCAGTAGCAAACAGTTTACGACTGACTTCCTGCAGTTGTTTGCTTACCTATTAACATAACGTTAAAAATGTAGGTATATTACCCCGTGAAAGGCAATCGATATATCTATTAGGGCAGATATTTCAATATTCAGATAACTAGAGGAAGAACTGACCGACCCGACAGCCCAGGACAGATAGTCCTGGTGCTTTTTTCAAATCAGTCTATATAATTTATCTAGTCTATCATCACTGATAGGACTATTGTTGCCAATAACCCGGTTATAGTGGTGATAGACCGATTAGCGCGCCGCACAATGATAATCGATGACACCATCCCACATGACGAGAACATCGTGAAAGCTGAGAAAGAGAAACAAATCAAGTATCTCGACGAGAACACGCGATTGTCGACATGTGGAATGTGGACTCGATCATTGTGCCGATTGTCGTTACGGCCAACGGCCTGATGGCCAATAGCCTCGATGACCATCTGTCGAGGCTGTCATTGCGCGGTTGGATCAAGGGCCTGATACAGAAGACAGTACTCCTTGATACGGCTCGCATAGTGAGGAGGCTCCTGTCTCTCGAGCCCTAACCACCGGTAGCTTTGACCCTGTTCCCGATACCTGTGTATCTATTTTTTATATTTTTAAATGTTTTGTAAGTTTTTTTTTTTTTATTTAAAAATAATGTAAATAAATTAAGGTAATAATAATATATAATCTACATAATCCGACTAACCATTTCAGAGATTAGCTCGTTCAAACATACAAACAATCTTCAGCTTTATTATTAGAATAGATAGATACTAAAGCTGCCAGCCTGTCACACCGGCCTTTTTATTCCTTGGATATAAGATATTTGAATATTGAAAAATCGGCCCATCGTTATTACACTAAGTATCATATATCTAGGATCATAGATCCATGAGTCACATTTATATGATAATGTAATATAAACATATGAATCATTTCGTCTTTGACATTTGATATTTTGGATAGGATCCTATTTATGATCCTAGATATAATTATGATAGTATAATACCTCTCTTAGGAGCTCGTGGCTAAATAATAACAGCCGCACGGGTCGATCATCAAGGTTAAGCAACGCTTGACGAGGTCGGTCAGTGGATGGGTGACCATTTCAACATACCGAGTTTCCTCCGTGCCTCGGAAAGCACGTTATGCCGTTGGTCCCGGCTGTCATTTGAAGATCTTTGACAGTCGTTACAGGTAGTCAGAAGCTTGAGATCTGACACCAGTCTTGCCAAGGGGTACCGTGTTACCCAGTTACTGGGTTGTGGAGGTCAGATAGGCAGTCGCTCCATGTAAAACACTGGTACTTAGCTGAATCCGGTAAGACTGGAAGCCGACCCCAATATAGTTGGGAAAAAGGCTAGGCAGATGATGAATACCTCTCTTAGTATAAACACTTCTTTCACCTCTTTGATTGCCTCAGCTTTGAAATCTTTTCATACTCGTAGTGCATCTCAACATTCTTTAAGAATCATGTTATTATACTTTTTTCAAAATGTCGGGTATTATAAGCAGAGGTTTAAGCTGTGATTTGTTTGACCGCCAGATTTTTATTTTTATTTGTCGTTAGACTCGCTTTTGACCACTGTTATTTAATTTAGAAAATATATTAGTATCATCATTGCACACGTAAGCTTGCTACTATTATAAACTTGAAAGTTTGTGAGGGTGGATGAATGGATGTTTGTTATTCTTTCACGCTAAAACTACTAAACAGATGTTCATGAAACTTTACTGAAATATAGCTTATACATTAGAATAACACATAGGCTATATATTGGGAGAAGTACTAACACCAAGCGGGCGGAGCCGCGGGCGGCAGCTAGTCATAAATAAAAGACAATCTAGAAGGTTCTTGTCACCACAGTATAAATATACAAACAGTATGGAAACTACCTACAAACGCTCGAAACGGCACACTCACACAAACATGCGCACCGACGAGACCCCTAAGTAGCGTCCGCGGTGCTGTCAGTAGTGCGAGCCGCTTAGAGGTCTAGTCGGTGCGCATGTTTGTTTGACTGTGAGTTTCCGTACTGTTCGTCCATATTTATTCTGTATTGTCACTGTAAACGCTCCTTATTTATTCTAACTGCTATAGGTATTTACATAGCTATTTCGCTAAAATGTGAAGCCCCAATAAAAAATTTAACATGGTAAAAATGTAAAAAATTTGAGCAACAGATCTCACGACTCTCAAAACACAAGTAGAAATGACATTGTTTATCGAGAGTGGAGTAGGAATGTAAAATATTATTGCATTTGCTGCAGTTTTTTATACCAAATTATAACTATGTTATCTGATACTTTTATGAAGATGAAAATGATGATCTCATGCTGTACCTATTATAGTAAATGATTTTTTTGGTCTACTCGTACTTATGTTTTACCTGGGAAACAGGCAAAATAAATCTTAAAACAGCTGTTATGTTAGGTAGGTATTATTAATTACTTGTGAGTCAATGTCGCTTGTAAACTTTCATGAAATTTCAGACACCTATACAATGTGTCCAATGTGTAAGGCCCACCCCACATAAGGGGTTTAAACCACGCACGCATTTATTGTATTTCCATAAATTCTGCATAAACTATAAGGCAAAAATGAGCAGGGGTTCTCTTTGGACAGTAATAAAATTAAAACTGATTGGCTGGCTGTGATTCTTTTGTCAATTCAAAGACCAATAAACATTTTGCAGAATTTTAGGCAGTTTGTTAATTTGTATACAAATTAACAAATATACAAATTTTTATATATATAAATACTTTTGAGTGTTAGTTGAATATTTTTTTAAGATTATCTATGCTATGGCCGTAAAAATAAAATTGACGGTACGCCTCTGTGAGACCTAGTTCCAAAGTTATGGTTACTAGACTTTCTGGATATCGTAATAAGTGAGTTACTAAAATTGCTCTATTTTTAACCCCAGACGGGAAAAGAGGGATGTTATAAGTTTGACGTGTGTTACTATGTTTCTGTGTGTCTGTCTGTGGCATCATATCACCTAAACGGATGAACCGATTTTGATTTAGATTTTTGTTTGAAAGGTGACTTTGTCGAGTGTGTTCTTAGCTATGTTTGGTAAAAATCGGTTTAGCCGTTCAAAAGTTATGGGCTGTTTTCTGTTTAAAACGGAGTATTTTCGCAAGATATCGTGTCATAATTACGTGTTCGATATATTGTTGATCGAAGCGTGTCTACTACTAAATATATTATTTTAAAAAGTATGGAATAAAAAAAATTGCCGGGGATTTTGGAAATTTTTAATAATTTACTTGTTGAGGATGTGGTGATGTGGTGACCTTATGTTTAATGTCGGCATTAAAGTTTCATTACTACAAGTCTGGACACATTGTATATACTAGCTGTGTATATATTAGAAACAAATCCAATGCTCTAGACTAGGTATTTTTGAACAACATCAGCATCCCACACTTTCTATTTACAACGCACATTGGTCATTGTGTGAAAGCGACCTCGGTTTGATAAGGTACCTACGTATTTATGAGAAAGAAATTATTCTCGAAAGATCAATCACCTTCAGCCTTTTCTTCTGTAATAACTTAGTTAGTTTACACGTGTAGATCTGTAGAAAGGTAAGTTGGTACTTAGGAACGTCAGATCGTATTATTTACCTTATTTAGCTGGTTCTAAAAACCATCTAACAGCCGGGAATATAAATAATATGATCTGGGCCCTTTTTGATATATAAATAACAAAGCGACATATTTTACCATAAAATAATTAGTTTACTGAATATTAGTTTTTTGTCCGTCAGGTAGATAAATAAAAAAATATTTACCATGTATTTTTTCTTTTGATACGTAAACATACAGTGACGACGATATAATGCGTTAAAATACCGTAAAACGTCACGCCGCTAATACACTTTATACTGCCTTAGTGACGTCACAAGCCTCCATTCCTGAACTTTGATGCACTATAACTTTGTAACATTTTTATTGATTTGGTAAAGCAAAAAATACGTGTACAATATTGGACTAAATAGAATTATATCATTTTGTTAGCCAGGAAACATCCCTATTTTCATAATTTAGATTCAGAAAACCTATGAAGTAAACTTAGAAAATTGTCGGATTTGTCACCTGCCGGTTTCATTAAATAGGTGATCCTTAAATACTATGCAAGGAAAAGTGATCGGCGATCGTAGCATTGAAATATGACACATTACCTATGATATCTCTATTCTAACTAAGAAAACCGGCCAAGTGCGAGTCGGACTCGCGCACGAAGGGTTCCGTACCATTATCGAAAAAAACAGCCTAAAAATCATGTTTGTTGTATAGGAGCCCTAATTAAATATTTATTTTATTCTGTATTTGTTGTTATAGCGGCAACAGAAATACATCATCTGTAAAAATTCAATTGTCTAGCTATCACGGTTCATGAGATACAGCCTGGTGACGGACGGACATACAGACAGACGGATCGCGGAGTCTCAGTAATAGGGTCCCGTTTTTACCCTTTGGGTACGGAACCCTAAAAAAAGAAACATATGTTGCCTGGGTAGAAAAATAATATTCATATTTAGTCCGTCAGTGACATAATCAAATAATATTGGACCCGTATTTTTTGCTATAACAAATAAAAAAAAATATACAAAGATAAAGCGCCTCAAAGTTCAGGAGTGGGGGCCTGCGACGTCACTTGGCCAGTATAAAGTGTAGCACACCGTGACGTCACACGATATTTCAACGCACTGTATCGTATTAATATTTTGTTTACGTGGCAAAATCAAAATCAAAAATCAAAATCATTTATTTTTATTTTACATAGGCCTACATGGGCACTTATAAAACGTCGACAAAAGGTGCACGGTTCGGGTTAGTCGTTTCCTATGGAGAAGAACCGGCAAGAAACTCCATGGTTACTCTTTTAAAAAAATTGTTTTTACAATATTTCCATGTTACAGCATTAATACTTGGATATAGGGGACAACGTAGTCCCGACAATAAGTCGTACGAAATTAAAAAAAAAAACAAACAAAAAAAATAATGTAAAACGAAATAAAAAGTTAACAAATGTTAACAATCATCTAGAAATCTAGAAAGCCTACAATGTTCACACATTTCGGTAAAAGAATCTATACAAAGGTAAAAAAAAAAAAGAAGAAATACGTGTCCAATATTTTTAGGTTATCTAACTGACGGACTAAATATATATTTTTTGTCAACTACCCTACTATTACAGGTAACTTGTTCTCCTGCTGCTTCTAACTTTTGTACATTATATTTATCATACTAAAATTAAATGGTATGTAAACTGACTTTTTGCACGAACACAAGCAGCAAATATAGCTTGTTCTCGCCTCGTTAGATAAGCATCGAAATTTATTATATGGTCTTAGCTACTTATGAATTCTTTAATAGATAACTACGTACCCAGTTTGCCGTCTGTTTAGTAGTTAATCAGGTGCGCCTCAACATCTCAACTCAGTTAAGGCTTTGCCGCTGAGATCCATTTTAAATCAGCTTTATTCGTTGCCAATTATGTCGGCGGATTTGAGCGCTGTTTTTGACGAAATTGGAAGGAATTTGGACGGTCTTATTATTATTAGAAGGCTTTTGTACATCGCTTTGTTTTTATTTAGGTAGATACCTACTATGACCGCGAGATAATCTTCAGATTTTTTAAAGGAATCTTTTCTTATACTTATATTTTATTCTGTCTGTTTTTCATTTTGTATGTTTTATTTTTACTATGTTTTTAACTTTTTTACCTTTAGATTCATATTTATATTTTGAAAGTTTAAATAATTTTGTGTTTCTGACCATATGGTGTAAGCTGCGTATACCAGTAATAGGCATACATACCTATTATTACCCATTTATTACCCATTCTTTGTTTACAACAAACTATTTTGTATGTAATGCTGTTGTACCTTATAATACATAAATAAATAAAGACTTCATGATTTGCCTGGCGCCGCTTTGATACCAAAAGTACAAAAATAAATAAATTATTTAGAATAATATAATATACGCACGTGAGCTTAAAATATCTCGTCTGAAAATAAACAATGATGAGGAAATTGAGTTTGTACGTCAAAGGTTTATTTCTAGACTAGGTATGTTATTTACTCCTAGGTTTTTCCGATCTGAGACGGCAACTATTATCACTATATAAAACGTTTTCATTTCCAACAATAGGGTAGCTAAGTCGTCCTAGTTTCAACAATGGGTTGCCCTATGATATGACGTCATAAGTTCATAACAATATATTAATTATTTGATAGCTGAGGGTATTCTTGTGTGGCGCGTGCCTCTACGAGATAAATGTTATAAACAGCTAATTGCAAGATATAATTGCACGAGTTTTTGTATATGCATTCGTAATCTTTTGTGCCCTGAACATTAGTAGTCTGAAATTATCCCAATGAACTATCAGGATAGAATCTAAAGTACGTTATTTTTCCTTCTTCAACAAACAGTACAATCTATCGCTATACCAAAAGTTATCAAAATTGGTTCAGCAGTTCAGTTTAAGAGTGAAAACATGAGAAGCAGACAAACGGACAGAGTTAATTTCGCATTTATAATATTAGTTTGGCAGTTTGAATAAAGCTCACACTTTATAACATAATTATCTAGTAAATGTGTAACTAGACGTGTGCACTGAACAGTAATCGTAACAAATATCTGTGAATGTGGTCGAGGACATATGAATTACGATCACTTATTAAATACTTGCCACTTACTGTACCTACTGCTAACATACGAGTATCTACGCCTACTTGTGCTCTAACTAGCTAGCAACCAATGCTAGCAAAAAATATAATACCCACTTAATATTTTCCTTCGTTATTTTGTCGGCAGAGAACTTGAACTTTCTTTGCTGTTAAAAATACCTACGTTTTCCGTGAAACTCCGTCCCGGTTTCTCAGACGAATAGAAAAGAAAGTTTCCTTCAGATCCGACCACGCGTCTTCTTCCATTGAAAGAGAAACGCTTTTTGTAACAGTACCTACCTATCGCGGGTACGTTTCTATGACTACATTTCGTTAAAGAACCGCAGGCTTATTACTTATCTTTTGCAAGAGAAAAACGATAGCGATCAAACGCTTTATGTTATAAAAGTCGGCATTACCTGCAGTGTAGGTATGGTAGGTCCTACACAATCTTTTGCTAATCGATAACTATTTGGCAAAAGCACTTATTTAAATAAAAAACTGTTAAAACTCTAAAACTTCTCTATGGAAGAGCAATTATTGCGCAAAAATCGCTATCGTTTTGCTCTTGCAAAAGATACGTAATAAGCCTGTCGGACACATTTTTCCTCTAAAACCTATCTAAGATCTTCTATTTTTATCCAAATTCAGTAAAGATAATTGAACGGTATTTATGAAACATTTTCCCTACAAATTATGTCAATTATGCCAGTCATACTCAGCAGAAAATTCTCTTTTTTTCTGCAGACACATCGTAATACTTTCCTTTAAGAGGTTTCACATTTGTAAAAGAAAATTTAGGTAGCAAAGTGTAAAACCGTGTAGAATAAAGCGGACTATTTCAGTAAAAAGGGTACTGTCGCGTGTGTCGTCCGCGTCTGACCCGCAACTCACAGTGGCAACAAAGTAGCGTATGAACAATATCAGCTAATCTGATAGCGTTCCACACAACACAGCGGATCTTTATGTCTCTGAAGTTAGCTCTGCGAACCATTGCGGAAGAAACAGTTGTCATCGGGTATACTGCATAGAGTAAGCGAGATAGCACGATGCGACGAACTAAAGCTAGTACAAAAGGCAGTAAATATATAATAGCAGGCAAATACAATATTTTCTTCTACTTCAACATTGACACAAAAGTAGCAACTGCGCAGGGTCTTGCAGCCAACTTCAGAGACACAAAGATCCACTGTGACTACTATACAGGACTTTATGCCTTTGACAATGTATATGTGAAACCGGTAGGATCGTATTCTCTCCACATCACTCAGTCACAGCCAGCTGGTTCCTTCAATTTACTCACAATTATGAAGAAATTTCACACGAAAAAGATGCTTTGAGTATACCCAACGGAGCGAATAAGGAGAAAGTGCAAAAAAGTATGTATATTTTTCAGAAGTTGCCTCATAAATGGCTCGTTTGCGGTTTTATTCGTGGTGATATCTCACACGGACAAGGTTCTATGGAAATAATACTGTACCTAGCCTTCTACAACGTAGGTAACTAGGTATTTATAACTATTAAGAACTGTTTTTCACGTTTATTCTGAATGGAATTGAAAATCTTCAAGAAGAATTTTAGCCCTTAACCCCTTAGGGTCGAATCTCTATTTGTTTTCACATCACATCACACATCACATCATCAGCCTATTAATGTTCCCACTGCTGGGACACAGGCCTCCTCCCTATGAGGGAATGGGCCATTATCCACCACGCGGGCCCAGTACGGGTTGGTGGATGTCACATGTCTTCGAATTTTTGGTTTTAGGACATGCCGGTTTCCTCACGATGTTTTCCTTCACCGTTTTGAGAGCAGTGTTGATGAAATAATTTACTTGATGATTTTTTTGATGAATTTGTTTTAACTAAGTAAAATCCAGCAGACTCTCCGCTGGATATAAGAAGGACAGGACCGGTCGATGTGGCGATGCTTGGGTGAGGCTTATGTCCAGCATAGGAAGGCTCTCGGCTAAAATTATGAGGAAGTTGCTAGAGCGTATCATTAAATACTTATGTGTCGATAGAGCAAAATAACTTAGTTCCGATTCTTACAACTACTTCCAAGTAAATTATAACGTTGCAACATTATACTGACCAAAGACATGTAACAAAAAGAACAAAGGTTTGCTACTTGTCGCCGCACTGAACAAAAACTAGCTTGACCGGTGTCGCTCCTAAGATAAAAGTGCACCCAGCATAAAGGTGTAGTCTTCGTAATGGTGAAGATACATATATTGTATCTTCACCTTTACGAAGATTCCTCTTAATTGACACCCCTATCTCGAAGTCTCTATGTACCTACCATAGATCTTTAAGTACTCTATGATGATCATAATAATGTTCGTCGAATAACTTACGGAACATCTGCTAACACTTTGTCTGTAGAAAGTTTTATTTTGTCTAAAGTAATAAACAACTTTCTTTTATGTTCTCATGTAAATTGCTCAGTTAATTTATTAGTGCTAAAGCGCAGTCACAGCCAGTTTGATTGAAATCTACACTAATGATATGTTGTTGATACATCATCGGTAGGTTCTTGTATTAAGTCGCAGTGCTATCAAGTTGATATGAAAAAGTGGTCATTTCTTGTACCCTTGAAGATGAGCTTTCCGACACTACTCGAGGGCGATAAGATCACACGGTTAAGCTTCCGTCGCTAAGCTCCACATTGTGTTCTTTAAACCTAACATATTATTTTGGCACGTGATCACAACACAAGCACATCAGAACCCACGCATTTCGTGGCTTAACAGCTTTCAATCCCGCTCAATTCTCTTCTCTAACGGAAAATAACATTTCATGTAACAATCAATCATGTTCATACCATTAAGCTGATGTAAACTTTGCAAGTATATGCGACGATATGCGAGTATTTTATAAGCTCCCGGCCGCGTTGGTTGAGCCGAAAAATTTGCAAAAATCAGGGTCGTTCGGTCATCGGCCCGAGTCCGAGTCCCCGACACTGGTTGCAGCGTGCACATGTGCTTATGCAATCACCAACGTTCCGGTTTTCGGGCTCACTTTACTTGTTTTGCCCTTTCATTTATCATTATCGAGCACGGCAGCTAAAAAACAAGCTAAACCATAAAACACGGCCACATTGCCTCACGTTGCGTGTGACCATTTACGAAAGTGCGGAAATTGACTTATTATCCAGGGAACATTATTTCTATTAAAATGATACCAGCTAGAAAGCGGCAAGCAAGCCGAGTAGATAGTACTTTACCGAGCGTTAAAGTAAACGCAAGAGTTATGTTTCATCTTACTAATATTATAAACTAAATAGCTGTGCCCGCGGTTTCGCTCCCGTCATCTGTCTGCCAACCCTAACCTACTTACCTTCCTGCCTACCCTACTTATTTACCTACCATTTTTGTTTCTATAGTCATCAATCTTTCGCGGAGAATCTTAACACCGAGATTCAGAAAATCACTTCAAATGCACGCCATCTATCGAATATCGAGTTCAACTGTCCGAGTATCTGAATTACGTGTGTTGTACAACAAACGCAATTCAGATAGAATTACGTTTGTTGTGATAATTTTACTTCTTGAACATTTTAAATTCATCTAACTTTTGATAGAGTGAACCGATTGCGATGAAACAAAAACTAAGTAATTCTTCAAGTTACGCACAATTTTTATGTATACAAATTATTTATATTGGTTTCGTACATTTCACGTGATGCGTGCACAAATAAACAGACAAATAGACAAGAATTCAAAAAATGCCGGAAATAGGTTCTGTTGGTTATCCTTTAACACCCTGGCAATTTTTTTCGGAAATATTTTCGATGTACAAAAATTACTTTTCTACAGATTTATTATATGTATTGATGCGAAAGTTCTGATGGATGGATGTATGTTTGTTACTCAATCACGCCAGAATGGCTGAACGGATCTGGAAGAAATTTGGCACAGGGATAAATTATTGTGTGGAATAGCACATAGGCTACTTTTCATCCCGGTATAATGTTCTTTCGGGATAAGAGAACACTTTTCACGTGGGCAAAGCTAGTATGAAATATAAGGAGTTCAAGAAACATTTATTACAATAATATTTGTTACAACAAAGGTAACATGGGAATAAAATTCCACCTCTGAGTATAGTAGGAAAATGGGCACGTTGGCACTCAAACGATTTCCTTTATTCCCATTGCTGTTTTCATGTAATCGTTTTTCCTGTTTACTCTCCAGCGACGTTTTCTTCGAAAAAGAAATGAATCGGAAACTCGCATTTTTGTTCTTAAAAATCTTTGAATGTAAAAAGTTATGCTTGTTATATAAAAATAATGCTCTACAAGTCAAGATGTTTCTACAGAAAGTAGGTAGTAACATATTGTATAATTTATTATATTCTGCTTCGGCAACTTTCATAACGACTTTTTGAATTTATAATTAGTATTATTAACAAAAGACAAGAATCAATAAGTCGTCGCGAGTAGATAAAAATAATTTTATTATCTTCACCTGCAAGCTTTTGTAGGAGGAAAAATATTTAATAGTCCCGAAGCAAAGATCCAAAGTAAAACAAAATCGTGAGCTAGTCGAATTACTTAAAGTAATGGATGTCTTTAGAAAGCTTTAAAACTTTCAGTAATTACAAACTGATAAACTTAAATTCATGTTTAATTCTTTGCTTTTGATTTACACAATCTAAACGAGCTGAAGCTTCAAACAGCTTCGACTGAAACTTGCCCTAATAAGGTAATACAATACACGCAGTACTGTAGAATTAAACTTGATATTAAAGTTTGAGCGAGTTGACACATTATCTTACTTTGCAAGGGACAAGGGTGAAGATATGAATGGAATAATTCAAGTCACGCGAGTTCAAATGTGTGTTGTGCGGGTTGTGGCCCATGCTCCCATCGCGGCCCGTGCCGTCATCTCGCGGTGACAGGCGCTTCGACGCCTCGCCCGGGGGGCAGGTGCTGCCAGGTGTGGGGTGGGAGCGAAGTATTTGAAGTTTGGCCACGGAGGGAAGGCGCGCGAACGTAAACAAATGTAAACGTTCCCGATCACAACAAACAAACGGATGTGAAAAACTGGAGACGCTCTGCCTCGCCTCGCGCCTCGCGCCCGCTCTACGACCTACTCGCTCGCGCGACATCTGTTATAATAATTAAGTTTTGATCACCGATTGAAGGTGAAGCCCTCGTTAATAATTCAAGATTTTGTTTTATACCTCGCATAGTTTTTGCTTAGTTATTAATTAATCAACTCGTCTGTGGTAAATGTGTTCCGTCGTCGGGTAGAATAATTAGATAAGAAAGATGAATCACTACCACTATAAATATACGTAGATTTGTATGATAAACAACATAAACCTGCTTACAAGACGTAGTCTTATTATGCTAACAGCAGGTATTACATAAAACGATTTGGATGCTAAGATATTGATTAGTTTCAGGTAATAGAGCTCTAAGTAATATAACTGAGAAAAATATGTATATAAAAATATGTCCGTTCTTTCATGTTGTCCTATTTAGAGTCAGCCTTGTAGGAGTTTGTAACGGAATCTGTTAGTACGGGTTTGCATATTTAACTGAGAGCTTTGGCTTATTGATAACGATCCAGAGCCATAAGAGGCGGCAACCAGATATTTAACTCTAGTTAATTGTTCATTATTGACCCACAGGTCTATAAAGTTCCACAGAAGATACCCATGAAGAGTAAAGTTATGGTCATATTATCTCACGACGACACATTAACTGACATGACATTTACAATAATACAAAAAAGAGGCTGTCTCGTGCTGACGCGGGACAAGACAGCTAATGAAATAAAAGAAAAATAAATTCTGCACGATGTTGAAACGTATAGTAGTTCGGACAGTTTGTCATGCTAACAGACAATTGAGTTTCACCTAGTGACCGGGCTTATTGCTTAGGAGTAGGAGTAATAGTTTGTACATACATCAGGTCAAGTTCTTTTTCAAAAGTAAAGTTTATTCCACACTTCCTACTCAAAGTAATCTCTGCGGCAATTACTATATCTACAACATCCCACGTTGATATCACTCAAAGATGATTACGTCTAGTTTGATTTATGCGTTGAATAATAATATTATTTTATATCTACATTAAGTATTTCAAATTAATAGGTTAGACCTTGGATAGGTCAGCTCGGTATACTTATAAATGCAAAATGTGTCTATGTTAATTTTGTGTTCATTTATTCTTTTATTGTAGCTTTTGTTCTTGTGATATTTGTGGCGTTCGATTTCACAATTCGTAAAACATTCGTGTAATCGTAATTTGTATTCCTTTGAGTTTTGAATGGTCAGTTTATGTTGTGTTGTGTTGTGGTCTCCTGTATCGTACTTGTTAGCATATCAAATACATAAATAACAGATCGGCACACTGAAGCAGCACTTTAACAAGATCACGTAGCAAGCGGACGCTCGCCACGGCGATACTTCGACCTGATATGAATGTTTTTATAGCTTTTTGAGTCGTGCTACCACAACAAACAACAATGTTCCAAAATATACTAACCTAATATATACCACTGAAATGTTTTTAAAGTAAATTTAATTGACCTGACGTTGCCTGAAGGGCAGGAGCAAAGAGCTTCTCAGCCCCTACGCTTCGGGCATTGTAAAAGTTGTTATGGGAAAGATTGTGCTTGATACGATGTAGGAATTGTAAGTTAAAAGTAGGGAGAAGAATATGTTATCTGTATTGCTTTTCACATAGTTTTCTTTTTTCTTATTTGATTCGTATTCTAGCCTGTACGTTAAAGTTTTCTAACGTTTTATACAATGTTATTATCAACAACTTTTTTTCGTGTGAGGATGTGGCCACCTCGAGTTAATTAAGCCACCTCTGGGAAACCCACAGGCCTCTGACTTGGCTATTTCAGACTTGCATTATAAGTCCTGGGTTTCCTCACGATGTTTTCCTTCATTGTTGCCTGAGATTTCCAAGATAAACTTAGAAAGTACATATAAATTTGAAAGAGTCACATTGGTACTTGATCGGATTTGAACCCACGACTTCAAGCACGAGAGGCAAGGGGTTAGCCACTGGACCACCGCGACATTTATTATTTGGACATTATTATCATGAAAACCGATCAATCATCACTGAAGCGTTTCCTCAAAAAAATACAAAACGTTTTCAGTACCTACAAAGTTTTACGAAGACGTCTCGGATTTTATCTCTAAAGCGAAGTAAACAAATTCGTTTTGAGATAGCGCAGGGGAGCTGCTGTTGGCTACTCTCACTCTAAATGAGCACAGATGGATGATAGCTGATCACAAATGAGGTCATCTCGCTATGAAAATAATGAGCGAATTACTAACCAATTTAGCTTGGCAGACGAGGAAGTAAATAATTGTCAATTTTATTTAGACAGATGGTTGTGTAGGTACAGCCGGTCTTGTCCTGAATAGTGGTTGTTCAAATAATAGGTACGTGTATGTAAAAGGAGTGCAAGTAATGCTGAGTTGCTTGTATAGCTGGCGAATAGCGGTACTAGATCGTGAGAGTACCTCTTAAGACAATAATTAGGTGTCAGTCGGCCAAATCGTTCATCTCATACAGAAAGTTAACTGTACACGACGTTTTTACATGTCTGTATGTCAGCTCCACTATTGTCGAGGAGAAATAAGCGTTCACCTTTGTATCTTTGAAAGGCGTGAAACGTTGAGAGAAGCCTTTCTAAAGATAGGTATATATTTTCTATACATATAGGTACTTATGCTCTTTATTTAAATTAATACTTGCGAGAATGTACATACATTATTACATTCAGTCAAAAAAGTTTCGGGAATGGATGATTTGTTTATGGGTCCAAATTCCATTTTTTGTTTTTTTTTGTTGTTGTTAGATTGGTACAACTGTTTTCCATTTTGGCGCGGCGTTTGAGTTACATCTTTTATTTAGATTAAATACAGTGCTGTTTTTAGTTAAAGCATATCTAGTGCGTATTGTGCAATTCCATAATGGACAAAAACATCGAACAAAGAGTTTGTCTTAAATTTTGCATCGCCTATGAAATTTCGTGTTCGGAGTCACTGAAAATGTTACAGAAGGCTTACGGTGAATCGATTTTATAAAAAAACACGTGCTTATGACTTATGAGTGGTACAAAGCGTTCAAAACCGGTCGAGATGTGATGGCAGATTTGCCTCGCTCTGGTAGCTACAGACGTTGCAACGTCTGCAACTGAAGTTAACGTCGCAAAAGACCTGAATTTTCTCCAAAAACTTAATCGCATAAGAACCGGAAAAAACGTTTAAATAATGTTTTGATGATTGGATTATTCGTTGGTGTTTCTGAAGGAGCATACTTTGAAGGTAATAAAATAAATTTGGATGAATAAATAACATTTTGTGTATTACTGATCTTTAGCCGTTACTTTCTTGACAGAGTAGTACAATATTATAAGGTACTGTTATTTCTGTGCATTTAAAATTGTAAACATTGTTTTCTGACACTGTTCCACTGTTATTAAATGCATTTTATCCTAACCTAAAGCTCTTTAGATTCAATTTTAGAAAAATGTATGTAGCTAGCTAAATGGTTCAATGTTGTTATTTAACACAATACTATTTAAACACTAGCTAACCCAACAGATGTTGTCCTGTCTACTGAGTTCGTAGAAAATCTAATATTTAGAAACACTTCCAGTTTGCCCGAGTGTAATTTTATTTTCCGCCAAAATCCAAAATCCAAATCAGTATCTTCGTTCTTAAGTGATGCGCTTACCAAAGAACATCATTATATTTTAAAGGGTCCGCAGTATTTTTCCCCGCATAATTATTTATATAGGTTCCTAGAATAACATAAACTCTGCTCATTGAACTTTGACAATTATGACCCAATTTTCAGGCTGACCAAAACTGATTTGAATATTCTACTTTCCATAAATAACAGCTCGGTCTGCTTCAGTACTTATTTTGAGGCTTGGGCATAATAATATCTATCTACGAGATGAAATGCGACCGCAGTCCGCAACTCCTTTGCTAATCAAAAGGTATCTCTCTAGCCCTACCTCTATTCAACCCATAAAAGATCAAAGGGATGTGAAAGTCGGTTTGGTAGATAGTAGATACGATTTATAAATATTTACAGTAGATATCTTGATATTTCTCATGATAAACATTCTTTTAATTCGAGCAACTGTAGAATGCGTATATTTCTGAACTCTCTTCATTATGACAACTTTCTTTTCAACTGTATTTTAAAAGTAAAATGTTACTTTTCCCGGACGCGCCCACATTTTTATATTCATCGGCAAACAGGTGGCATAAGATACGCTTTCTTATGAAATCGCATAATGCTCGCATGAGGGCTGTTGTTTATCCAATGTATAAAAGATAATATATAAGAGAATGTATAATAATATAAGAATAATAATAATAATATATATCCGTGTAGTTCAATAGTGGTCGGGCAGGGGCCGGTAGTCCTCCTATAGTTTTGGGCAATCGATCCACTAAACTTACCAAACCCATAGCCCAATACATTTTTCTCCATATTTTGAAATAGACCTGCACCAACAAGGGATTGTCCTTGGGTGCAGTTGCATAGTGCATACAAGGATAATCGTCGGTTGGTGTCACATTTCCTGATACATGCCTAACGGGGCCTCTGCAAGTTGGCTACGGCTCCTCGCACGCCTTTCAAAGGGCTGGGACCGTAGAGTCCAGTGACTGTCAAAAAAAAAATAAGAATAAAAAAATTATAAGAGATAAAACTATTAGTGTACTATCTTAAGTGTATGAGCGAAACTTGGAAATTAACTATGTCTAGTTTTATCAGTATTGGATACGGATAAATCAACCCGTAACTTCAAGGTTCAGTAAAGCACAAATCTATAACAATATATTATTATATATATGTTATTTCAGAAAATTCACCAAACGCATTAGGTAAATAAATAAAGCGTAACACGAGTAAACATTCTGATTCCTTTTTATCTAATACTTACTTACGTTGAAATCTGTCATCGTAAAATATTAAGATGTTTTTATTATTGGAGCGTTTGAGTGACAGCATCAGAATCTGACAGTAATTGTGTAGGAGTTGAGGGCAGGCGTAGCTGCCGGTTGCCGAGGGGGACTCGCTGAGTAGGTACATCGATGAGTACAGTGAGGGCCGCAGCCCGCAGACTGCACGTCGGCAGTTCGACATAACCCTGACACCTTGACGACTAGTTACCAGTTGCCACAACACCCAATAATGACATTCTGATTGTTGCCTCTTAATCTCTTTGTTTCGGTACGTTCCACTGATTCGACACGGGGAACTCTTGTGAATACGAAGCAAAGTTTCATGAATACTGCGTATATTCCGAGCCCGGCTACGTATGAGGTTATCGTCAAGGTTCCTGCACATACATTCGGAAGTACCCAGCCAGCTCTGAATTGAATTTTACTTTAAAAAGGTAAACATTACCTTGGAGTTCTCAGTTATTTAATGAGGAACTTTATGTAAGACCGTATATTTTTATTATAGAAAATAACTACCCAACATTAAGTTTAGACGTGTATTCAATGTTAATAGACTGTATTAAAATTGATGCCTTCAAATTAAACTAGCTGGGAAATTCGTCTACCACTGCATCAGTTCCATTGAGTAGTAGTGATTAGGCAAGTTTAGAACGAGCTACCACAGATTATTATTTATAGCTATTTATTTTGATGACTGCTTCATGTTATAATATTGATATTATAACATTAAAGATTACGTTATGTTTTGGCTACTACGAGTTTTCCACTTTTTTGCTGTACCTCATTATGCTAGCATGTTCTTACTAATAAACATAATCTGCTGATGTTGTCTTAGTTAGGTGATCATTATTTGATTCTAGTGACGTTTATTGTATAGATATTACTCAAATGTTTGCTACAGCAATCGTCTTCTAAGTCATGTTCATATATATCAAAAAGTTTACTAAAGCCCCTAGCATTTTAAATGCAACGTCTACCTATCATCGAATAAAAAAGATTTAACCATATATTTGACTGCTGAACAAAGAGTTTTCAATGATCCACTAAAACGAAACTGCATCGTAACTCTAAAAACTTCAATAAGCTCTAAGCCGTCAGGCACCACTAAAGTTACCATTATTTGCAGAGTCTATTATCTTACAGACTGTTTTCTTTAATAAAGACAAATTAACTATTCTCTTTATGTTCGCGACTTTCATTAGATAGTTCGCCTTTCAAGAAAGGGACAAGTTTCCATTAGAAAGTGTGTCGGTTTGATTTTTCGCCGCTGTGCCGATATGTGAAGGTAACCGTACTAAGCTAATTATTTTCAATCGCTCGGCTTGAGCAACAATTGTTTGAATAAGTAATTACTGTAGCAGTTCAAGCATGGCTTCAGAAACTAGTCAGTGTTCAACTTTAATGTCTAAGAACAGGCCTGGCTGACACCGATTGTAGCAACTGCATTTTAACCTCGCATACATTATATTTAATTGTTCCCATTACTAAATGATAGGGTCTAATTACTGTAATACATGGAGGTACTCGAGACGGGTGTGCGAGACTCTTCGTGTTTACACGTGACGACTTGACTCTGTTATTGGCACTTGGTATCTATCTATTATAGTATATCGCAGATGTCTGTATTCTACGTTTCAAATACAATTATGAAGATATAAAAGATTTCGAATGGATACAAAAAGTTCTTCGACTACGTGACCTTCCGAGATTAATTCTCTAACGTGAATCTATACTTACTATTAAGATTCTATCGAGCAAATGTTTGTCAATTGAAATTTTAATTGGAAATTGACTGTTTCATAATAATTCTTAATACTTTAAATAAAATTCAAGTTTAAAAAATTTATGATCTGATTATTCAGGGGTTGCGCAAAAATTATCATAGCAGATTCCGAATGGGAGTTAAAGCCGAATTTAACTAAAGTTTTTACGTGAATCAACACCAACTCAAGAACCATAATATTTTAGCACAATTGAAATCAAAAATATTTTTTAAATATAATCGTGTATTGTCTAATAGTATCTATTACATAATTTCTAATTACACTATCGTCGTGCAATTAATATTAAATCTATTTTCTGTCAATCGTTGCCACTAAACCGTTCAGGTAACGGCATAACTTGAGCGTTCGATCACAGCCACTTCATATAAATAACATAAACTTATGTACAGTCTGTGCGGGGTCCGCGCTCGCCGGGGGAAGCGCGCGGTTCGACTTGTTCTAGTCTCTGTGCCATCAGCGCAGCCTTGACATTTGAGGACGCGTGCGCCGGCGGCCGCGGCCACTAGCCCCAGCGCCGGAAACGGTTGTAGTTCGGCACGGGCAGGTACGGGTACCGCGCCGGCACCTGCACGTTCTCCAGGTTGTATCCCCGCCGCTGCCGCACCAGCGCATCACTCACTTGGGTGTCCACGTTTCTTTTCGCTGGTCTCACTATACTTAACACATTCGATTCTAATATCACATTATCATCAGCTACGGAGTCCATCGGTATCGGCCTGGTGATGAGCTTCGCTCTGTTCTTCTGCGAAGCGACGTTGTCAGCGTTGAGCACGAAGGGCTCCGAGAGCTTGTGCAGCAGGTTGAATCTGCTGGAGTCGATCTCCCTCTCGTAGCCGAGGCGGGCGGGCGCAGGCGCGACCAGCGCGGGTGCCGCGAGCGCGAGCAGGAGCGCGAGGCACGCGTGCATGATGCGGTGTGTGTCGAGAGTATGAGCCGCGCCGCAACCACACATTTTTATATATACCAGCGATCGATACCATTCGTGCCCAATTTGTGTAGGTTCTTATTTATTTTTTTGTGATCGCCGTGCTCAAGACGCTCTTGAACTTGGCGTGGTGTCGCGGCGGGTCGCCTGGGCCCCGCGCGGTCCCTGCAGCAGGCGGCCGCCCCGAGCTCGCTGTCCGCCGCGGTGCAATTATTCGTATAATTTGATGCACCGGTGACTACGAACGCTCATGAACCTTGTTCCACTTACATTAACCAACATTAAGTGATGTTGTTCTCACCGGCACAAGGCGACCGTTACATAGTTAAGGTGGACCTATCTTTGTAGATTGTTATCATTCACTACGATATCAATCGTGATTATATTTTTTATTAGTTTGGTACCTATCTATTGGTTTTTGATTATTTTCTATTCGTGTCCAATTTATTAAAATAGGATCTGAGTATGCTTGTTATTCTTTGTGTGTACATAATTTAAAGTGTGTTTATTCTTAAACACTGAGATATTATTTATGTTGTGTTTACATATTTAAAAGTTTAATTTGTGTTCAGAGCATAACCACCTCAAATTGCACATTTACAGACGTAGAGCACGATTTGTTCAAGGATAATGTGCCGACAACTGCGGGTACATATTAAACGCAGCTACATAGTTCATCTTACGCACATTATTTTACTTTACGTGGAGTTATTAGTGATAAGTTTAGTACTTTTACAAACACAAACTATCTTTCTATGCTATGGTGTAGGTTTAATGCTACATAAAGAAATTTTATTTTACAGTCCTCAAATAAATTCATAAAGCCATGGTTTATTTTAGTGCTACTTGTATTTGTTGCGTTCGCTTTTGTAAGTTGAAGACCTAACTCAAAGCTAATGTGAGCAGCACCTTATTTAGAAATGCAATTTAGTGCAATGCATTTAATTTATTTATAAATAATTAACGTTCAGTCGATCATTACATTATTATAAGAATGTAGATATAACAAGTAAACAAAAAACATTTGAAGATTAGATAATTAAATTATGGTAGAAACATTGTTTTAAAATATGTCACATCATAATATAATGACAAATTAATTTACTATATGTCGCAAGAATTGCAATTACTTATAATTTGTTCAGTTTACCTATAGCGAGTAGACAATGAGAGCTGTGGTGGCCCAGTGGTATCGGCCGCTACTTAAAATTTGTAGGTCGTGGGTTCGAGCTCAGTCAGGCGCTTTACTTTGTGTAAATAATTTCATCACCACTGCTCTCAAAACGGTGAAGGAAAACATCGTGAGGAAACCGGCATATCCTAGAACCAAAAATTCGAAGACATATGACATCCACCAACCCGCACTGGGCCCGCGTGGTGGATAATGGCCCATTCCCTCTCACAGAGAGGAGGCCTGTGTCCCAGCAGTGGGAACCTTAATATGCTGATGATGTGATGTGTGATGTGAGTAGACAATAATAGACAACCTTTGTTAGTTGCCAATTTATAGCCATAAGGAAGTAGTTTGATAAAGATTGAAGATGCTATTGAGCCTACACGTATATCGTGGTTAAAATTAAGTGTACAATAACAATAATATGTCGCACGCGAGTGACGCACTTTGCAGCTTTTGCAGCAACTGGTTTGCTGCTCTATTCTAGCATTCTTTTCTTTACAGTCTACTACAATAAGCATTGATTGCATTGTTATTGAATACTTAAGAAAAAAGTTTCGCAGGGCAATACCTACCATACACAGTTCATATACCGCTATTGTTTGAAAGCAAGCGATAAAACAATAATAACACAAAAATACGCTTACAAAAATATGTTACAGTTGTAAGTCAAACTCCGCAATGTTTAAAAATATGTCGCTCTTTTATATGCATGGAATCGATTTTGAAACTTGTGTCCTTCCTTTTAACGAATATTTATGAACTTCTGGTTTCTTCATCCTTATTTGGAAGTAGAAACTAATAAACTATTAATTGCAGCAATAATTTAAAAATAGAAAGCATTCGGAACCGAATACTCGAGGCCATCTCCAAAACATATGAGTATAGAAGTCTGGTACAATATCATATGTGCGTATGTATACAGGAAATACTGAGCCAGCTGTCGACCTTCCGAGATCTGTCTTGGTCCGGTGATTACATAACACTCATTTGACTAAATGAATAAAGATAAAATAGACGATAATGTAAACACAATTACGGTAAACAGAATACATTTTCCACGGTTTGTAGGAATACTTTAATATGCGCATCTCACTTACAATGTTCGGACTAAAACGGTCGGGCAGCTTCGCGTCTCTTTTACTGGTTTATTCAAACGTTTGTTTAAGGTGATTATGCTAATAAAATGACAAATTTGATATATGTAAAAGCTCACAGACATCTTAATTATACTTTCGATATTCATCGCTTTTCGCTTTTTATTTTCTTTTAAACTGGTGTTTATAAGTTAAACTGCGACTGTCTCTTGAATAAAATATACCTAACATTAAAAACATATTTACAAAATTAATTACTAATAACGCGGAAGATGAAAATAAAATATATAGTAAGTTTAAAACACATCCAATTCATATTGCCAAACAAATCGAAACTTGACTTAACGCATTTACCGGGCAAGTAGAAGTAAACTTAATTAGCATATGTAAAGCATTCAAATATTATGTTCTATATATATTAAATGGTAATGAGTGAACAGGTTTCGGTTAGTTGGGACGGAAATCGTTTTATTATAAACGGAAGTACAGTTAGCATGCGGATAGTGGATTTGAATGTGGCTCGAAAGGAGTGGAAGCAGCCAAGGCGAGGAGCCGCAGGCGAAGCTACCTCGAGTCGTTATCAGCTGATTGCAATATCATTTCGGTAAAAATATTTATTCAAAAACTTTGCAGTTTGCTAATACGTCTATTCGGTCGGATGCATTTAATTAGATGACATTTTAGCTGATTTTTTATGATAATTGAGTATTTGTATTCACGATCACGATCTTTCTCTTTTTATTATTATCTATACCTACCTATTTCATTTCTTCATATATCATTCATAATTGCTTTGATTCGTAAATTTAAAGGTCACCAATATTACTTAGTTGATTTTATTTTTAAGAACATATATTTCATCATCATACTCCTGTCGAGTCCTGTCCTTATTTCATTTAATTTGCATGTCTTCTTCATTCATACATTTGTATTAGCACACTAAGTAGTAAACCCTTTACTTTCTCGTCGTTTATTACACCTCATCGTTTTTAGGGTTCCGTAGCACAACAAGGAACCCTCATAGTTTCGCCATGTCCGTCTATCCGCAGCTTAGCTCAGAGACTCTTAGTACTAGAAAGCTATAACTTGACATGGATATTCATATTAATCACGCCAACAAAGTGGTAAAATATAATCATGTAAAATTTAGTTTTTAGTTTACCTCCTGTACATGTAAAGTGGGAATGTTTTATTTTTCTCGTCTTCCTATGGGGTGGGGTACCTATTTTTTACAAGTGTCAAGTGTCCCAACCTGCCAGCCAAATGGTTGCTTTTAGTAGTATATATAACGAAATTAAAAGGAAAACTATCACAGCCAAATAGACTTTACAAGTTTACGAGTAATAGTCTTCCACATTAGTTCGAACTGTTCAGAGTTGCTGGCTACCATTTTCAGATTAGGGAATTTTATGATAAATTATACGATGCTTCGAATGATTGGTGAAAAAGATGTGGGTGCAGGTGAGCCATCTATACCTATGGTAAAAAACGTACAAACAAACCAATTATGTAAAAAACTGGTAACAGGTGTAGATATGTCGACGATAAGCGGCAAGAGCCTGTTTAAAATAAATCCGTCAGCGAAACTAATGACGCTAATTAATTCAATCATGTTTGTCTGTTTGATAACGAAGTGGTCGGTGCCGGTTCTTTGTGATCAATAACATCTGGCAATGATCACATCGCACTGGTCTTCTCCATACTCTGAGGAGCTAACGCACAAGGATGAATGGACAATACTGTGCTCGTCGCTGCTTCCGTGTTTTTGTCTCGTTCCGCATCAAGCGGCATCATCATTAGAATATTAATACTCGTTATCCTAATTCAATGTTCGTTGTACTTCTTTGTCCACATAACGGTTAGGTTTTTGCACCGAGATCCTTTGTTGCTCTAACCTAACATTTAGCTTTTAGTATCTAAGTTTGGATAGATCGGTACCGGATCAGAGTTCATGTTTCATTTTTGCATATTTAATATCAGATGCCTTTGTTGAAACTACATAGGCCAAGGTCTAATATTTTATCTTGACAATGTCTTGAGTAGTGATTTTTGCTCGGTGGGTGTTTTGCCACATCGGTGTCTGTGAGGCGTGACGCGAAGAGTTCGTCGGCTTTGTCTTGCGCAGCCGGGGCAAGCAGCATGCGCGGGCGCGTCCTCGGGTGTCGGCGGTCATTGCTTCCTGATCGCCCGTGTTTATCTCTCGGAGATGTGTCGCTCCCGCTGCGTTTGCGCAACGTACGGCATGCATTATTCATAACCGACATGATCGCGCCTCCATTATCCTTTGTCCCTAGATAATTTCATATTACAATGCTAATGCACTTATCACAGATAACTTTGTGTCGTTTTATTAGGTGGTCTCTATTATTATAAAAAGGCATTGATCGAGGTTATATTTAGAGGCCTCATAAAAATGCAGTGACCACCACGTTTATTGGGTTAATATTTTAAGAATAGCTAAATATTTATAAGAACAGCGTTTTACATGATTGTTTCTCTTTTTGTTTAGATGCCATGGGACTCCTCCGAGGAGCAGATGGGTGGACCCCGTGAAATGCGCATCCACGTCCAGCGAGTGATCGCTATCCCCGCGCCCCACAACATGCCCCCTCCCCCGGAGACCATGGGACCCTTCGCGCCTCCCCCACCCCCACCACCACAAGGCCAGGACCAGAACGAAGTAAGTATCCACTTAAAATCGGACTTCCTTCTATCTGTCGCGGCATGTCGTCGGAATAGCCTACCCTTTGACAGCTAGCGGTGCGCATCGCATATGGATCAGTCGAACTGCATATAGTGCGCTTCCTTGCACTTTCATAGCTGATAGCGTTAAAAAAACAATTAACTGAATGCAGTCAATGCAGTGACTGTTAAGGCGCAGATACCTCTCAGTAGCAGATTTAAAAATGAGTATCACATCTAAACGGACACTCGTAATTTTTTGAAAAAAATGTTTGTTAATTTAGACCATTTTCTTAATAATCTATGATTTTTTTTAATTTTATTCGTATAACAAAGTGCAAATAATTTGTAAAGTTATGTTTAACACAGACGAAAAAACGACAATCGCACCAAAACCGCCGAGCGTATTTTATTTAATGACATTTTCACCATCTCAAAGACAATTAATTTAATTATCTACATTGTGATCTAAGGTTTTTTTTGGAGTCATAGAATAATAAGGAAAGTACAAAAACTACTGAATTTTGGATCGCGCGGGTGTGACCGTGTGAAATGAGTGCGCGTTTTGTTGGCTCAGGTCGTTGGCGGCTGTCGTCATCTTAAATAAACAGCAGGCAATATTTGTGCTCGATGAACTATACTATATTGTTTAAAAGCTTTTATATACTCTAGGGAAGGTCACACAGAGTATTGGGTTAACACTGTTAAAACATTTCAAAAACTAAAATTTGTGCACTGAATTAAATTGATATTGACTGTTTTAACTGCTACAAAAAATCTGGCACTATCTAGGCTCAAAATATTGCCCATTAAACATAAAATATATTACAAATTATAACAGAGCTTATTTAATAGCCGCAAGTTATATCTGTCTCAGCAATCAGCACGTACAAATTACTTTAAAGAAAAGTTTAAAGCAACCAAAGTTACGTGGTCTGAATCAATTGTAATTATAAAATACACGCTTGTATCCTCGGGCAAATAAAAATAAATAAACTGCGAAGCACAGTAATCAATGTTTTGTAACTGTTTTTTCTCGATTTAATTTAATTATCTTTGGAATATTTTAACGAATTTGGCATACTAATTTGAAATACAAGTAGTCCAGTGCCGAAAAACATTATAAGAACCTCATACAATTTTTTTTTTGTTAGCAAGCAATTTAAAATCTCTGTAACAAGTGTTGAGATGATTTTACACGGAAGCCTAAGTGTATCGTTATACATGTATGGACGTGCTTCGATAATAGCACTTGCCAACAGTATTGAATTATTTAAATAAATACACAATTATCACGTTAGGAATCGTAATTATGTAATAATAAATACGTCAGGAACGTCTGGGCGGACTCGTAACGTCGTATTATCTTCATCAATAAGAAAACGATTAAAACAGATATAAGTTTTTAAACTGTCATGGTCACTAACACTAACATTAACATTAAAAGCGGGATATTTACCATGTTTACTGTTTGTTGGAACTCGCAACAAACAGTAAACATGGTAAATATCCCGCTTTTAATGTTAATGTTAGGATTAAAATAGACTTCATTAAAAGGGTATTTATCATAGATATGTTTATTTGTAATGCATGAAGAATATGTGAATTTCATAAGATCAAAAGTAACTTGGAATTTATTTAAATAGTTAACTGCTTGTTGATTTTATTTCTTTGTAACGCAAATTACATAGTATATCCAATTTTGAAATTGCACGGTCGAAGTACTAAACTCTAAGCTACTCTAAGCTCCTGCGTAGAATGAAGTATCCTTTATAAATATCTACAACAAAGGATTTACATATAAATAAACGAATGAATAAAGAATTAGCGAATTGAATATACAAAAACCTTACATTGAGATCACTGAAGCGTTTTCTTGGTAGAGGTTAAAGAACTCGGCTTGTTAACATCGCGGCGGGGCCCGCGCGCTTTTACGATTTTTATACAAGGATACCTGCATCGCTGTCAAGGATTGCGTATACATTTACATGTTATATTTATAAGAATTTGGTTGATTGACATCTTATTTTCCTTCTTTTCAGCAACCCACCGTGCTCCACCAATTCGTTCCTCAGTCTGCCCCCACACAAGAACTCGACCAACCTGAGGTAGATTTATATTTTATTTGTTTTTTATTTTTACCCGGCTGCAAGGCAAGGGTTATGTTTTTCGCGCGTATCTTGTATGTTTGTATGTATGTATTTTTTTTTTTTTTTTTTATTTGTAATGGGTTTGCTCTTGACTCTAGTCTAGGTCATAGGTATGTTTGTATGTATGTAATATTCTTTATTACCTCGTATCTTTGAAACCAATTGACGGATTTTTTATAATTAAGATATCATTAGATAGGTCTTGGCCGCCCAAGTGTTCTTAGATAAGTGCCGTTGAAAAAAAAGAAATATGGCGGCTTTTGGGCGCCATATTGTAGGGGTTGCAATTTTTTTTTCTTCGAAACCCATCGAGTGGGGTATCAAAATGAAGGGTTTTTAGAGGAGATTACAAAAATATAAACTACTTATATGTTTAAATGTCATTCGAAAAAAAAAAGATACCTAAAAAGTTGTAAATAAAAAAGTTAATTTAAAAATCAAAAACCCGCCTGCTTAAAAAGTGAACTAAAAAGCTGTAAACAAGAAAAAAACATGCTGGGCAGTCGGAGGATCAGGGGGTCAGCCAGTTAACGAATATGTATCCTCTGACTGCACAGCATGTATTTTTCTTGTTTACAGCTTTTTAGTTCACTTTTTAAGCAGGCGGGTTTTTGATTTTTAAAATAACTTTTTTTTCTATCCATGTTAATAGTTCTCTGTTCACTACATTCGTCATCATATCACACTAGGTAATGGTTATGACATTGCTGCTCGTCAATAAACTCATCAACCATACGGTTGTATGTAGATTCGTGATTAACGATACGTTAACGATGCTATTGCTCCAACGGTTAATTGGCCATAATACCATAAACATTTACCTATATAAATTATGAGTAATGTGTATTTACTATAGTTTAATGTCTACTCGTTTAAATATCAATGCCAAACAGCTCCTTTAAACAAAATGATGATTTCCGTTAGCAAATCGGATTTCTCCTTGTGTACACATACGAAATTCGCACCGAATTGATCTCCTAAATGTACCTAACTTGCGAGTTCAACGATTTCGGTCGTAAGACCCAGCGAGTTATGGACAACATTAAGAAAATGCTTTATGAAGGGCTATTTTTAAAAAGGAATCTTATTATATTCTACCTTTTACGCATACAATAAATACCCTTGACAGGTTTGTATCAGTATATATAGCTTATGCAAGATTATTTATCGATTAGAATAATTGTTCTTTTTCAGTATGCCTTGGAATCTTGTGCTCTTAAGACGGAATTCTATTCAATATGCACTTCATGAGTCCTTTGTAATATACAGATACAGAAGATGCCCTTGGACGGCAATGTACAGATGAACCTGCCGTGGAACCTGAGTCCCGAGGAGCTGCATATGATCCACCGCACGGCTGAGGACGCCGCCGCGAACCAGCGCCGCGAACAACAGATCGACAATGACATGCAGGAGGTAAGAACTGATCATTTCCAGAGGAGGAGAAGGCCTACTGGAGAATTTAGATAAAGTTACATTCTATCATTCCATGACATACCTATATCCCTATATCAGCGTTACAGCGAATGTCACAAAGTCTAAAATCGATTGGTATGCCCGACCCTTAAGTTACGTGGTTATTCCCTTACATGTTGATACTTTACAATGTAATGTCATCAGATTAATGGTATGATTTTTCATAAATGCCTACATTTTGTGAAATCGCAGACTGACTACTTTGGTGACCTGTCTATGAAAATATTGAACAAAAAGTTTCAATACAAAAAAATCCTGATAGCTACAACCTAGGGGACTTTAAGTCAAGAGTGAATAGGTTTCTAGGCAAGTGTACTTCACCGTCAACCACATCATCACTTAACTTCAGGTGAGATAGTGGTCAAAACCGAGCCAATAAAAAAAAATAGTATATATATTCCCAAATAAAAGATAACTTTTTGACTACCTAACAAAACACAGGTATCCATAAAATCGTTGCTATTCCAGTAATGAAATTGTGAAACTACAAATGCCAGGTATTTATTTGGCAGCACACGGCAACAACGACAAATATGAAATAATTCATATTTAACTTAATGAGTGTGCGCAGTTTGATTGAGTTATAATTAAGAGGAAAATGATGAAGTGGTAGGTAGATATACCTGGTTGTTAAGTATTATCCTTGAATTGACTGTATTGAATGAAACGACACACATTGTGTATTGTACCTAGTCGCTTGTCAGAAGGTTACACAGACGAATATTGTTTATTAAAATACTAACTTTTTTCTGCGACTTCGCTATCGTGGTCTGTCCAACAATAACCGTGTACTTTTTCGGAGTAAAAACTTGCCTATCACCTATTTCTAAGCGGTTGAGTAGCTTTCTATACGTAAAATTTATATTCTTTTAAAGCTCCAGAAAGCCAGAATTTAGCTTTTACAACCTTATTTACAGACAAAATGATTACCTCTTTTACTGGTACGAGTATTGTACCTAGACTTAATAAGTCAACAGGTAAAATATTCTTTATTTGGTTTTTAGCGTCAAATAATCATTTTGGTCGTTAGGTGTTGATGAATAGTTGGTACCTATTTAGACGGTAATGGTGGTCTATATGGTTGTGGTCAGTGCTCTTTTAGGTAAAGATAAATGACAAATTAATGATGTAGGTATCTTTTTTATTTTTGGTATTTGTTGATTTAGGATATGTACACAACGATGATTCATGTTGGCAGCTGTAAATAAATGATGGTGGGTCTATGGCACACTTAACATTTTACTTGCCGCTACATCTATCATTGTGCACATAATACTCGAAGATTAATTTTATTTGTCTCATACCTATGTACATAGGTGCAACACACAATGGTTTGCTTTCAGTCACGTTAACCCCATGAACTAGATACCTGAATATTAGTGAGATACCTGTGTTTCAGTAGTGTGTGCGGTGAGCCAGCGAGGTTGAACTATCCTTTGTTTAAATGACAATTAGACGGTTCAACAGATCGATACCTAGTATACCTATTGTGGCTACCCGGTTCAACTCGCAATTCTGACCGCTATTCTGCTGTTAGTAGCAGAAACAGACTTCAAACAAAACTACGTTTTTTGTCTGTGCACTGTTTTATTTTTTTTGAGGCTGTGTTTCCGCGGTTTGAGTCGTAGTGGGTCCTATTCTATCTTTTTCTATTAATTTCTGTTTATGGGTAGGTATTAAGTAGGCATATATGTCATAGGTACTCCATTCTTTTTATTAAGGTTACATTAGTCAACGGCACGAACTATTTTGTGCGCGGGGTTAAAATGCATTTTATATCAACCGACAACACGTGTGGAAGAGATAGATGCTGTGATGAGCAGAAGGAAGCTAGTTCGCGTACGAATACACGCTTTTGCAAATTTGTACCGAAATGGATAATGATTTAGGACGAAACCGAGCGCGCGAAATTTTATAATCAGACCTTTGGGAGTCTGGATATCATGAAAAAACAACTAAACATATATGTTCAAAATTAAATTATTTGCATTGTTGAACTACTAATATATCCCTGTATGGTGGCCGTTTTTCAATTTTCCGGCTTCTTATGGCATTTATTTGCGCCCAAAAATGCGTTAAAATTAGTTTCGAAATGTGGAACTTTCGACGCTCATAACTTTCAAATATTTTTTTTTTCTTTTTTGCTTCCATACAGGGCTAGATAATGATGAGACAAATTGATATCACTTTTTCTTTTGAACGTACATTATCAAACAGTGGAATAATCTCTAGACTACGTTTATATGGAACAATTTTCGACTAGTGTAACCTTAAGAGCTTTCCATCTTAAGACAATATGCGTCAATATTAATTCTCGGGACAAGAGTCATGGGTTATTTCTTATAACTTCTTGTAGTATGTCGATTGAATTGAGTTCAACTGTACGCTCGCCTTTTAATTTTGAAGTTTTGCTAGTAGATTAGATTTTAACGGCGTAACGTGTTAAACAGGTGGTATATTTACACAACTAAAGCTAATACCTACTTTGGTGTAGGTGTATTTTGGCACTCACGGTATATATAATTAACTGTTTCTAATACTGTATTTCCGTGGCAACATAGGTATGCACTATGTACCTACTTAAGTATTGGACATTGTTCGACAATGCTTTGTGTATAATTAGGTACTTATGAACAGTAAATAGACAAGGTAAGATGTCAATACCGTTATAAACGGGTAATTTTTGAGTCAATAGTTAATAGGTTTCTTCTAGGTAAGCGTGGTTCATCATCGCCACAGTATAAATATGGGCAAACAGTACGAAACCTACCTACAAACGCTCGAAACGGAACACTCACACAAACATGCGCATCGACGAGACCCCTAAGCAGCGTCCGCAGTGCTGTCAGTAGTGCGAGCCACTTAGAGGTCTCGTCGATGCGCATGTTTGTGTGAGTGTGCCGTAGCGTTTGTACGAGTAGGTAGTTTCCACACTGTTTGTACATATTTATTCTGTGTCATCGCTTACCATCAGGTGAGATAGTGGTCAAGCGCGAGCCAATCAATGATCTTACTAATAATATTATAAATGCGAAAGTTTGGATGGATGGATGTATGTTTGTTACTCAATCACGCCAGAACGGCTGAACGGATCTGGATGAAATTTGGCACAAGGATAGATTATATTCTGGAATAGGACAAAGGCTTTCATCTCGGTATAATGTTCCTTTGGGATAAGATAAAGCTTTTCACCCGTGCGAAGCCGCTGGCAGAAGCTAAAAAAACAATACCTAACAAGTGCAGGCAATTAAGGTTACACTAGTCAACGGCACGAACTATTTTGTGCGCGGGGTTAAAATGCATTTTATATCAACCGACAACGAGAGATAGATGCTGTGATGAGCAGTAGGAAGCTAGTTCGCGTACGAATACACACTTTTGCAAATTTGTAGCGAAATGGATAATGATTTAGGACGAAACCGAGCTCGCGAAATTTTATAAACAGAACTTTGGCAGTCTGGATATCATGAAAAAACGACTAAACGTATCTGTTCAAAATAAAATTATTTGCATTGTTCAACTACTAATCTATCCCTGTATGGTGGCCGTTTTGCAATTTTCCGTCTTCTTATGGTATTTATTCGCGCCCAAAAATGCGTTAAAATTAGTGTCGAAATGTGGAACTTTCGACGCTCATAACTTTCAAATATTTTCTTTTTTTTTACTTTTTTGCTTCCATACAGGGCTAGATAATGATGAGACAAATTGATATCACTTTTTATTTTGAACGTACATCGTCAAACAGTGGAATAATCCCTAGACTACGTTAGTATGGAAGAATTTTCGACTAGTGTAACCTTAACAGTATTAACCGGTCTTTTACTACGAGAATATTCAATGTACCTACTTTATTGATCACATACTGGTGCTTTGTTTTCAGTTTATTATCGTGAATAATATGAAAAAATTCAGAATATTACTTATTTTAACTGATTTTCCAACGTCGGATATGTGGTATAGTGATGGGGTGTGTAGACTGTGTGATCCCTATTTGCCAATAGCTTAAGCAATAAACTTAAGTTACGTTTCTGTTCCGTACCCAAGCCTTACCCTTCATGAAATTTTAAGTGATCTTCGCCACTCGCTTATTGTTTTGACGGCAGTAGCTACCTACATTATAAGAAGCTGAAACACACATGTATATTAAATCTGAGGTTCACTCTTACTTAAACAGTCCTCGGTTTTAAATTAAGAAGATCCTTGCTGACATTTCCCGTGGGATGAACACCTTTATGTACCTAACATCCTAATGTACTTGGTCATTTAATATTTTATACGAAACACTATCGCCTTATTTATAAATAGACCCTTTTGGCTTTGTTTTGTCTTTTATCAGCTATATGTACCTACCTTCATACCTACTTATGTAATACAAAAGGGAGACAGATTTTCGGTGGCATGTTCACTTAAGTAGTACACTTAAGTTCTAACGGATAGTAGGTACCTACACTTATTATATATGTGTTGTATATTTCAATCTGTAGTTTGTACAATATTCCGTACCCAAGCGAGCGTATATGCTTGGATTTTCAATACAGAAGTATTGTAGTTAATAAAAACTTGATAGTTTGGGAGTTCCCGCCGGCAGGGATAAGCGAAAGTAAAAAATTTGTGCCATCTGGGACACGCTAGGCTTGAGAATTGTCTACTTTCAAACTATATTTAGTGGAATGTAGAAAAAAATACTTAGGAAATATTTGGGAATAAAGATCAACTTCAAGGGAGAATATATTAACTGTTCACAATTGAATGCGTCTAATCAGCCCTTCAAAAAGAAAGGATGATTAAGAAAATGCTTGTTAAGTAGACGGGTATAAGGAAAGAGACGCAAATAATTATGATACGAGCGGGAATATGAAAAACGGAAAATACCCACCGGATTCTGAAAAATCCGGCTACCATGAATTTAAAATTTTTAACGGTTGCCTTTTGTTACAACTTTACAACCTTATGTGAAATTCGGATACCAACACAACATCTATACCTTCCTACAAACTCACCTCATGCTCATTACCTTATGTTATTCTTTAAATGAACGTATTAACTCTTACAGGTGAAGACCATCGTGAAGACGTTGGCGGCGGCGGCAGAGGCGGAGGCGGAAGCGGAGGCGCGCGCGCAGGCGGAGGACCAACAGGCGGAGGTGCGGTCAGACCTCGCGCATGCGCCGCGCGCTCCTCGCACGCTGCTGCTGCCCCAGGATATGCCTATGCCCTCGGACGAGAGGCCGCACTGTGAGTACCTACCTAGCTTCAGATCACCATCTTCAACATTTCAGCTGGAGGACAACGTCGGCTTCCTGCAAGTGCTGCATTGATCGGTCCTATGCTTCTCGCATCGTACAGCTACAAATCTTGGTGACTTAATTCTCTGTTGTATTTTTAAGAGTATGAAAGAACTCATAAATATGATCTACTATTGCTATGGCATCAATTCTGAAATATGAAAAAAATCGCTGTTCTGTACATTATGGTCGTATAACTCGATATAATGTACTTTTATCCCCGAAATATTGCCAATGATTTAAAAACCGACCCGTAAGTTATACGGGGTGGCAGGGTGGCGTTGCAATTTGCAAAAATAACTCACTTTAGTACGGAAGTGCACCTTTTGTCGACGTTTTATAAGTGCCCATGTAGGCCTATGTAAAATAAAAATATTTGATTTTTTTTTTGATTTTTTTGATTTTTGAAGATTTTCTGATGAATATTTATATTCTTTGACTGAAGCCTTTCTTCATTCCTTGACCTGTATACGAACTTTATTGGTAGCATTTACAAACATAATGGTGTATGTGGGACTGTCCAAATAATCCCGGAGTTCACCCGATAGATACTAGGAACTGTAGGTAAGTATATTTCACTAAAGCTGGCTGTTCCCTGGATATGCTGGCTACGTTGAAAACTATTGCATATTATTAAGTGGGAAACATCCTTTCATGTTAGTGAACCGAAATGCTATTCAATCTGCTTTCAGAGAACTCTGCAAGTTCACAGAAATTTTCAGACAAATACAAATTGAATTTACAATAAAATGATAAGAGCACATAGAGTGAGCTGCATTATACTATTGAAGTTGTACTAAAAACCTTGTTGAAACTTATCTTTCTAAGTGAAACGTAAATAGAATAAATGTTAGAGTGGGCAGTATTGTATTTAAAGTTTATTGACATGCTTACTAATTCTGAGTTGTTTACAAAGAAAAATAGCTTAGCTTAATAACTGAATATATTTCTAAGCTTGTTAAAAATTTAACTTCGATCATTATTGACAGAACTGCTAACAACTAGAGTTTTGCAACACATTTTTGACGTAAGTCCAAACCCCGGTCGAACGCATACGTTTAATTGATGTGTGTTATCACTGATAAAACTTACGATAATATTAACAATAACAAAGCTGAAACACACCAATACTTGATACATTAGATAACAAAATTTATCTATTTTCATGAGCAATGCTATAACTTATTCAGCTAGCAGAATCATAGTGCTCATTCATCCAATGTTTCCCTAAACAAAATGAATGAATAGACACGAAGTCTACCACAAAAACACATGAGTCACATCAGTTCCAATAAATCAGTGTCGCGTGGAACAAGCAACGGACGGTAGTCAGTCGTTTCGCTTTGTAGTTGTACCAACTTGTGTAAAGTTCAGGGCACTTGTACATGCTAAACAATGAACAGCAGACATTCATTCGTGCATAATTAAATACTAGTGACAAAGGACGCTGCGAGATTTCAAGATAGCTAGACGAAATCGCAAAAAGTTAATTCAATCCCAAAAATAAAGATTCCCTTTCATAAAATTCATGAAATACTAATATCTTCCAACGATATTGTTAGCCTCCTAATATACAAACTCATCAAAATGTATTTTCGGACAATACGCTCGAACGGCACGAGCAAAGAGATTTTATATACGATTTTTTATCACGTGTATGTCAATTTCATTTTCGTCATGACTTGTTGTTACGTTGGTATATTCAGAACAATATATTGCTACATATCTATTCCTATTTAAAGTAAATTTATCTCGTAATCTACTTGTCAAGAGATTGCGGTCGTGAACATCGTTAACAAGCATTATTAGACTAATTATGAAACAGTAATTTAAGATCAAAATAATTTCTGTACGAAGATAAACATAATTTAATGATTTGTAATTCATACAGGATGCTAGTAATAATGTTTATTGTATTTTCCATTAAGGATTAGTCAACAAAATCATAAGTAAGTGACGACATGGGGACGAGGCATCGTAGGAAATGCGTAGTACTTTACAGTAACCCAGTTGGTTGACGTCGATGCTCGTAATTTCGAGTATTATAATTGGGTCGTTCTTGCACTCACTGGTTCCTCATAATTGGTAATTAATGCAGGTCAATAGTGTGTATTGACCTAGATTAGTCCCATCATGTCTTGCTCTTGATCTTGCCCTAATTTGTTTACAAGAGCATTAAGAGAATGGGTTGTGGGGTATGCGAGCGTAAACTGTTCATCACTTACGGTCCCTGTCTATTTATATTTTGCTGGATGACTATCGCAATATGTACTTTATTCGATGTTAGCTACTGAAATTATACCATGTTTTTTTGTTTGTTGTTGCAGATCTGCAGCCCCGTTCAGTCCGTAGCGTGGAGCCCTTGGTGAGCGAAAAGCGCGTGAAGCGCTGCGCGTGCAGCTGCGGCCCGTAGAGGCGTATGCACACCGCATGCCGCACCCGCGCTGCTCCAGCGCACAGGCGCTTTTCTCCGTCCATTTCTCAATCTCCCATATTCTGTAACAGTTAAATAACCTGTTAGTTAACATAGTAACGGCTTGTCTCTAACATTTCTGTAAATAAAGTTGTTAATCCATGAGCTTCCGATGATGGTCTTTAATTACCTGTCGCTGCATAGAGGTTGTATTTATGGGAAATTTTAATGTTTGTTAAATAATTATAAATTTTATAGTTCGTTTGTTTCCTGTTTCGATGTACCATTGAATTTCTATTACCGAATGTCTACTGAGAATGCAATGTAGGTAAGGGTAGTTTCTAGTTTTAACATTAGGTAGGTACGTATGTTTAGGTACATACGTACATGTTGTAATTGTGAGGGTAGTTGTAGGAGGAGGTCGGCGATGCAATATCCATCTGCAAGATCAATTCACTAGCTCGAACATATTTGTTCTGTTTGTTGTAAATTGGTTTTCGAGAAAATAGCACTGATTTGTAAAGATAAGAATATTTGCATTCGTTTGGGGTAATAATAGAAATGCATTTATTTCTGAAGGAACTCTTAAACCTTGTTAGCATACCTTGCTCCTTAATTATCTAGTGGTGATATTGTAAAATTAAAATCAAACTGTATTCTATTATTGTGATCCTAAATTAAATTTGTACTAGTTTTATTTGGCCGAAAGTTTTATTTAACCATTTATCATAACAGCCCCTGGACTTGGACATTCATCCTAGCACTTACTACTTGTTCAGGAAGAAATGAAACCAATACACGAAAACCTCTCAACGTATGTACCTATATACATTTAATACTCAAAGGCGGTAGGTTAGTGAAGACACGAGAGTTTAACTCTCAACCCTTCCTCGAAGAGTATCAATCGGCTTCCAATGACATTTGCAGTGCCTGTATTTCAATATTGTCTACGGATCTTCAGTTGTATCAGTTGTCAGACGATTGGCTTAGAGATGCTTGTAACCCGAGAACGAAGTAGTTTGTGCTCACTGGGTGGAGAAGTCTCGATGTACCTCCAGTCATTCGCTCATAGTAAACTCAGCTTACAAAACATGCGATTGATGTTAGCCTTACACCATGATGTCACGATTTTCATCCTAATACTCAAAGGGACTTAGTGCATGATACAGTAAGTGCTGTAATTGAAACTGGGATTTAGATAATGTTTCATTCACGATAAACGAATTTGCCTTTCTTTCCAATCAATTAATGTATCGGAGCTCCAACATTAAGTTGCTGATATGAAAAATGTAGAACTTACGCCACAGGAGCTTACACAGAGCTGCCTCAGACGTTCACTCTCACTGTGAGATGCCTCAATGCGGCTCTTGTACGCAATTTGAAGAGAGCTATGTGTTCTATAATATCTGGGAGAAGCTTAAGCTTTTCGTTACTTTATTATTACTGTCTGTCTATATTAATTTTCAATATTGAATTTTCTGGATTCCTATCGAAAAATAATAATTTGGTATCATATTTTAGTAATTCAAGCCCAGCAATGGGACAGCGGCGATGGGAATGCGACTTATAAGTTGTAGGTCGTGGGTTCGAACCCAGGCAGGCGCTTTACTTTGTGTAAATTATTTCATCACCACTGTTCTCAAAACGGTGAAGGAAAACATCGTGAGGAAACCGGCATGTCTTAGACCCAAAAATTCGAAGACATGTGACATCCACCAACCCGCACTGGGCCCGCGTGGTGGATTATGGCCCATCCCCTCTCATAGAGAGGAGGCCTGTGTCCCAGCAGTGGGAACATTAATAGGCTGATGATGTGATGTGTGTGATGTGAATGGGATAGTAAAGACTTGATAAAAAATACTAATTAAGTACCTCAGCACTTTTTGGGGTTCAAACATTAAAAGGTAATCAGAACCTTTATCTAGGTGTTATATAAGTTTAGTACCTGTGTGTTTGTGTATTTGTGTATCTGTCTGTGGCATCATAGTTCCTAACCGGATGAACCGATTTTGATTTCTTTCGATTTTGTTTGAAAGGTGACTTTATCGAGAGTATTCTTAGTTATGTTTCATTAAAATCGGTTTAGCCGTTCTAGAGAAGTTATGGGTGTTCTACTGTTTGAATCAGGGGGTTTTTAAAAGATATCGTGTCATAATTACGTGTTCAATAGATTGTCGATCGAAGCGTGTCTACTACTAAATAAATTATGTAGCGTGTTTTTTTTTCTTGTCCTGTCTTTGTTTACAATATGTCTCAGTACTATTGGACATTAAATTTTTTGAAGTGTTTAGATGTCTTGGTCGGTATGTATCCTATGACACATCCTATTTACTTATGTAGCATATATATGATTGTCTGATGAAGTCTTGAGGTATTTTGTACTTAAGCCTTCTGGCCCCTGTCCCATCCATAAGGTATTTAGAAAAGCTGGCCAAGAGGCTCATCGGCGATGAGGCGTTGGTCAAGTCTAAGCTCCAGAGTCTTGAACATCGTCGCCGAGTTGCCAGCTTGTCGGTTTTTTATCGGTTACATTTCGGTGTGTGTGCGATGGAATTGCACGATTTAATTCCACCTAGCCCGCTTCATCATCGGACTACCAAACGTACGGCGATGCGCCATCGATACATGGTGGACATCCCACCCATACGCACAAAACGTCTTAGGAACTTTTATTATGCGTACAGCTAACGAGTGGAATTCCCAGCCAGAGTCTGTGTTTCCCGACAGCTACAATCTGGGGGTCTTTAAGTCAAGAGTGAATAGGTTATTTCTGGGCAAGCGTGTTTCACCGTCGACCACATCATCGTTTACCATCTGGTGAGATAGTGGTTAAGCGCGAGCATAAAGAATATAAAAAAAAAAGTGTTTTTTCCGTTTAAGGCGTCTGTCAGGGTATCAAGCAAGGTATTTAACATGTTCGGCTTGAGGCAATAGAATATTGTTTAGCTGTACCGGTGGACAGATATCCTTTCTTTTAGTGAATGTGACATTTAATGACTTGGTCTTAGTTGCTTTTATCCTCCATTTCTTGAGCCAGAAGGTTATATGTAATATATAGCTATATATAATATATAGCCTTCTATTACTATAACTTTTATATATAAGGCGTCCACGCAGGTCTGCAGCATGGCTGTTGCTACTTTGTGATCATTATGAGACACCAGAACAGCTGTGTCATCCGCGAACGTTTCTGTAGTCGCTAGATTTGATATTAGCAAGTCAGCAGTATGAAGTAAATATGGAATCGGCCCAAGCACACTGCCTTGAGGAACCACAGTAGAAATAGGGTATAGCTTTGAAGAAGCTTCGCCACTTTATGCGAAAAAAAAATCTGTCCCTCAAGTATGATTTCAAAATCAGGAGATGTCACTTGGGAAACTAGTTTTGATTTTATGGCCCTCGTGCCAGACTCTATCAAATGCTTGAGAAATGTCAAGGAAAGCAGCTGCAAAATTTTCATTATCTTCAAACGTACTGCATTTTAGTAACAAGCCTGTGGACTTGATCTATTGTGCCATGTCCTTGTCGGAACCCAAATTGATAGTCGGGTATTAAAAGTTTTTCCTTCATTATTGGCAGTAATTGTAAAGAAGGAGCTATTCAAAAACTTTTGAAGTTGTTGGGAGTAGACTAGTAGGTCGGTATGACTTCGGATCTTCAAGTGGCGTTCCTGGTTTCGGAACCATTAAGATTTTAGCTGCCTTTCATTGAGGGGGAACAAAGTGAAGTCATGCCATAGCGTTGTAGATAGATATAACAAGAAGTTCAGTCCAGAATCTGGAAGTTGTCGCAGAATCATACCGGTTATTAAATCAAAGTCTGGAGCTTTTTTAGGATTTACATTATTTTTAGCTTTAATTAGTTGCAGTATTTCAAGAGACAATTGGTTTCGTTAGTAATTAATGCATGAGGGCCCAACAAACTTTAGGGCTCTTTTTAGCATACAAAGAGCCCTAAAAAAAAAAAAACTCTAAATTTGGGGCTAATTTGGCAAGCCTGGACAGCAGTTTGACAGTGACAGTGAATAATAATATGTGTCGCGGGTTTTAAATTGTTTAAATTTTACTTGTATTTGATCTATGCACCGTAGGAATTTTTAATCAAACATCGTATCTCAATCGGAAAAACAAATGATCCGCTATGAGGGATACCCCTACGGAGAACAAGTTAATGAAATCCACAAATGTTAATTATCACTACAAAGTACGCAAAAACTGGCAATTTGATTTTAATTGAATCGTCGTGCGGTTGTGGCAAGCGACCACTAATGATTTACTGGTTCGAACAGTTCGGAACAGTCGGCGGGCTCAAAGAGATCTCAAAACAGCCAGAATACCGGGAAAAAGGGTACGGCCCGCCATAATTGCAGGGTAGGATTTAATTGAATGAACATGTGTAAACGATAGTTGGTCTAGACATTAAAGTTAACGTAGGTGAAGCGAATACTTCGAATGTATGGGTATCTAATGGCCAAGACACAAATAAACGGTTCTATGAGAGAATAAGAATATTAAATGAGTGTACCTACCTTACGTTTACTGACTAAAAGTAAGGTAGGTACACTCATTAATATGGAGGCTGAAAGTACCGTCCTAGATATAGATACTGATGCATCGTAGATTTTATTAGCTTAATAACATTGGCATCACTGCGACATTATAGCCAACATAAAGCGTCCTTGTAGGTACCTACTCAAGTAAACACAGAGCAGAAGTATCGCACAGTTCTCAGACTTGTTTCCTATTTCCTTACAAAGACGATTGCTCCCTGCTCAAGGGAAGCTGTTACAAGAGCCGTTTGTTAAAGTGTAAGTTCCTCGCTCAATATCGTTATGTAAGAGAATTACGGGAGGAAGGTGCACGGTTCAATTTCCATTTCCTGCTGCCAACATTATCATGCACGATGTAACAATACAAGTATTGTATGAGACTTAGAATAGGTACTATGTGGTTGCACTGTAGAATTTATCAGCATTTGTCGAAATAATACAGCTATGACGTATATATTATGTTGATAAGAGTTCAGAGTTTATTTTTTGTTGGTATGTAGGATATGTTTGGTATAAAGTGGTAGATTGGGGGGATAGGTGGTAACAGAAGTAAATAGGGTATTCTAACTTTATCGATATTTATAATGTTGGGTGATTTAACTTAGGAACCTCTGCGCTTGGTGTAGACGCTTTCGTCTTTTATAGTTAGTGGAAAATAAAACAATGGCAAGAACATCTGGTGTTAAATATATTACATTTAATAAAGGTACGAGTATTATTCGCGAGGCATCACAGCAGTTACACAGTAACATTTAGAAGTACATACTAGTCAAAACCACTCACACACAATCCAATCACAAAACTGGGAAGGGGAATGTTTTAACATTTCATATTCACATCAGCTAAACTATAGTCAGGTAATGTTCTCGATGACTGTGTCTTATTGTTATAACTGAATATAATTAAAATAATATATAAAACAAGAACCAAAAAGTTCATGAGAAAACCTGAAATGTAGCTTATGAGCAAAGTCATTAAGGATATCCAACACCACAAATCCATAACGTCTTTGGAAAATAAATAAACGTTTATGGTCAAACAAAGTAAAAATGTGACGACTGCCAGGCTCCTGGCGAACTGCCTTATTTTATCGGACAACACTCTGTACACGATAGCGATGTACAGCCCCGTACCGATGAAAATTAGCGGCCATCGGAAGATAATGCAGATCAATGTGACGAACCGCTTTTCCATCAGGTTAGTGACGATAACAATCGTGCACGCCACGCTGATGGGGATGGGTATCAACCACGAACAAGACAGTACTCTATAAAAACTCATATGGCTTATTTTAACTAACACTATTATTAAACTATTATACATGTGTTTTATAAAAAAGAATACTAGTATCACTATAACAAAATCCATATAAATCTGGAAGCAATATAAAACATTCTTAACTACCTCGTCAAGCGTTACATTACCTTGACAATCTAAAAACTTCAATGTAAATATAATCCTTTTTATAAACCTTGCAAAAGTTAATTGCATTAACATTTGATTTCTATAATTTTTTCTCCATCGTGGCATATTGATAGCTGCAAGAATTGATATTATTAGCTCTAAACTGGTCATAACCAGTTCGATCACAACAAAAGTCTGAAATATAGAGTAATCATTGTACAGCTTATTTTCTTCTTGAAAACTGGTAAGGGCACTTCCATTGGTGTCGTTCTGTTCTCCAGCAGCACTTGTTAGTAACACTTCACTTCCATTGGACGGCATGACCGGTGCGTCCGGCGCCAGCGTCGACAACAAGTCCGAAACATTGTCGATGTCAACAGTCGATGGCACAATTTCCGTGGACATTTTGACCACATGGACGTATTTTTAATATTTTAGCATGAATGACGTCAAGTTTACTGTGTGTGTCCTAAACCAGTGGACAGGCTGGAGGTTCAAACGAGACTGTAATGTGAAACGGGAAACAACAACTTACATAGGTATATATTATTCATAGGTAAATGATACAACAACTTATTGGAATTTGCGGTTTGCAGACGTCATAGCGGTGAGCGCGAAATACCCGAGTACGAGTCGCTTCCACTGATATTGAATAGACTTTATTCGTTTTCAGATCATATAGGAACATATATATGTTATAAATGTTGAAGAATTTAAGCCTACCAGTATATAATATATTTATTTGAAAGCTAGCAGACGAATAACTTATTTTCTCGTGTTCGGAATTTAATATTCTGCGAGTTACCTTGGTATCACGGTATTAAATGCTATTTCATATTTATCTCAACCAGGTTACTGACTATGCAATAGTGAAATATGTCTAGCTTTATTAGATACGTATATTGAAGAATATGTATGTAATTAAATGAGAATTATGAAGGTCGTCAGGTTCAGAAGCTTGTTAGTTGGGTTGTTTAATAAATATGCTTATTAATGTGTTCTATTGACGTGTGTGCCCCAAAACTTACTACTTTTCCTCATAGTTTTTATGATTAATGCATTTCCAGAATGCTGCCACATTATTGATAATATTGTAAACGGGAAATTGAGAAAAAAAATACGTTTTTCCTGGATGCCAGGGACGGATCGTGAATCGTGAATTTGTGGGGCCCTGAGCTCATACTACTTGGGGGCTAAACACTATGAATTCCTAAACGGCATAAATTATCTTATTAATAATCAAACTAATTGACATTTTGATAAGAACTGTTTTCTATTTTCCTGAAAGTGTACCTACCCGCTCTTGACAATAATTAATCAAACAGAGGAGTAGGTTATGGCGAAAAGGTGTGACCCCAGCCCTTTAATCCCATCCTCTGAAACATCCTACTACTGGTCATGAATTACCAAAATTCTGTATTTTGGAAATTCATGACCAGTAGTAGTATTTTTACTTTTTCGTAATATATTTTCATGAGCTCCAGTGCAGAGGTTAAAAAGTTCGCAAAATTTGCACCCAGGTTAGATTTTTACTGTCAATTCCTACATAAATAGGACAAGGTAAAATATGCAGTTTTCTGCACCTATCGTCAATTTCATGAATCGATGATATTGAAGGAATTCTGGAGTAGTCATATTAGGTTAAATAAATTTTACGAATTTTAAACTTTAAAAAAAGTTATCTGACAGGGCATTGTGCCGTTTGTTAACACTTTACACTGTTAAAGGGCCCCCGGCCCTCTAACCCTAGACGCCCCGGTTACCCTGGTTGGTTGTACCACTTTACACCTTAGTATTGTTTTAGTAGTGCTTGTACCTACACCATTGTAGTGACCCGCTATATATGAACGCGTTGAAAAAAGACTGTCCCCTACGATAACAGATAGGTACAGCAGTAGTCTATTTTTCCAATACTCTAGTAGACTCTACAATAATTTAACTATCTTCAATGGGGGCTATATATACACGGGGCCCTGGGCTAAACCCCAAATAGCCATTAGATAGCTCCGCCCCTGCTCAAAGCAATTACTTGCCCGCAAGGCACACACAAAGTAGAAGTGGGTGTTCAGCAATCGAAATAACTTCATCAGAAACTTGCTTGCTTGAAACTTACTTTTTCTTAAGAAGACCTTTAACTGCGCCAGATAAACATGGCTGGCAATTGCTTCGCGAGAAGGGTCCTTGCGAAAGCGGTGCGATCAATAGGTTTAAAATATGGGTCAAGCAAGCTCAGTGCGAGTCCTACGCTGGCATAGAGTACAGTGCACAGTGTTCACCTGTGCCACCGCTCTCTGTGCACACACTTGTGTTAATACTTAGGTACATTTACTAAAGTACATTGTTTACTTCGGGTACACTATTATTCTTCTTACCTACTTTAAACAAGAAACACATTTTTATTTCATGCTAAATAATTTATCTAGTAGTAGACACGCTTCGGTCGACAATCTATTGAACACGTAATTATGACACGATATCTTGTGGAAACACCCTGATTCAAACAGTAAAACGTTCATAACTTAGAACGGTTGAACCGATTTTCATCAAACATAGCTGAACAAGACTGATAAAGTCACCAAAACGAAATCAAAATCGGATCATCCGTTTACGAGCTATGATGCCACAGACAGATACACAAATACACATTTACACAAACAAACACTTCAAACTGATAACTACTACTTACTACTACTTTTTCCGTCGGAAGATAAAAATGAGGTAGATCACTGGCGTGTTCAGTAACAAATGGTGACAAACAGAAAACAATAGAGCTCGAAGCCAGACGTTGGGACTGGCACAGTTTTTAGGTTGGAAAAGAATAAGGACATCCATCTTACTTGTACATCTAGAAAGCATATCCAGCTGCTTTCAGGATTTAGTTTTGAATGTTCTATTTTAAGTGACTGATTATTCCACGCAATTATATAGCTAACAAAGAATATGGCAGTATACATTTTGGGCGTTTAAATCCCGTGGAGGGTCGATCCGGTACATGAAACAGTCATCATCATCATTATCATCAGCCTATTAATGTGTCCACTACTGAGATACAGGCCTCCTCTCTGTGAGAGGGAATGGGACGTAATCCACCACGCGGGCCCAGTGCTGGTTGGTGGATGTCACATATCTTCGAATTTTGGATCTAAGACATTACAAACGTGACACAAGCCGGTTTCCTCACGATGTTTTCCTTCACCGTTTTGAGAGCAGTGGTGATGGAATAATTTACACAAAGTAGAGCGCCTGCCTGGGTTCGAACCCACCACCTAAGGGTGTAAGTCGCGGCCGATACCACTGGGCCACCACTGCTCTCATGAAACAGTATCGAAATAAAAAAAATGTGCCTTCCAAAGCAAAACACTAGAGTTCAAAAATAACTTTCGTTTAGAAAATCGGTGTCTATGGTACCTCTTTTTTATGATTTTGCAACACCGATTGCCGAAATGAAAGCAGTTTTTGCACTTTTTAGTTTTTTGCTTTTGAAGTAGGTTTATTTTATTTTAAATTGAACGGTGTATAACTCCACAAACACAAATTTGTAGTACTTAGAACAAGGCTCAAGAAAATAGGTGGCTCGTTTAAATGTCAATGTGTACGCTTTTATAATAAGCTTCCATGCCACGTACAATATCTAAGTCTTAATAAATTCAAATCATTCATTAAATGTAAGTTGTGCCAGAAAGCGTTTATTACGTTGAGGACAAAAAGGCTTGGGATTGAGCTGCTCCAATTAATTTTGATTTTTATATTTTGCACTGTGAATTTTATTTTTTTTTGTTTTTCTTGCACTGACAAGAATATTTACTTTTTAAAGTATTATATTATTTTATTTTAATTATTGTGAATGTGAAGACTATGTGGATAATCTGATTTTTAGTTTTTTTTAATTTATCTGAGTTAGTTTTAAATCAAGGTCTGGCAGTTTAAGTAGTTTATGCGGCCTTCCCGAATGTCCTTTCTTTGGTATTGTGCGTCGAATCGTTGAGCTCCTTAAATTCTGAGTTGAGCTAATAAATAAATAAAGTTTATTGATGCTTCAGTTTAGGTTTTGCTTCAGGTTATTGACAAATGCGTGCACTGACTGGACAGGTCCACTCAATCTGGCTGGTTCTTTCCTCAAAATACCATTTCAGACATCAGTCTACATGGTCTTCACATGATCTAACCAAGATTTTGTCTGGACTATAAAAGAGACTGAGTTTGTTTCGGCCTTTCTTCTCAGAGTAGTCAGATAGGAAACCTCATCTAGTTTTTTAAAAATACGATCGACATGTAAAAGTGTTTGTACAAACCAACTTACAGAAATAAAATCATTTATAATTTATCATTATCATTTACCCATAGGTACGTTTACCGTACAGCTATTTATGTTTATTGTTATTCCAATTAGTGCTTCAATGCCAATATTGCAGTCCGGATAATCCTTGCTAATCTGTTAGGGATCAAAGCCTGATTTTATTACTACAAATTGATACAACATTGTTATTATTACTTCAGCGAGAATTATTCACAGAAATTATTACATTATTTTAATCCCTCCTAAAATTTACAGAACATGTTAACTATCGACTGAAAGTTCGTGTTTTACATACTTCGCAATAGAAACTATTTCCCAAACTTTTCTGCATAAGCGGATTACAGATAGTTTTCGTGGAAGTGTTAAACCCAATTTTCAAAACAAATGTGGTCAGTTTTAATAATTTAATTTCAAAAAGAATTATTTCGCATGCCTTCATAAGCGAACATGGTTTTGTGTTTTATACTTTGCCTATTGTACGGTTTTATACTTTGCCTATTGTACGGTTTTTTCCTACACTTAAACTACTAATTGTAGTTACAATAACTACATATTAGTAGTGCCTAGTTATATGGTAAACATTTTAAGTTGGCAGGAAGTGGGTTCTCAGCACTACGTCTAACGATCTCTCAATCGGAGTAAAGACAGAAGGTATACTACAAACAGAGCAGTAATAAAATTGATTTTTTTTAATATGTTTTTTTCGTATTCTTCTCAGCAAACCCTTTCATTTGATACCCATATCATGGCAGTGCACAAAAAATAACTAGCCCGCCATCTTGGGTCGTCCGCTATATTGTATTTAGAATAACGTCACTTAGCTAACCATGCATGTCATCCAAACTAAAAGTGTATGCAAAATTTTATCTTAATCGGTCGAGGATAATTGCTTTAAAGTTCAGTTGCAAACTTTGACCCGAACACACTTACATACATACATACATTGCAAGTTAATAAAAGCTTGTAAAAATGTATGATAGTGCTTGAGATCGAGACGAGACAGCAGTTTGAGAAGAGAGTGTCAGATAAAAAAGGAACCTGTAGACACAGTTATATTCTATCATAAATAACGAATTGCGAAAAGTCAAAGATGGATTTTCATGAGCTACCGAATTGCCAAGTGGGCCATCCCAAACATTATGGAATTTCGACAAACGCTATCTCCGATAGCACGTCAGTTTGTGTAGAGCCCAGGGAAACATGGCTCCGTATCATCTCTGTATACTCATCGAATGACACATACCTAAACTCCATTTACTATAACATTAGACATTTAAATAAGGCCATTTTACAGCCCGTTCAACCGATTTTGACTTCTATTGCGTTGATGATACGACAAACGGAAGCTGTAGTAAACTGCTGGTTTTGGTAACAGATTTATGATTTTTATGTTATCCTTGTTTACGAGATAGAACTCAAAATCATTTCGATTCTCAATTCGATCGAGACTTGGGCTGTACTGCAGTCTCTCCAACGGTGCCAGATCGACTACCGGTACATTGAGGTGTTGAAGTGTTTGTACAAAAACGCCACCATGTCAGTTCGACTTCAGGATCAGACCTCGGAACCAGTCCTTCTGCAGCGTGTGTGAGACAGGGAGACGTCATTTCTCCGAAACTGTTTACCGCTGCACTGGAGGATGTCTTCAAGGTTCTGGACTGGAGAGGGCTAGGCATCAATGTCAATGGGGAGTACATCACTCACCTTCGGTTTGCCGACGATATAGTGGTTATGGCTGAGACCATGGAGGACCTCAGTACAATGCTCGATGACCTCAGTAGAGCTTCCGAAAGAGTGGGTCTTAGAATGAACATGGACAAAACCAAGGTGATGTTAAATGCCCATGTTACACCCACTCCTATCAAGGTCGGAGACTCTACACTCGAAGTTGTGGACGACTATGTCTACCTGGGACAAACGATCCACTTAGGTAGGGCCAACTTCGAGAAAGAGGTCAACCGTCGAATCCGACTCGGCTGGGCAGCGTTCGGGAAGTTGCACGGTATCTTCTCGTCCAACTTACCACAGTGTCTCAAGATGAAAGTGACCAGTGTGTGTTGCCAGTGATGACATATGGCTCTGAGACGTGGTCGCTTACAATGGGCCTCATCAGAAAGCTGAAAGTCACCCAAAGGGCAATGGAGAGGGCTATGCTCGGAGTGTCCTTGCGTGATCGAATCAGAAATTTAGAGATCCGCAAGAGAACCAGGGTTACCGACATAGCCCGAAGAATTGCCAAACTTAAGTGGCAGTGGGCAGGGCACATTGCTCGCAGAACGGATGGCCGATGGGGCAGAAAGGTTCTGGAGTGGCGACCACGAACCAGAAGATGTTGCGTTGGAAGGCCTCCCATCAGGTGGACCGATGACCTGGTGAAGGTTGCGGGGATCCGCTGGTTGCGGGACGCACGAGACCGGTCAATGTGGCGACGCTTGGGGGAGGCCTATGTCCAGCAGTGGACGTCTTTTGGATGATATGATGATGATGATGATGATGACTCAAAATCGGTTGACCGGACTGTAAAGACGTCTAATGTAAAAACAAATGGAGTTATACGCACGTACACAAACAATTGTCTGGGAAAGTATAGGGAGTCACTCACTTGTGACGAATGCAATGGATCACCTCCGAGGAAATAAAAAAACATTTGTGACGCATATCTGTTTGACGACTAATGTAGGAAGCCAAGAATTAGGAATACCTATATGACTCAAAACTTACTGTTATGATACCTAAAATAACTAAACTATCTGCGTAACGTAAACACTACACGATTACTAATGATATCCTTTATGAATAAACACCAAATTGTAAGTAACCAGGAAAATGGAAAGTAAATATTATTTCACTAAAATACCGAGTTCTGTTGGTGGTTTTAATTTAACAATGAGCAGAATTAATTGAATTTATCCGTACAGTTCCTCGAAAGTAGTACATATGCCTACGTGCGATTGTTGCATTTTCTTCAGATCAGGTTTTCTGCGTTTTCTTATAGGACGGAGTACTGAAGTGGCCGTCACTCGCCTCGCTCATTTCCGGTCGCCAATCGATAATCAGATCCATTGATGTGCACTCCGCTTAGATTGGATTTGCGACCTGTAGATATACTCCTTGCCTTAGCACGCACGTCGGGCTTAATCCAATGATTATCGTACTTAACCTTATAATCTTCATGTCGATGTTATGCATGTTTTGACCTGCACCTGAAAATATGATTAAAATGTCTATGTAGAAAGGTCAGATAGTCATATGAAGGTCAGATAATCTTATGAATGCTATTCACAAAAATCTATAGGTAGATATGTATTCACTTAACCATTATCTGTGTAGATAATACCTAATGGGCAAAGTTCCAATTCAAACAATTTTTTTATTTTAGGTAAATAGTTCGCCAGATCAAAGAGAGCACTCGTTTCTCTATTTCTTTGTTTTTTTTTCGTTTTGATCGACGTTTACAATTTTTGATTCTCCTGCGAATACGTTCAAACCGATTTCAAACCACTCTCGTGGGACAAAGGTTGAAGTCGCGCAGAGTTCATTGTGTTTTCGTTTTATTACGTTTTATATCTAGAGCTCTCTGTCCTGTACTTGTTCGTACTATCTGCTCATTTAATCACATGTCATGTTTGATGAGTGATAACATTCAATAGGTATGTATTTTTATCGCCAAATTGTAATAAAGCCTTATGATGAAGGTTGGTCCTGTTTATATTTTTTCAATGAACGTTTATCGCGTGTAATAATCTTCTCTGTTGTTGCTTCTGACGTACAGTTTTACGCGAATACTCAGAATTCGTATAACTTGATGCGAATTTTATGGCGTGTGTTAATTTACGCGCTCGTAACAGCTACAGTTGGCGTGTAATGACTGGCGAAGACAATCAGAAAGCTATCTAATAGGTTGTTTACTTAAATGTTTACTCACATCCGAAACAGACCCTTGTTGACATGGAATTAGAAACTTTGTAGATATTATTATGACGGGTTAATTCAATTAAAAGCTTTCACGAAAATTATACCAAATGTTCTGTTTCCGTAATTAAATAAAGGTAGCATGTCATTATTTACATAATGAAACTGAATTTTGCAAATGCTCCTTTAATTTAATTATTACTAATCAAAACGTTTACTAAATTGGCTCAGACTTCAATAAATTGCTAGAATTAAAACATATTCAGCTGCTAACGATAATAACTGTCGGTATCTGCGAGCGATCGAAGCGGATGAAATAACGTTCAAATTAGTTGATTAATTGGATCTTGGACTCGTCGCTGCTGGAGCTCGATAAGGCGCAGCCGAGCTGAGCAGAGAGACGCAAACAAAGGACGGTGACTTAAGTCACTCACCGGACACGGGGCGGTATTATTATAATAGTTTTATAGTTCATATTCATACCTACGTAAAATAAAGCATTTTAGGTAATTCTGCAGTCCCGGTGACGACCTGAGCGAGTTCATGTGACGACCCGTCATGGCGAGGGTTAGGGGTCATTCGGCCGCCATTTGAACTGGGCCTAGCTGCTAATTTAAAAAAAATATAATGGGAAACTGGGCCTACATCTCTTTTGCTTTTTTAGTTAGATGTTGAACATTATAAAGCATCTATACACAAACTACCAGGAGGCCAGAATCATGAAGAAATATTTGCGGGTCTAGAATCATAAGCGGTAGAGAGTAACGGAGTACCAGGAGGTCAGAATCATTAGGAAAAACCAAAAGAGATGTGGGCCCAGTTTTCGGTGTGACTGGGCAACCGGGTCCTGCAGCCTAATTGCGTAAGTAAATTCGGCAACGCAAAGAGTTTGACCCCAAGAAAGGGTATGACAAATTCTCTTTAAACAATTAGGTATTGCCAGAATTATTGGACGCTTTCATTGGTGAAGATACTCTTTTCGAAAGAGTCCAATAATTTTTGGCAATACCTAATTAATTAAAAAAATAATTTCTTACTCTTTCATGGACTGAATGACCCCTAACCCCATGGTGACGGTGACTTTTCATACCGCGCTTTTAGTATCAACTGAACTTGCATTACATTTACTCGCGCGAAAAACCGTTCGCGTCGTGCGAACGTTTTTTCGCGCGAGCCGAGTCGTGCGAGTAACTTATAGATAGAAAAATAATTGATTTGTGCAACACAATAGAAAAACACACGACACAAAAATACGTCAAACCGGCACTTCTCAAGTCTTGTCGTGGCACGCTCTTAACAACTTTTTTATTTAGTTTTTTCGCAGTCGCTTGTCGCGTGCGAGTGTATATAGGTCTTGTCCAAGGAATATAGCAGGAAAACGGTTGAAAAGTTTGGTCGTGCAAATATCCAATGTACATATTTAATTTTTTTACCTACATGAATGTGTAATATTGACGTTCCAGTAGGTACCTCCATTTAAGGGGTAAGGTGTCATCTATGTTGTTTACACGGACCCTTGTGCGGGATCCATCAACTTGACAAATTGCGCACCAGACTTGTCACGTGTTACGTTTAAATAAACTTAAGGATCACAATTTTATTATGGCTAGTATCGCATAACAAATTATGTCCTATTTTGTGAACTAAATAGGCACTAGTGCGGGTCAGAGTCTGCTGAATGACGTCAAAGAGTTAATGTGTTAAATATATTTAATTTTGAACACTTAAGTAGGTAAACTCTATTTTAGGTTTAGGTTACACAGTGCCAATATTGAAAGCCATAAAAATCATTGAACTTTTGAGTCTTAAATGGGTTATAGACAATTTTATATTTTTTGTTATAGAGAAATTTATTAATTTATATTGTATTAAGTTATACTAAAAGAGTTATAATAAATGTGATAAATGTGGATGGATGGAGAGGGAGAGGAAGACCAAAGAAAAGATGGATGGACTGTGTGAGGAGTGATATGAATGTAAAAGGGAGTCAGTGATAGCGTGACGGGGGACATGGACCGTATGGTAGAAGAAAATGTGTTGCGCTGATCCCAAGTAACACGGGACAAGGGCAGGAAGCTGATGATGATATGATGATGAGATAAATTTGCTTATCAGGTGATAAGCAGTTCAGAGATATTTGTTCATAAGACTGATACAACGGATGATGGCTTCCTCCATAAAAGCAAAAGCAAGCTTTTTAAAAAAAGTGTTAATTAGATATTTTACAGTACCTATTCAGTTTTAGAGACAAACCCAAGCAGAGCAGAGCGGTGCAATAACTTTGGCGTAGGTGGTTGTCCATCGAACCACGCATTTTAAAGTTAGTGTTCATCTATCAATAATGTATTCTGCCGTGAAGATAGCACGTTCCTACTTAGGTTTAAACTGTTATTCCAAACAGAGAAGTTTTCCCATAGAAACTTTCATACCCTCTTTGTTACCCTTCTTAAGAGTAATTTTACGTACCAGTACTAGTATTTTACTTACTTGTTTTGTAGCGTTTTTCAACTAAGTTTTAGTTTGTAACACGCAGGTTTATAGTACTCGCAGCGGATCTTTGTGTCTCGAAAGTTGGCTGCAAGACCCTTTGCAGTTGCTATTTTTGTGTCAATGTTGAAGTAGAAGATAGCATTATATAACTGCCTCTTCCATTCGCATATGTTTGTCGCATCGTCCTATCTCGCTTACTCTATGCAGTATACTCGATGACAATCTGCTTCTTATGCAATGGTTCGCAGAGCCTACTTCAGAGACACAAAGATCCGCTGTGACTACTGTACACTGTCTACCTTTTTCACAACTAATGGGTTGTTAGTCGAAAAATCCTCAGGTGCTTTGCACCTTTAGCTAGCTTATAAAAACCTTTCAAACTTATTTGTAACTTCATTAATAAATTGATAAATGATTTTATTTCTATAAGTTGGTTTGTACAAACACTTTTACAATTCGATGATATTTTTTTAAACTAGATGAGGTCGGCGTTTCTTATCTGACTACTCTGAGAAGAAAGGCCGAAACAAACTCAGAGGTCACAGTCACTTAAATTCCAGACAAATCTTGCTTACATCATGTGAAGACCATGTAGATTGTCTTCACGTAGTTTGTTGAGTGTCTGAAATGGTCTTTTGAGGAAAGAACTAGCCAGATTGAGTGGACCTGTCCAGTCAGTGCACGTATTTGTCAATAACCGTGCAGCTCAACTCAGAATTTAAGGAGCTCAACGATTCGACGAACAATACATTGGATATTCGGGTAGGCTGCATACATTACTCAAACTGCCAGACCATGAATAAAACTAACTGAGAAAAATTAAAACATAAAACAAAAATAAATGACCCACATATATTTCACAATAATTAAAATAAAATAATATAATACTTTAAAATGTAAATATTCTTGTCATTGCAAGAATAGAAAAAAAAACAAAATTCATTATGCAAAAAAAGTAATTAAATTAATAGGGAAGATTACTGCCAATTGCTCCCGCCCTTGACGGATAGGAGTACAAAAAATATGTTGGCTGTGTTCTGACCGTTCTAAAGCAGAACATTTAATAATGAAGGTTTTTATACAGGTCAGTGTATAATCCTAAGGCAACTTTTATTCACATAATAACAGTAATTATTATGTTAAATGCTATAGGCATTGATTGATTTTTTTGATTTTGAAGGGTCTTTATTTATACATAGGTTAAACAGTGTTGTTTACAAATGATCTTATTCTATTTGTAGACAAATCGTAATTTATTCTGTTACACAGGCTACCACCTTTCTAAGCATTAAAACATGTTTTTTATGATTTTTTTTTGCGTTGGAGTAACTAACTTATAAAAGGAATCATGATAAACTACTGTGTATGTGGAAGTCTTTGAATGGACCCACATAATATTTAAGAAGAACCAGTGAACTACTTTTGAGATCGTGCTATTTACATCGTCGGTAACCAGCTGCTGACGTTTAAGTTTAAACAAAAGTGAAGTATCATCCGCAAACAACAGTATATTATCATGGTTATCCTTTATGAGGTAAAGCAAGTCGTTAATTAAATTAAAAGGAAAACATAGAGGCACAGTACATATCTTTATTTTTCAGTTTATGGAATGCCTTTTAAATTGGTCCAATATTGGAGGAGGAAATAGGTGAAAGCCAGACCTCGAATTATGACTTTATACTTAGGAAATTCAGTCAGATGTCTGCGACCGCATTTCATCTTAAGCAAAATATGAAAGTAATTTTCCTTGTTTTATCGGGACCGACGCGGCGCGCGACGTGGTAGCCGAAACTTTGCTAATCACCGTTCGAACGACCACTCGCTTAAGAATAAATTACCACAAGAAAGTTTTACGTCAAGTAATTAAGTTACAACAGTCAAGTTGGCACTTAATACTTAATATATATTCGTGCTGAAATCTGGCTAACTCTACGAGCTAACAACTACATGAGCGGCTCAAGTGCTGGGTGAAGTTACGCGGTATGCATGCGCGGCTGGAAGTTATTAAGCTATGTACGCATTTAACTCTGACAAAAAGAGCAAAAACTAAAAATGAAATTTGTTTTTAGAGGACAAGGAGGAATATTTAAACAGTTTAGTAGTTAAGTAGTTCTAATCCTTCATCACTAACTCGAATAATTAACCTATAAACAAAATTCTGCAATGCATCAAACGACGTTTGAAGGGTTAAAATAACCCTTTTAACCATCCAATCTCAACGAGTATACTAAACCAGAAGATACCAGGAACCCTCGTGAGAGAGTTTCCCAATTGCAGCATTAGATCTAATGCACGAGTATGCATCGTCATCGAAACAGAAAAACCGGCCAGTGCGAGTCGGACTCGCGCACGAAGGGTTCCGTACCGTTATCGCAAAAAAATGGCAAATAAATCATATTTTGTTGTATGGGAGCCCCTATCAAATATTTATTTTATTCTGTTTTTAGTATTTGTTGTTATAGCGGCAACAGAAATACATCATCAGTGAAAATTTCAACTGTCTAGCTATCATGGTTGATGAGATACAGCCTGGTGACAGAAGGACACACAGACAGACGGACCGCGGTGTCTTAGTAATAAGGTCCCGTTTTTATCCTTTGGATACGGAACCCTAAAAAGTAAAGCAAGTTGCATCTCAAAAGGCCAATGGGAAATGGCTGAAATAAAGTTTGCAGATATCCCTTAAACCCTACATACAGATGAACCTGGATAAGCTTTAAAAATAATGACGGTAGTTAAACGCAAGTGCTTCTATAAGCATTCAGAGACGCTTCAGGTTTGCTTCTGGGGTAAAAACGTAAATCTCTGATGCTTCTGGTATTTCAGATGCAACATCAGAAGCTTTGTAGCTTCATCATCATCACGCCTGTGTTCTCCAAAGGGTCAGACAGAGATGCAATTATGGTAAATCCACATTTTGCCAGTTATGTTTAATTGTGGGCGAGCCTATTGCCTGAGAAATGCTAGATGGGAAATCTCAAACGATTTGGATGAACCGGGAATCGAAACCGTCCTAGTGTAATAGTGGGCGAGTCTATTGTCTGAGAAATTCCAGATGGAAAAACCCAATGACGATTTGCATTTGCATACTTGCGCCCACTAAACTAGTTAAACTTCTGTTATGATTATACATAACCGCAGCAAACAGGGCCTGATTTGAAGTTCTGACCGCCCCAGGCTAACTTTCAACAAGCGCCTCCCCAGCCTCCCCAGCCTGTGCATGTGCCTGCCCAGCCCACGAATGTACATTATATTTATTTATATTTCACCTTTTGCCGATGGTCTTATTTCCGATACCGATAGTGTAATAACAGATCTTTAGTGAGACAGTAGAGTGCTAAGCACGTTAGAAGCTGTCCGGAAAGAGCAAAAGAGTAAGGAAGGTAGGCAAAATTCTTACAATCTGTCTTTCCGCGATACTCGCCGAGCGACCATAGGTAGGCGCCCCACGCCATGGAGTTTTTGTTAGAGCGAGCGAAGCGAGCTCGAAAGTTTTAAGCATCCTGCCTCGGATATGTAGGATTTTTTATTTTTGACAGACATGAACACTGGGCGGCAGGCCAGAAGATGTAAGCTCTTCACAAGCTACTGTCTCGAAAAAATATGGTAGGCTGATAGGGTTGGCTTGCGTCACCCCTCGCTGTCTCCCGCTGTGGCTCTCTTGGCCTAAGGGTAAATAAATACGCTACTGTGTATCTGTGTACTGCGACTGACGCTGACTGAGATAGAAAGATTTGAATAGTGTAATAAGCGGCGGACTACATAGATAGTAATCAAAAACGTTCGAGAAACCGTGTCCGGGAAACTTACAATATAATATTGCTTTAGTATATTACGCGCGAAGGTGTAGGTCCAAAATGTATGCATCAAAAACCCAGAAATCGATACGAACTAACTGTATGCGAATCGATTGATTATAACGATCGAAATAACTCGGCTGACAAAGTATGCATGAAAAATAATTTTCTACGAGTACTAAAGATTTATTAACTCTTGTACCAAAATCAGTCATGGTGTCGACTGTACTGACACACTGATGACACTATAGAAAGAAGCTAACTTTAAGAAAGACACTAAAGATAATATTAAAAAAAAAAACAAATTAACATAGGTACACTTGTTTTTGTTTCCATTTTTCCAAATACCTAATGTGACTACATTAACATACTTATAACATAATTAACGAGAAGAGAGACGACAAGAAATAGATTATTTTAGTGTATTTACAACCTACAGCTTATTTAGTGTCATCGTCGTGAATCAGTCATGCTGCCGATTTTGGTACTAGTGTTATACGAAGATACTTAGGAGGTAATGATTTTTCATGCAAACTTTGTCAGACTATAGCTCCGATACCCCATGGATTTGAGGTACGTGACTTGGGTAGGGTTATTTCGCTCGTTCTAAGCAATCGATCGGGATACAGTTTGTTCGTATCGATTTCTGGGTGTATTGTGATACCGTGTCCTTTTCTTATGTAAATAAGTGGTGTGTGATTGATGGCCTTTCGGTAAATTTAGCCTTGGCAGCAACTATTTAACTTCTGTAACACAGATAAAAAATAAATTAAAAATGTAAAAACCCAGATTCAAAAACCTCTAAAAAGTAAAAAAAATCGGCGCACACAGGGTTCCGTACCATTATCGCAAAAAAAACGGCATAAAATCCTGTTTGTTGTATGGGACTTAGCACTTAGTATTTGTTGTCATAGCGGCAACAGAAATACATCAATTGTGAAAATTTCTAGCTATCACGGTTCATGAGATAAAGCCTGGTGACAGACAGACAGACGAACCGCGGAGTCTTAGTAATAGGGTCCCCTTTTTACCCTTTGGGTACGGAACCCTAAAAAATAAGCCTCTTACTCGTGTCGCGGGCCCAAAAAAGTTAACAGCAGTTAAGTATTTATTATACAAATCAGTTTAGAAGCTATGATGCCACAGACAGACATACACATACACACGTTAAACTTATAATACCCCTCTTTTTCCGTCGAGGGTTAAAAAACAACATGAATGTTGTATATAATCAAACTATACGGATCCTTTGGAGCGGGTTCGGTATAGATAACAGAAAAACGTGGTCCAATGGTTATGCGAACTGAAGATTGTATTAGTTTAATATTAAAATGTGCAAGCAGTAACAAATGTATAAATCCTGTATATTTTTATATTTCCAGTGAAATACTTCGTCATGACCAGCAGTGCACCCCGAACGTGCTTTGTATTGTGAATTTTCTTCGGAATGTGCTGAAATTTTTCCATATTATTTGTAAATCCATACGTTTGTAAATGCAACAGTAACTCAGTTTGTTTGTTTGTTACCGTTTCATGACTAAACGGCTGATCCGATTTGATGAAATTTGGTATTGAGATAGATGGAGACCCTGGGAAGGACAAAGGATATTTGTCCTGGTAGTGTGTTATATGATGATAAATCACTTTGTACGCGGGCGAAGCCGCAGGCAGAAGCTAGTTTTCTATATAAGAAAGTATATGTGCTACGAATGCTACGACTGCTACGACACGCTATGACGCTACGCCCCGCTACGACGCAACAACGCTACGACGCTACGACGCTACGCCAACTTTTCAACACCTGTTTTTAAGTTCAATTAATTGAAGTTGTATAAAACAAGGAGTCAGAGTGCTGCTGACTAACAAAAAATTCACTCAACGTGCGGAGGCGTAATGCATCTTGCTATTCGCATTTATCAATGTCGCATTTAAGTAATTGTGTTCTCATTTTTATTTTATTTACTCAGCATCTTACATCAGCACTCAAATGCACACTTTCATTATCCTTATAAGTTACCACATAATACTGAAAACATTTATTAGTCGAGCATTTTTCTCATGTTTGCCTTCCCGGGAACTTGTAAATGGAAAGTCTGCATCTTGTAAAGTGCTTAAATATGTTTTTCTTTAAATTACATAACGTAGTTTGATGTTACATATGATGATGTGTCTACGTATTAAATTAAACATAATTTTTATCAAGATGTAGACTCAAAGTGCCTACAAAAAGACAGTAAAGTAGTAAAGCGATACGATTGCATTTTCTACCTCTGCCTCAGTTTCAAGTAGCTACTCATGAAGAAAACTATTAAAAATAGTTGCCAAATGCTAGGGTAATAAACCTTCCAAGTGGATACCCATAAATCAATAATGTGATAGAGTTGTAAACAGAAGTTAGTGATTAAAAGAGGTTTGAGATCACCTGTCGCGTACACGATCAACAGGAAGGCACCCGGGCGAGGCTCGCAGGAGCGGAGAGGACGCCAGTCGCCGCCCAGCCGCCCTGTGCGACGCACGTGTCCTCGGAGCAGCCGCCCTGCACCACGGCCGTGTACTCGACTCACTTACGCCTCATCACGTACCAAATTCAGTTATTCCATTTTTGATAATCGCAAAAAACAACAAACATCTCTCCCAAAATAGAACCTTTTAAACGTTGTCGCAAATTAAGTTCGAATATCGGAAAAAGAAGAGATCGTTCGAAGTTTACAGAGTGCCAACGGATAGCGAAGGATTCTCCGCGCCCTCATCATGCATTTTGCTTGAGGCTAGGTAAGTTTTAAGTAACACTAAGTGCCAACTTATATCTCGCAAATAGTTTTGTTTAGAAAGCAATATTGTTAAGTTTTGTTTGATATATATTAAGTTGTTTTTGTTTATGTAATGTCTTATATACAACCAAATATGTATATATGTGTTTATCATTCATATAACTTTTTATTTCATGTCTTTGCTTCAATAAATGTATTATTGTGTATCATGTGTATCATGTTTTTATGAATTTGAAAATACAATTACCATTAATATACTTTATTTGACAATACAACAACCCTTTCTGCAAACAAATAATGAAATGCAAAGTGCACAATAACAACATACATTACAAACATCAAACATACACAAAGAAACAAGAGCTACATTCTGTTCATTTACAAATAAAACATTCTCTTAGTGGGGAAATTTTCTTGTTTGTACTTCACAAGTTTTCCAATGAAATTGTATAAAATACTTGTTTATATTGTATTACATTCATGACAGACCGAGGAAAGCTCGACGTGCTCTGTTTTTTTCGATTTTCTTTTGCACCGTCCTCAGCTATGTAGGTATATGTGGGTAGGTGGGGTTCGAATGCCAAAATGTGAAGGCCGCGGCTGCTTGCCAGTTAATTGCAGCTTTGCACTCGTTCCGCTCAGAGAGTTGATTGGACACTTTAATTTGTAGCCGTCACCGCACATTAGTACCTAGTGCCATCAGTCAAGCCTTAATTCACACAAAGATGAAGGATGAAGTTGTTTTAATTGGTAAATTACATGACAGAGAGAACGTTTGTTTAAATTAACGTTTATGAAGTGCAAGTGCATTGCAGCGATGCAGCAAACATACCTAGATGATGTAACAATACATTGAAAAAAATTAAATAAAAATAAACCTTGTTTTAACGTTGTTGCAAAAAATCACCGATGAAACCATCGTACATAGCAACGCTCTTTTTAATTATTTTTCCGCCGTTTCCAACGTTGACTATTCCCATTTATGAAACACGTCGGGGCGGTGAATGTCGGAAAATTCGTAATTTCAGTGCCAGACTCTCAATCTGAATACGCGCAAAAAAATGCAATTTGATACTATTCAAAATACAATGGACGGAAAAGCTTTCGTTCGGAATATAATTTACATATTTCCACGAGCTAATTAGCTGTAAGAATTTTGGTGGTGTGTCTCTAATCTTCTGTGTCGATCTGGAAATTAGTTTACATCTCGTGGATATTATCTTGGTATGGCTGAGTTTAGTTTACACTCGCTACTGTTTTCGTAAATCTGTTTTGGTATTTAGCTGAAACTAGAATGTAGTAAAGGATGGAGTATAATGATGATTTTTATATACTCGTAAAATCAAATTAATTACCTCTGCCATTTATTTGGGGTCGGTGTAACTTTCATCTGTATCTCAGTTAGCCGTCATCTCAGTTTTCACCTTATTTCCATAGTAACTATCATCTTTCGTAAAATCCATTCATCGATTTTCTCACTATTTGGAAACGGGAAATTATTAACCGAGGGAAAAATATACTGAATGGGCGACTATTATACTAAGTAAGTAACTATTTATCCGATTTGAGTAATACCTTTTAGGAGATTTTTGTGAGCTGCGGTAATAATATTGTTACATACTTTAATTGTATTTGGGTTTCTATTTTTTCTATTTTAGAATATTATTATTTTGAAAATAGCTGAACAACTATCGAGGCGACATCACTGTGCAGTGCGGGAGTTCGGGTTTATTCGTGTCCAAGAGCGAGCGAAGCGAGCTCGGGAACTTAGGGCACCCCGACACGGATAGGTTAGGTTCGAAGGGGATGACGGGAGCTGAAGTGAGCGAGCAAAACGAGCGAACTTAGCTCCCGTCATCTCCTTCATGTTAGGTTACTTTAGACCCTGCAGACAGAAAAAGGAGCCCTGTCGACAAACTTATATTTTCAAGTCGCTGTTTTAAACATTTGTATTCGCCCACTGTTTGTCGCCCACTTAGTATTTCAGTAAGCCATATTCAGTATTTTTTACACCTTTAATTTGAATTTTTTTTCGCTCGTTTAAATACTAGCCTTTGGAAACTAGAAATTTACCTACCTGGACTTTACTTAATGTATTCCTGACCAAGGTACACACATCAATCAGGGTGCCCTGACACGGGTGTAACAGATCTTATGAACTTGGACAAGGAAGTGAGCTGGCCGGAACCCGGTGAATTGTTTGATGTTTCTTGGACCCAGCAACATTGTGTAATTGCCGCGTTTCCTTCAATATTAATATAGTTGTTAACTGGCATTTCTTGAAACAATGATTACACAGGTTGCTGGGATATAGCTGAATTAAATAAAAGGACAGTTCCGATTATCAACAGTTACTCGTAATACATCAAAATGATTTCTGAATTCTGCGCATTGGATGAATCAGATCACCATGGCGCTGTTCTGATCTCCTTTTTTTCTATTTCCTCTAAAGGCTTAAAAATGCAACTGTTTTTTATTTTCCATTCAGGCTACGCTGTAAACTTCAATTCTGAGAAATATTTTATCCTTGTACATACCATTCCATTCTATTGCAAATGAATGAATTTCTTTTTTATTATTACTACATATTTTTCACAGGCATAGAAAATAGAACAGAACCTAATATGACATTCCAGACATTCCTGTCGTGGTTACTCCAATATATATTGTGGCGAAGGAGGCTTCTTTAAAAGGGTTTACAACATGCCACAGACTTTTAATGTACTTCGGGTGAAGTTTTCAGTTCTTTTTAGAGATAATGAAGTCTTGTAACTCCATTATTGTATCCGAGGTAAACTATAAGAAATGTGCGGAGACTTTGTTGAAGCCTTGACAAGAATTACTCGAGGTTTTCATAAAGAGTGCCGACATTTTTGTATATTATGCCAAAATAATGATGGCATTTTAAGTACATAATTGACTTGATTTATGTTAAGATAGATCCCCGATATGCAACTAACAAATGCTTAAAGTTTTTAATATTTATCGAAATGGGCTGAAATAGCTACGTTGCAATGCATTAAGCATCAACACTTATTCGATAACCTCTACCACGAGTGAGTACTACCAGATATATTATTATCTCTTGTAATAAAATTTTGGGCTTTTGACGAACTCAAGCTTCGACGGTTTCTGTGTTGTGATCTTGGCGCGTGGGTGAGCGTTCTGTGAGGGAGTTAGAACTTTGTGATAATATTACTACATCAAGAGAAATACGTAATTAAAATAAATTTTGGACTGGCGTAGATAAAACGAGATTCTGTTATGTTTACTCCGCATATTTAATGTGGATTATATCCGCGGTTCACTCGCGCGGTTGTTTTATTGCAAAATTTTAATGGAAGCCCTGTAAATACATGCATGAGAGTTACGTTACAAATAAAGTAATGAAAATTAACTCCGAAAAAAAGCTGTCACAAACCTTGATCACCGCCACGTATTGAATATCATAGCTATCAAAATGGAGTCACTTTTATGAGTAAAAAGAGCAAATTATGCAAGAGACATAAAATATTATCTTCTTTCGAAGAGATCGTCTTACGTGCATAAATGAAGAAAACTTTTATATAGACAAGCGTTCTTCATCGTCGGCTGATCGTCACTTAGCGTCAGGTGGAATATTTAGAGCAAATGCAAGCCTTAAAATAAAAGCGCTTTTAATATTAAAAATACAGTACGGATTTTTAAGGAAATCTAGTTTAAATGACATCTAAAGCACAGAAACCTATTGAAAAAGAGGCAGAGGAGATGGACGCAATTTACATGCCAAGTCTGCGTCGGACGCGAAGTGGAGGCTTTAATTAAATGAGCCGCAGGAAGACCCAGCTGACTCAAAAGATTATTTTGTAATTTATTTTATTATTATACTTGTATTCAGTTGTAACGAAACTGTCTCTTCTATTTTGGGATGCCTGTTTTTATTTTTGGTGTGAAACTCTACGTTGTGGAACGTTGCTGTCGTTATTATAATCATTATTCATCAATCTACTGCTCAACACAACCTCGCTGTGAGACCGAGATCTAGTTGGTGATGATAGCATACATCGTTTGTGGTTAAACCATATTGTGCCAGCTTATCGAAGTATCTATATTGTCATAAAAGTTGGTACTACCTACATAAATCCAGTAACGTTGCTGTCCCCGATTAGCATTGAAATTGTGTTTGGTACCCTGACGTCCCATAAGCTTTTCGTAAGCTACGTCGAGCCTTTCGATACTCTACGAAAACCGTTTTCATGTTACCAATTTTACAGATGAAAGTTCCTACTTAAATTGTTTGGTATAATTATGTTGGGTCGTGGTCTGCACTCGTCCGGTCTCAACACGGGAAAGGTTCCGAAGTGTTCATATGTCTTTCCGATTGCCACCCGTCGAGAGTCCATATACAAAGGTTGTTCGAGGTATTGATTAAGCGACCTTTGTTTCCTGCACCTTAATTTTCTGATGAATAGACTTTTGTGTCCCAATTTTTCACGAACGAGAGTATTGTTTTTCGTTGTGCAAATAATGTAGGCATATTCATTTATTTATTCGTGATGTAAACAGTTTTTAGCAGTAAGTACGTTAATAAAATAAACGTGAATTTTTGAAATGCAACTTTTAATTTAAATCCGCTCTTTAACTCAATTTATAATAGTCTTTCTCAAAAATTCATCAAGTATGGTAAATAAAATACATACTTCAATCTTTCAACCATACATACATGCATGATGAAGGTTCGTGTTGTACAAACAACTCTTTATGATGTCAAGTTGATTCAGATTCGGGTTCTGTTGGTTGTGAGTTATATTTCGTATTGAAAACATGTGTTTATCATTTCTTTACCATGGAAGGTTGGGTCATGGGGTGCCACGTCGTCAATAGATTTGCTTTATTTTATTTAAAAGCGCAGGTCCTTTAATGAAGTCAAGTGAATTACAATCAAGCAATTTAAAGCTTGTAAGAGATTTCAATGTAAAACAATGTTCTCGAAGATCGCATTGCTAGTCGCTATCTCCGAGGCGCTCAGATCCACTCAGTGTTATGTTTTCAGAGTACACCTCCGTTTTGTTCCACAGAATAATTAATTCTATTGTTCGAACCACGTTTCTGAGAATGACACAATTTTGTTACCTGTACGAAGTGAAGTCCTCTCACATGGAATTATATAACAAATGGGGAATAATAAATTTACGATGAGCCGTAACAGGAAAGCAGCCCGAGAGCTGTGAATAGCAGGGATTTGTTTTATAGATAATTTGCAAGCTATTCGGGCAATCCGCAAGTGGTGAGGGTTAGGAGAGCTTCCCGAACGTAGCCCGGATTTCAGAGTAGTAGATACAGTTATAATCTGAATTGGGCTTTCATATAATACATAGTGGATGATCATTAAATCTTTTATATCAATAGTGTTTCTAGTATCATGCGTTCCACATGTCCTTCGGCAATTTGAAACATTCTTGCTAGAAAAATTACAATGAATATTCTTAATTGTAGAGTAATTGTGCCCTAGAAACGAAAACGAAATGTTATCTTTAAACAAAAATAAATGTTATATTAAAATACTCATTACATAAAATTGGACAAACAATGTATTGAAACAGAAAGTCTGTTCAGTCTCGTTCTGTTTTCAGAATTATTTAATATAATTGGATATTTTCATCGCATAAATTTAGATTTGATTTAACTTTAATTTGGAACCTATTGGCTTACACAGGCCATTGATAAACGAAAGACTGCTGTATCTATTTAATAACATATTAATTTATTCGTCAATGGAAAATAATTACGTTGCCAATACTTTGTTTCGTAATAGTGTAAAAGAGTCTGTATTACTGTAATGAACCTTAATCTCAACTACATTTTTAGTTCTTTATTCAAAGTCTTTTCTTAAAGTTAGAAGCGAATGGGACCGACAAAAGGTTGTGTTGTAAAGTTTGCTTGACTTGAAGTATTGACATACAATCTAGCAATAGACAAGATGCAATCACGAAACAAAATTGTTCAAATGCTGGTGAGTTAGAACTAAAGTGCTGCAGCGCTATAATATTTATGTTGTCTAATCAAACTATTTAAACATGCAGCGCTCTTTCTCTTTCTCTTTAGTTTAAGCGTTATGAAATTCATAGCACTTACACGTTTCGTTCAACATAATTTATAGTAGGTAGTAAGGTGTATGGATTGCAGTACAGTTCAGTCGAACAGAGTGAGTGTTCGAATCGCCAAATCTAGTGCGTAGGACATATATATCGATGACTTGATGCATGCTGGCTAGATGATTCTGGCTGGATTTGGACACTGATTTGTATTTTTTTTCCCCAGCATTATGCTGAGCGATGACCGTTTTGCGTAGTTGTGAAGCATACTTTGTAAGTTTTTTTTTGTTATTTTTATGGTATACGACGTGCCTGGCGCTAATAAACAATTTTTCTTTCTTTATATCTTTATTAGAAAAAGAATCGATAATGGAGCAGACAGCCGTAGTAACTACTTATAGCCGACATTGAAATAAGTTTGTACATTGAAAAAGTTAATCTATATAGGAATAAAATTGCTATTGTAATTTTAGTAACCCTATTATTTTAAATTCTATTTAACATTAAAGACATAAATACGCGAATTTTATAGAAATCCACAGTGTTATAGACTATCTAGTAAAATGATACGGGCTCTAATTACTTGATACTCATTCGCCACTACAAAGCGTGCGCGATCAGAATGGACTTATAGCATTAATTAAAATCACGCATAGATAATACTGCTCCAGAACATAATTCCATTCTTTGAATAAGCCTATAGTTATGGAGTAAAATGATGTTTTAAAAGCATCGTTTAAATTCAATTTTGAAAATCGCGACACCGCTTTAGATTTTCAATAATTAATTTTAGTCATGCCATCTACTCATTAATGCCGCCTATCGTTATTTACAGTTGGAATGGACAAAGATAATAATCATTCACTAACTCACACTTCAATATTCATTCTAACCGACTTTCAGAACCCTATGTGCAACAGTAACAAAGTTACACACATCATCGTCATCGCTTTTGGGTTGACAAAGTGAAACTAATTCCGCAATAGAGCAAAATCAGCTCTAACAGACTAACAAGTCACTGTGGTTAGTTTGGTTGGTTTGAAGAAAAAACCGGCCAAGGGCGATTCGAACTCGCGCACGAAGGCTTCCGTACCAATATCACAAAAAACGGCACGTTTTTTGTATGGGAGCCCCACTTAAATATTTATTTTATTCTGTTTTTAGTATTTGTTGTTATAGCAGCAATAGAAATACATCATCTGTGAAAATTTCAACTGTGTAGCTATCACCGTTCATGAGATACAGCCTGGTGACAGACGGACAGACAGACAGACAGACGGACAGACAGACAGACGGACCGTTTTTACCCTTTGGGTACGGAACCCTAAAAATACGCCAACTCACAGTATAACTATTTTCCTAATGTCCTTAGGCAAACTTCGTGTTTAGTCAGTCGTCGGTTTTCTATCAGGCTTCCAAGTAGATTGAGAGCGTCCGGTCTGCACTGCACCAAGTGCAAAGGTCAACTGATAGAAAGCCGAAGACTGACGAAACACGAAGTTTGCCGAGGGACATTAATAAAATAGTTGTACTGTACCTGTTTCTTGGCCCCATAGTGAAAGTTATCAGGTTCTTCATAATCATGAACCACTAGGAGTGGAGAGTAATCCTCTTGAGAGATAGTCAATGAATTAAAATTTATCATATCTGATCTATGTATATTATATTTTACCTAAGCCAGTGAGATACTAGAGACGAAAACTCTAAACAAAAATTACAGTGTTTTATTGTTGAAATAAATAAACTCCGGGTAGCATTTAAGTGTTAAAAATTACAACTAACTAAATTAAAATACCTTTGACGGACATATCGCATTATAAAATGGGAGGTGTGAATTTTTTATGAAAAACTCATTTTAACAAAATGAAAAGCGGGCGAACTGAGAGTGGCCCTGGGGGACAGCGCAGCCATCTGGGGAATCCGCCTTAATTTGTTCATTAACCCTTGAACAGGGGGCGACCCATTTGCAAAATTTACACTTTTAGCTATAAGTAGTTACTACGACTTTCTCGGCTCAATGACTTTTGATGTCTCAATGGCTGTTGAAGCCTTTCTGTGATCTTTAGTATTTTCCCCAACTATCTAGCCAAGTTATATATGTCGCACTCGCAGGTTTATGATAAAATCAGGTTTTTGGTCATAAACCGGAAGAAGACAAAACTATTACATTATGTTATCATATTTTTTTTGATCAAAAACCTGATTTAAGCTCTTGACGTGATTTAATAGAAGATTATTACCCGGCTGCAAGGTAAGGGTTATGTTTCATACTTTACAGTATGGTTGAGATGGGGAATTCGTATGCTCGTCAAGTTTAAAATATGGACAGGTCATATCATTATATATAAGATCAAAAATAAGCCGAGTATTATGTCCCTGAGTCCCTAATTATTAAACTAAATTAAAAATAAGTTGCAAACTAAAGCTAAGTACCAATATATACTTTTTCGCTTTACTACTTCTTATTGCAAAATGCAATAGGACACTGGAGACGAAAAGGAGTCTCTGAAGAAGTGAAACAGTTAAATGTCTGTAGATTGATACCCTTCGAATTTTTACCCAAAAATGCTCGAAGATTACTTTCGAACTTATCTATCTCGAGCAGTAATGGATTTGCCGTTAAAGACGCAATACGTTTTTGCTTAAGTTGATTCATTTATAATTCAAATACTTGAGTCTAACTTTTTAATGAAAGAATCCGAGTAGCAAACGGTGAGGATGTCATATTAAATTACAAAATTATTGATTTTATTTAACTCTTTTACATCGCCTTCGATGCCTCTAAACGATAATTCCATTCATAAACATAGAATATTTGTATTGTGGTTAGTGTCGCGACAGTGTTAATAAATAGATTATGAGATAAATAGGTGAATAACAGAGTTGCTATCCCATTCAGTGCAGGTTGGAAGCCCCTCCGTTCGTCGTAATAGCGTGGTACGTTTAAACAAAGCCCTGCCTAATCAAACTCCAGTAGGCTGTATTGTAGCGCGCGCTGGCCGGCCGGGTCACCTCCCAATATTGTAGGTACTGAGCAGGCGGGATTATGGCGGAGCATCAGGCTTTGTTTAGAGTGAACGTGCGGAGAATAGGGCGAGTGCGGGCGCGGTGGCGGACGCGATTATGTTGTTGGCCACAGTGCATAGAGCAGATTGTAGCTGATAGTAGAGGCTAGACGTGTTTCCTCAGGATAAAATAAAAGACGATCGCTCGCTATTGAGGTTGCTATACATATCGCACTAGGCGACCATGCTAACGCGATTTCATGTTTGATGCTTCGCGCTTGACCTTCAGACTTGATACCCAGGCAAACGGCTCACCCTGGCCCCGGCCTTAGGCTCCCAGCTTAATGGATTTACTGCTAGTTCCTCCCCGCAAATGTACCCCGGACCGCCTTGTTTACTTTCACAAGGGCCAGTTTTTTATAATTGTTTACACAACGTTTTTCGTTCTCTAATTAATTTGGCAAAAACTTTATCAGCAGGAATGAACGAACGTCGGTAGGTATTTGAGTACCTATTAATTATGTAGCATGAAATTCCTAAGCTTGTTATGAAGGAAAAAGGTATCTTGTTTTCGAAGAATTTGTACTTCTCTTTCTGAAATGATAAATTATTTTAGTAAACAAGTAATTTTTTTTTTGTTTTTATTCAGTTATTATTTAGAGGCTTTTAAACTAGAGGTTTATGTCAGCCGCATCGTAGCCTTATAACTATTTTACAACATTACTATATAAAATTTAAAAGTAAAAAAAAACATTTATAATTGTTTTGGAAACATATAGGTAATAAAAGGCTAGGATAATTAATTAACCAAATAAAGAAATTACTAGTTCATAAATCATTCCAGCCTCTTTTGAAATTGGGTAAGATAAAAACCCTTGCAACACACCTAAATTAGCTTCACACATACCCAGGTCTTTAAATATTCTTTGTCTCTCAGCCCGGTTACGGACACATTCCATCAGTACGTGATACACGTCTTCTGGTTTATCACACACTCCTAAGTCATTCTTGTAAAAATATGTTGATTCTAACCCGAAGTTTTTTTATCCGACTTACCAAAAAGGACGACGTTCTATGTTCGACTTTATGTTAGTTTTTAATTTTATTATTTATATTCACCGATTTCGTGGGCCGTTTTTGAATTGAAATTGTTTTTGTGTTTGAAAGAGTATGGTCCGAAATTGGTCTCATTTTAATTTGGTGAAGATTTGATGAAGAACTTCGGAGATATACAATAGAACTCTTCAATAAATGACGGTAAATCTCTCGGGATTGCTGTAATCGCATGTCTGTTTATTGTTTATACCATTTCATAACATAAAATCACGCCAGTATGCTCTAAAGGGGTACGTAGAAGTGTACAGTTCACCTTGGTACACTCTCTTTTCACCGGTTATGTTCAAGTTGCATGGTATTCGGTTAATATATTCTGGCATTATAGGTATCTTACTAAAGGCAAGTTGCCTATTAGGTACAACTAAAAAGTGAAAAATAAAAAAAAACTTTTTTACAAAATTAATACTACCGAGTTCTAAATAAAAACACTACAAAGTGAAAAATAACTTTCTTTTTGGAAGTCGTTGTCCATAACGAAAAAAACTGGTACCTACCAAAGAATTCGACTTCCAAAAAGAAAGTTATTTTTCACTTTTTAGTGTTTTTATTTGGAAGTCGGTAGTATTTCTTTTTGTAAAAAAGTGTTTTTTCGTTATGTACTGTAGGGGGGTAGACAGAGGTGTACCGGAAATAATAGATATATTAGTTTTACTTCTTATATTTTAGCAATTATGAGCCTGCCTTCAGGCGAACAATCTAGATCTGTTCTCCCATAATTTTTATATAAACATGACAAGCGTTCTTATTTTAACTACCTTGCAAAACTAGTTATCTACTGCCAGTCTTACTAAGGCAAATCGGTTGCCTTCTTAGGCAGAGTCCTCACATGAGCTACGCCCCTAAGAATAGACGCGCAGAGTCATACGAGGTGCTTCTATTCCAAGTTTTGAAAGGTAATATCAATCCTACCTTATACTAACCCGAACATTTACCTAACGGAGGAATCACATTTACAATCGAGGTACGACCCTTAAAAGGGGAAGGCTTAAGTCATGACAAACGAGTTATTGGATAATCCAATATAAATATTTAGCTGATATATGTATAAGCATTAATAAATCAACGCAGTCATGCCTGAACCTCCTTGACCAAAACCTCCGAAAAGGGATCAAGGCGTCCTCCCGACACTAACAAAATGATGCGTCAACTCACATCGACCCGGATGGGGTTTAAATTTCTAAAAATTCAGATATGATACAATTTTTCGATCTCGTGCGTTTATCAGGCCAGAGAAGGAAAGGCTGGATCGCATCGAATTCAAATCCTATTCATAGAACTTGCACCAGGATTTAAATTGATAAATATATTTATATTTTTAATTAAACAACAGCCATCAACTGGACCAATGATGTCAACTCGACATCCTTTGCAAAGGCTATGCCCCGTTAGCAAAGTCGGTTTCAGTTATGACTAATACCTTAAAGAACCCACCGGGTTATACTATTATCCTGGTTTGAGCCTATGTAGCCCTAATCGCATAACATATAATCACAAATTTCTTCGATGCGTAGCTAATGTTGCCAGCCTCTTCTTCACCCAGCGGCATACAATCCATCAGCATATGCAAAAGAGAAAATTTTATTAATTGGAGATAATATCGATACTATTTTGAAAAGTCGACAAACTATCGATACATTTTCCTACTCCTCCATCCCTATTAGCTTCAGTGAATTAAATTGACAGTTGACATCCCTATTATTTTTTATTTTTCGGTCGCGGGTCTTTATATACTTTTTTTTTTTTTTTTATAGTCTTTTAGTCATTCGGCATAATTATTCTCAATTTAGCTTTTCTATCATATCGCGTGTTTCTGTTTAATCTGTGCCTTTTTTTAATTATCTATGGCACAACGTGTCAAACTATTCCTTAGCTCATGACATTCTACATAATCAATCATGTCGATATTATTTCTTTTTATCTGGAATGGACCCTATAACTCCACATACCATTCTGTATCTATGGTCCGGCCTAACTAATCTGTGGCTATAGAGTATAAATAAAATTCTAATGTAATGAACACTGTGCTTTATTGTGTTTGTTTATAGCACTATGTGTCGAACCAATTTTTGTAATGACCACTAAGCTTTACCTTTGATAAGGTTTTGACACTTGTGCTTTTTATATTATCTGTGGCACTATGTGTCAAACCATTTTTTAAAATGACAACTATACTTTTTATCATTTATTTCCCATATGGGTTTATAAATAAATATTTCTTATTAATATTTTACTATTTCAGACTTAGTCCTTTTGGATTTGTATTTGGACTTTGTCTGCAATCTCAAAAGCTAATCCTATTTTGTAAATAAAGACAAGACCGAAGAGTATTTAATTTCACCAACACATATACAGAAAAATCATTAAAATAATAAATTGCATTAAGTTTCTATCGATGCCCAGCGCGCATCGCATATTCCTTCTAGTTTGGATCCTATTCATTTGCTCGACATGAAAAGAAAACATTGGTTAATAAAGCACAAAATATAAGACATCACAACAATCACATCATGTTACCTAACAAATTATTTACACAATAATAATGAATTGTTTACTACACTTTATACCTAATCTTCTTTCTATAAAATTTCCAAAACTTGCATTTTACGAGTTCTATTTGTTTATTGTGAACATAATGCAAATATTCTAATGCTAAATTACATCTAAGGCAGAATTGAATTGGATTTTTATTTACAACAATCATAGTAATTTTGTTTCTACGAAACCTTGCTCCCCAAGAAGTTTCATTATAAATACTTTTGTATTTAATTCGGATCATAATCTTTTTAACAATCGCCTTCTTTGAATATATGTTGGCGCAATAAGAAACCTTATTAGTAACTTCTTTAAATTTCTTACGGATCTCTCTCGGTTGAGAAAAACTTTTCTTAAATGCTGTCAAATCATTTCTTTTCAAAATGACATTTATAAATTTCTGTTTTATGTCAGATTGATTTTTTTCAATTTTATTTCCAATATTATGGTTGAAATCAATGTTAACACCCGAAACATAACTTTGGCATTCAGATGAAACTGCAACTCGTTGTTCTGATGGAATCCGAACATGGTTCTCTGAAAGATAATCGGAATTATCGGAGCAAATTGGACTGGACCGATACAATACAATACCCTCGTCCGCACATACGCTGCTGGGTAGGGGCTCCAACACGTCGTCAGCTGGGCCGTCCGAGCGCTCGCCCTGGAACGTAGACTCAACCTCAAACTTGTCATCGACGGGGCTGTCGTCTCTGCTGGACTGGTCAACATCGTTCTCGAACAAGCAGCTCTCTCCGTCGGCGTGATCAACATCGTCAACAATTGCGTCGGCCTCTACGTCAACGTGGTCAACGATTTCCTCACTGCACTGAACATCGTTTTGTGTTTGTTCGTCCTTCATCACAACACTAGAAAATAAATGTGTATTAACATCCTCACACAATACATCAAGTTGTTTTTCTTCGGCTTTTATTTCACAGATTATTATGCGCTGTTCGCAATAGCGACATCTGCGGTGAAACTTTAAAAATTCGCTCCTCAAGCAATCGCACAACACTGCGAAGTCCATATCATACTTAAAAATAGTACGATAATAATAATATGCGGCTCCGTGTAGAAATCCTCCTAAAATCAGGCTGTAGTCGCTCCTTCTCCATTCATTTGTTTCGGCCACCGACTTGAACTCGGTCAGGAATTCCTCCAGGCAGTAGCCGTCCGTGCCCGAATAATACTTATCCATCATGCTTGCCTTACGCTCAATTATATAAAAAAACAAAACCACTTAGCTTTTTCTCCTTCCATCCGCTTATGGGAGGCAACGAGAGGTTACCAGCAATCTCTGTTATCACTAAACTCGCTTTATGTACGCCGATAGGGCTTCGTGCACTGTATCGCCATGCACACGCGAACTATACCGTCTTTAATATACTTTTCTTCTAGGTTTTTTTTCTTATACGTATACTGTACGCCGTATACACGCGATTTTTATATTATTTCTTCTTATTTACTGGGATACTTTACCCGGCGCTGCTACCAAATGTAGGGGGGTAGACAGAGGTGTACCGGAAATAATAGATATATTAGTTTTACTTCTTATATTTTAGCAATTATGAGCCTGCCTTCAGGCGAACAATCTAGATCTGTTCTCCCATAATTTTTATATAAACATGACAAGCGTTCTTATTTTAACTACCTTGCAAAACTAGTTATCTACTGCCAGTCTTACTAAGGCAAATCGGTTGCCTTCTTAGGCAGAGTCCTCACAGTACATTGCATTTTTGTCCAGCCAGGGTGTTAACCCAGTGGATAAGACCTCGCCTATCATGCATGGGCAAGTACCAATGTGACTTTCTCAAATTCATAGGTACTTTCTATGTTTATCTTGAACATCACAGGCAACGGTGAAGGAAAACATCGTGAGGAAACCTGGACTTATATAGTTAATGTAAGTCTGAAATAGCCAAATCAGAGGCCTGTGGGGTTCCCAGAGGCGGCTTTATTAACTCTGAAAGAGGTGGCCATACCGTCATCATCATCATCATATCAGCCGAAAGACGTCCATTGCTGGACATAGGCTTCCCCCAAGCGTCACCACATTGATCGGTTATGTGCGTCTCGCATCCAGGGGATCCCCGCAAGGTCATCACCAGGTCATCGGTCCGCCTGGTGGGAGACCTTCCAACGCAACGTCTTCTGGTTCGCGTTCGCCACTCCAGAACCTTTATGCACCATCGGCCATCCATTCTGCGAGCAATGTGCCCTGCCCACTGCCACTTAAGTTTGGCAATTCTTCGGGCTATGTCGGTAACTCTGGTTCTCTTGCGGATCTCTACATTTCTGATTCATCACGAAGCAAGGAATCTCTGAGCATAGCCCTCTCCATTGCCCTTTGGGTGACTGTAAGCTTTCTGATGAGGCCCATTGTGAGCGACCACGTCTCAGAGCCAGAGGTGGCCACACCGCACACGAAAAGAAGAAGAAGCCATCCAGTGAATAATCTCGCTCCACCTGTAAGTGAATTCTCCAAAGCAAACAAGTCGATTCTTTCCCAAAAATGACTTTACGTATTGCATATTACACTCTGAAACGGAAAGGTTATGCTCCTTTCAATTACCAATATTTTGACGTAGAATTTATTGTAAAGAATGAACGAAAGCGGAAGAATCGACATAAAACTTCACTATTGGTATTGTGTAATGTTTGAGTTTGATGAAACATAACGCAGTAGATGAATTTCAACTCAAAGGAGGATGTTTGTACTTTTCCAAATTAGTTTCGCAATACCGAAAAAGTTGAAAGAAATGATTCTGATTCTTTGAAGGAATCGACTCGTTTGGTTTGGAGAATTCACTTACGCAATTAAGCTGCTGGCCTGGGAGCAACTTTAAGGTACCTTAGCTTACGTTTGCCCATTCATAGCCTAATCTCAAGAACACGTCTACCCCAACGGTCATCGGGCGAGGCTAAAACATATAATAAATAAATAATACTCTAGAATGAGGGACGGAGGCAAAATAATGAATTTTCTCAATAAAAAATCTTATAGTGTCTATAAAATGTAACAAAAGGCATCCTTTTGAGAAAAATCTCAGCGAACGTAAAATGTTTATGGCTTAGATTTATTACATGAAAATATTGCTTTTATAAACCCTGTCTTTAATTTTTAATGGCTATCAGATTCCTGGAATGTTATCAATAGCCAGGTAAATATTTCAGGGTGAAAGAATTCGGAGCAGTGGTGGCCCAGTGGTATCGGCCGCGACTTACAAGTTGTAGGTCATGGGTTCGAGTCCAGGCAGGCGCTTTACTTTGTGTAAATTATTTCATCACCACTGCTCTCAAAAACGGTGAAGGAAAACATCGTGAGGAAACCGGCATGTCCTAGAACCAAAAATTCAGATAGACATCCACCAACCCGCACTGGGCCCGCGTGGTGGATTACGGCCCATCCCCTCTCACAGAGAGGAGGCCTGTGTCCCAGCAGTGGGAACATTAATAGGCTGATGATTTGATGTGATGAGTGAAAGAATTCTTACTAAAAATGCTGACGTAGTATTATAGGATGACGTTTTTACCGTTTTTACTTATAATTAATGCAAAGAGGTTTATTTAAACGATAGACAGCAATTCAGATGGCCATACCAAGAATTGACATCCGATTTTAACGTGGCCTTTTATAGTGATGGAGGTTTCGAATCGCTTATGCAGACATGCATGACAGCAAATAATGACGACACTCCTGCATTTGTGCACTTCACTACGAGACATTTACTTATTTTTAGACTAGCTTTTAGGTACCTAACTTTGAAAACTTTAAATAATTAATAATTCCTCAAAAACCTAGGTCGACATTAAACCTCGGGGAACGGACACGTTTTAGTACTAAAACAATTTTGCTTTAACAACCAATAATGACCGGTATTGTTACGAGCCTCAGTTACGTGATTGTTTTCCGTGTGTTGTGTGTTTTCCAATACAATAATGCTTCTATCTACAGAATCTCGACGTCCGCGTACTTTTGTTTACTTTAATTCAACTTGAAACTTAAACAACATTTATTTATCTTTTCCTATCCTATTCAAATTATATTTTTATTAACAATAAAACAACAATATCCTTCAATATTATTCGTATATTTGAGTTCATGCTCTTCCCAATGAAGAAAGTTGTTGCAAAGTATCTAGTTTTGTGTCACCAAGCATCCACCTGCATCACACCTCCGTGATTCACCGTCGATCACATCATCGCTTACCATCATGTGAGATAGTGGTCAAGCGCGAGCCTATAAAGAATAAATAAATAACCATAATACTGGCATGACTGTGTAGAACTATGCCTGACACCGTTCGACCTCGAACAATTGTTGCTCACACAAAGCCTCCCCTGTCCAGGGGAAACGTGCAGATTTCATAATAATGAACAGCAATATCCCTTCTCGTCACATTCTGATACAAGTTTCAATAAAACTGTTCACTGTTAGACGAAGGGCTGGCAACCTGTCACTGCTCCCCACTAACAGGGTGTAATGTTTCATTGTTTTCACCACAACACGAATGCCATTTATTCAAACACGCATTTGTGCCAAACGTGGGTTCAAGAAGTGTTTCGCCTTAATTGAAACTGAGTTTAAGCCGCCAAGGATAATAAGCCTGATTCTATGTGTGTAATGTGGCGTCGACGACGCGTCGAAAAGAATTACTGTCAGTTATTTTGAGAGACGTAGCTCTATGTGAATTATTTTGATTTACGTTTGTTTTTGTTCTGTTTCAGGTAAAGTGTGCTACAACAACACTAGTGTGACAGCGACAATGAGTGAACTGTGAACGTTTAGGACGGAAAAGTGAAATGAGTGTTAATTAACTGGACAGTGATTCAAATGAGTGTTTCTTAGACCTGCTGTAGCCATGAGTTTCTTGACGTCGCTGGGGCAGTACGTGGCGGGCGTGGCGGACAGCGTGGCCGGGCTGGCGCTCTCCCCCCGCCGCGTGCCCCCTTCACGCCACCGCTCCGCCGAGGAGTCGCAGGTGCAGCAGCCGCCGCCATCCACTGCCACTATGAGAGGTACGAAAACTTACATTTTCGATGTCTTTTCAGATTCTGAAACAGTTCAACAAGAGCTGTCTTCTTCTTAGGACCGAGTAATTGTGCATATATTCAAAACATAAGACGCTGAATCGAAAGCCGATGAAATTTTTTTTTCGGGCTAATATACTTGAATCGTTCTGCCGGGGCAACGTTCATCGGGAACCTTGTGTCGAAGAACTGTTTGAGTATTTCCTTTTTAAATCCACTCTTGCAAAAATTTCAATTTTGCGTCAGCTCCCAATTGAAATTTTTGGGGGCTGAATCACCCGTGTCCGTAGATGAGTACCCCTTTTGTTACCCTACACGCCCTGCACGCGTGCTAATCAGGTGACACTAACTGGTGGTAGTTTTCGGCAGAAGGCTTGCGACCACCCACCGGGCAAAGACGAACCACCAAGCGATAGCCGTGTTCCGTTACGATGCTCGGTGTAGCCACAACAGGAGTTGGGTCGAGATAGTTGTTCCACTGCAGGCAGACCAGCCTGATTCGCTTTGTTATGGGCCTATCGGGAGACTAGTCGTGGAGGGTAGCGGGATCCGAGGCACGGTGCGCCGCTGGCCGACCGCAGGTAGTCATCACCACACATCGCATCATCGCTTACCATCAGGCGAGATAGTGGTCAAACGCGAGCCTAAAATTAAAAAATAATAAAAAATTACGCCCAAAATTGTTTGCAAACTGAAAGTGTTATTTTTAAAACTCGCATATCTAAGCATAAAAATATAGTGTTACACAAAGTACATAATTGTGTCAGAACAATTCATCAAAAAAATTGCAAATAAATTGCTTAGGTACGCTCAAAACCACAAACGATTTGAAAACGCGAAAAATTTAGCACATCGATACATCACAAGACACAGTTAGCGAACGGTAACTTCCGACTGACGGTGTAACGCGCTGGGTCAGGGTATCACCAATGGCGATGCGGGTTTCGCTATTTAAGGCGCAGATTCCCTTTAGTATCTGATTTTAAAATGAGAATCACGTCTAAACGGGTAGTCTTATTTTTTTGGAAAAATATATGTTGCACTAGACCATTTTCTTAATAATTTGATCTAAGATGATCTTGAGTTTTATTCGTATAACATAGTGTAATTAATTTGTAAAGTTATGTTAAAACGGACAAAAACACGACAATCACACTAAAACCGCTGGGCGTATTTTAATGCAATTTACACCATCTCAAAGACAATTTATTTATCTACATTTTGATCTGAGGCTTTTTTTTTAAAGTCATAGAATAATAAGGAAAGTACAAAAACTTACTAAATTTTGGGTCGCGCGGGTGTGTAACGAGTGCGCGTTATTGTTCCTTCAAGGTCGTTGGCGTTAGTCGTCGTCTTAATGCAAAGACTGTCGTCCTTATTTAATAAGTCGACCAGAAATGTGGCAATCAGGTATAAAAATCGACTTTTGGCCAGGTTTTGAGGTCAAATACACTCACTGTGCATCGGTACAATTGTTTTTCATTCTTGCATATTTTGTCTATATGTAACGGGACATGCCTCCGCTTATGAAGTAACAAGTCAACGTCGATATTTTCAGGCTATTTTATGCACAAAAAAGTGCGAACTTAGCGACAGTGAAACTGTCGTCAACTGCCGAGCGGGTGCGCCGTGTCCACGCCTTTAGGGCCAAAATATGTCTCGTATAACTAAATATGTAGGTGGCAAGCTAAGATTAAAAAACAAAATCAAATAAAATGAATATCTCTCTTAGATAAACAAATAAAAAAAATTCTCTTCAAATAATTTGGAAAACCGTACGCACATTTACAATACCTGTGCAATTCCTGGTAATAATTAATATGAATTCAAGAAATGAAAACGGATCCCTTTTTAATTTAATTAATTACATACGTACACGGTGGTGTACGTATGTAATTAATTAAATTAAAAAGGGTGTGGTGACATAGGCCCGTTGTTCGCATTTTTCATTGATCGGTTTTTATGGAATTAAAATTATTTTACTTAATAATAATCATAATTACCTTTTTTGTTATGTATCAGACAATATAATGTACTGTATAATGTAACAAATGTATGTGTAACAAGCTCTACGTTGGTTTATTCCAAACTTTCAGAACAGGCGGCAGTTTCAGAAGCTAACGAATTCTTAAAGACTTCAAAGTTGTTATGTGCCAGATTTGGAAATGTGTCGTCTCAAAAATTTCCCTCGGCAGGCCTGTTACTTTCAAACTAAATGCTCAACTTGCTAAAATTAAAAATTGTATGTACTCAGTCGTTGATTTTGAGTATACTAATTAAAAAACTTAGTCGATTATAATTGGCTAGTTTACTGTAAATTTGTTTTATGTCCGTCAGGAAGATTAATAAAAAATATATATATTATATATATATATTATTTCTTTTGACACGTAAACATAAAGTGACGACGATATAATGCGTTGAAATATCGTGAAACGTCACGCCGCTAGTACAGTTTTACTGCCTTAGTGACGTCACAAGCCCCAACCCCTAAACTTTGATGCGGTTTGAATTTGTAATTTTTTATTGATTTGGTAAAGCAAAAAATACGTGTCCAATATTACTTGATAATCTCACTGACGGACTGCTTTAGATACATCGTTAGACTGTTGACAAGTGGCATTCTATCAACGAAAATGTCGCGATAGAAATTGGCAAAATTTAAAAAATGTATTGGATTGCTAAGCTCGATCAATTCCTTACATTTTGGCATTTCGACAATCGCTATAGCTGATAAAGCCAGGCACCAAAACGCTTTACTACCTGCAGCGTTGGAAGCCAGTTTGTGCATAATTCGGCTAATGTGGTCAAACCGAGCCCTTCTCATCACCTTCTTGCAGGGCTCTCTTCTTCTGACCCACGTCGTTTTGCGCATTCGAGCATTGACTCATGCCAAGTATACCTCGTGTTTAAGCGCATCGGCGCGATTACATTTGGCTCCAAACCATGGTCGGTTAAAACTACATTGCTACGTCAGAGAATGGATTGTAGTACTCCATCCCCTTTCGCAACACATTCGTCACGGCGTCCGTGCTTGAGAAAGAAACAGGAAAAAAAAGAATCGAAGAAAAGCAGGTTCGCTGCCAAAGAAAACATCCTACGAAAGTTCACATCCCATCCCAATCTGCTGACTTCTATCGCCAAATCCGCCGAGTGCCTCTCAGGCTGGGATCAGGCGGGGAGTGGACGGACAGACTTTGACTTCTTAGATCCGACCACTGTCCGGTGATGTGATTCGACCCTTGTTGCTCCCTGGAACAGCTGAGTGAGATTTAACGCTAGCTCAAGCTATTGCGTCTCTTGTCCTGCATGGTTAGTACACCAACCGACCTTTCTTTTAACCCAAATATAGATTAGCACCAATTGAACATGTACCAAAAATCTTCATTTAATAAAAAAGTACGTAAGCGGCGGCGCGCCGCAGATTTAATCTAATCTAACACCATTAAACGAGCAATTCTTGTATATATTTATACATATAATCTGAATCTCGGAAACGGCTCCAACGGTTTCGGGGGCGATAAATCGATCTTGCTAGGTTTAATTTTTGGAAAACGTCGTTTTCTCTATTTTCACCCGAGCAGAGCTCGGTCACCCAGGTACTGTAGTTAAAACGGCACAACTGCCAAATAAGTGTCGTTGGTTTTGCAGCAATAAATATAAAAGCGATGTCACATTTGTCAAATGTGTCACTTTTAGGGTTCCGTACTCGATGAGTCCAAACGGAGCCCTATTGCTGTCACTCACGTGTCTATCTGTCGTCTGTCACACAGACGGATCGGAGCTATAGAATTGGCGCAGTATAATTTTCAAAAAATATTTTTAAATGTTTTTATGGGGGGCTCCCATACAGACAAAGAACTTTTTGTCTTCGAAAATGTGCCGAGCGGCACGGTTACAAATCTGATTGGTGCCAGTCTTATGTTATAGCTTTGGGTATTGGTATTCTTATGACATCACAACTGCGCGGCGAGCACGGCCTACTGTGGCAGGCTTGAGTCACACATTTTTATCACAAGCCTATTACAGAGGCCGTGCTCGCCGGTCTGGATGTCCCATGGGGTTGGGTAGAGGTTAAAACTACGTACCTAAATATTCTGCCAGGTATGTCCCAAAATGCGAGTCTATTGCCAAACGGGCACAAATACCGACTCCAAGCTAAACTTTCAGATGGGGAAAATCCCGATCCGAGTCGGACATTAAAACCTCTAGATCTATCTATATCACCCGGAATTGGTCGATAGAAACTAATACATTATGTCCTTGTACTTTTGTGTTGCATGAAGTTTTAATCAATAACTCTATTGTTCATAGGATTCCCTCGAGTGGTGCCAACAGAAGGAGCATCAGCGTTGAGCGCGCGCCGCCGCACGCTGGACTGCCTGGCCCCGGCTCCTCCGCCACGCCGTGGAGGCTCACTGCGCGTGCCTCGCAACCAGCAACCCCCCGAGAAGCCCACCATGGCCTTCTGCAAGAGGCGCCTCTCCTGGCCTGAAGTTGATAACTCCGTCAATTCTGGGTAAGCAAATCTAGTACTTATTTTTTCGGGTGCACGATCCTCCTTATATTAGATACTAGCTTCTGCCGTCTACTAGCTGCTGTCGAAAATTATCAGATTCCCATATTAACATAAAAAGTATCCTATATGCTATTCCAGACTTTAATCTATCTCTGTGCCAAATTTCATCCAGATCCGTCCAGCCATTTGAGCGTGAAGAAGTAACAAACATACAAACACACACACACACAAATCACACACTCACAAACTTTCGCCTTTATAATATTAGTGTGTCATGTTATATGTGAAAGTATGTGTGTGTGATGATGTTTGTTAAAAAATGAGGCCTAAACAGCTGAACGGATTTGGAACACAGGGAAACATATCCTAGATTAGGGCACAGTAGGTACTTTTTATCCCAGTAGTATGTTCCTATGAGATTTAGGACTATCACACAGTCACTGAGAAAGGCCAGACAAAATAATAATTCCAAAATTCGTCTTAAACTAACTTGAATTTGCCAAATCCACGAGTTTCTTTGGTAGTTCAAAGCCACCGCTCAACAAAGGCTATCAAGACAAATAATGATATTGGGGAAATCACAGTCTCTCGAAGGATATTAACGTGTTTCTACGGAAAGGGGAATTGCAAATTAGCGGTAACTCCTCACGGCCCTGAGAGGAAACATGTCAGGAATAGAGATTAGTTGTCCCCTAAACCAAACACTTAAGAACGTACAGTTGTCGACCTAATTTTTCTTACGTTTGTCGCACGTGAAACAATTTTGTGAAGAGCTTCAAATTATTTTACACAGTAAATTCACATGATGTGCAACGAACTCCTTTTATACGATTTTCTTTTGTTACTAATTCAAAGGCTTACGCATATTCAAGGGTATGACATACGCAATAAGTATTAGTCTAAAGAAATTCATTGTGTTAAATAAGATGTGAGCGATGTGATGTCGTTAAATGAATCGATTTACCAGCAGGAGCTCCATTTGGGAGAATAGAAAACTTGATTAAACCAGCGGGGGCCTTATTTATGCTGCCACTTCAAATGAAATGTAATGTTTTTTTACCTTTAGAGAAAGAATTCTCGAGATCAGATGCGCATTATTTGTCTGTATGAATGAATAATAAAATGGCGTTTAAGCCTTTATTTTTATACTTTATCAAACTTTCAATATTTTATCGCGTATATCTAATGAAATCCATTAAGCACTATGACGAGTCCATATGCTACACAACGGAAACTTAATTCATTACGCCCTTGATAAGGCTTATCAGAGCAAAGCGGCTAGTACAAACACTCAGGAGACCGCTTTTATGTGGTAGGTATCTAATAAAGTCGGCCTTAGTTTCTGTTTGAAAGTTTTTCAGCCGTGGCGAGTTCGCTCCCCCCATTAGCGCGGTGGTTCGACATAAGTTGACACGAGAGGTTTTCAATTAGATAAAAGCTGGCAACAGTGGCGCGATGATTGCAAAGTAAAAGGCGCGGGATGCGGGGTAGTGCGTAGTTGCGTAGGTGATGAGGGTGGCGGGCTAGGGGCGCACGCGGAGGAAGGGCCGGGGACACGTGCAAGGACGTGCAACAGGTCGCCCGCTGACCTACTTACAATAATATTATTAATCACTGGATATGTTTATTGATTTGCGACGAGATATATTATGCCCATATCGAACTTAGCGTGCCTTATCGATACAAATAGAAACTTTCCTTTTTTTTGTGCCGTAACTGTCCGTCCCAAAAAAGAACTTCTTCGGGCGAACAATCATTCGGGTGAACGTTCATCGGGCGGGCGATCATTCGGCAGAAAGTTCGTCGGTCAAGTGACCTTCAGACAGTCGTGACTCATATTACTGTAGGTAACTACTATTAAATTTATTTTCCATAATTCCAAAATAAAAACCAATTATTCGTTTCAAAATTGGTGTAACAAATCGAGCAAACATTCTAAAATGATTCTAAATACAGTGTGATTCCTTTTTAGGGTTCCGTACCCAAAGGGTAAAAACGGGACCCTATTACTGAGACTTCACGATCCGTCTATCTGTCTGTCTGTCTGTCCGGCTGTCACCAGGCTTTATCTCATGAACCGTGATAGCTAGACAGTTGAAATTTTCACAGATGATGTATTTCTATTGCCGCTATAACAACAAATACTAAAAACAGAATAAAATTAATATTTAAGGGGGGCTCCCATACAACAAACGTGATTTTTTTGCCGTTTTTTGCTCGATATTAATAACGGCAACAGGTAGACGCTTGAAATATTCACAGAATATTTAGTTGTATATTCACTTCAAAAAATAATAATTATTAAATTAAAATTAAATAAATTAACGGGGGCTCCCATACAACAAACGTGATTTTTTGCAGATTTTTGCGATAATGGTGCGGAACCCTTCGTGCGCGAGTCCGACTCGCACTTGGCCAGTTTTTCACTTCACAAAACTATAATTTTGCTTTATTGACTGTATGAATATACTCGGATGGCTACAATTTTTTTTTCCTGTTCGCAAACAGGAATATGATATATAACATAAAATAGACATCGGAAAATATTAACAATATAATGCGAACACATACCATTTTTCTCGATAAACAGACATAAATGAGTACAGAGGAAAATTCCGCGGATGGTTTACACTTCACTTGTGCGTGCTGAATGGAGTTGATAGAAATAAAAAGGTAGAAAAAGGGAAGAGGGATGAGTGAATCAATACAAATATTTATAAATAACTATGTAACTTTGTGAGGGATGTTATAATACAATGTTTGTGCGACAGCCGGTAACGAAGGTCTTACGGATGACCGGAACCTTCGCGGATAGTTGGTTGTCCACCATAAAGGTTGTGGTTGTGCCCTACTTACTCAGGATAACATCACGTCAAACGATCTCAGCATAAAAGCGTGCATCATTTAAATGTATTCACAATAGATCCGTTGACAGGTCAATGATCACAAAACCTTTCTCAAAGTCGTATAGTTCACTTACAGCTTGCAGTTAGTAAACAGTATGCTAGTTCTAATGAACTTTCTTCTGAAGGTTGACTCGGCTAGACGGTATTGCGTTACTTACATACTAAATATGGTTATGGGTTGTGTTGCCGCGCCTTTGAGGGTTAATTGACAGATTAGGCCAAACATTAATCTAAACGAACCGTTCGTATTCAGTTGCGAATGAAAGTTACACGGGTAAATAACTTAATACTGACGTAAATTCGGACCTAGCTAAATTAAATTTTCGTTAAACGCATTCAAGTTCTAGGAATTTTAATACCATGCATAGGTAAGTAGGTAGATACCTATAAAAGCTGTTTGGTATTTACTTTTCCTAGGAATACCTAGCAACTGGAAAGGAGTTCTTTCGTTGTAAATTTCCCGAGAGAGCTCAGTCATGGATCACTGTAAAGCTTTCGAGAATCGTTTCATTTTAAAATATTTGCATGTTTAGATATTATTCAAATTCTTGTTTTTTTTTATATGTTCTTTGAAAAACCGGCCAAATGCGAGTCGGACTCGCGCACGAAGGGTTCCGTACCATTATCGCAAAAACGGCAAAAAACAATTTTGTTGTATTTTATTCTGTTTTTAGTATTTGTTGTTATAGTGGCAACAGAAATACATTATCTGTGAAAATTTCAACTGCCTAGCTATCACGGTTCATGAGATACTGAGATACAGCCTAGTGACAGACAGACGGACCGCGGAGTCTTAGAAATAGGGTCCCGTTTTACTGTTATGGTACGGAACCTAATCTCGGCCTACACGTGTGGAAAGATGAATGAATACGAACGTAATACATAATACTGTTCCGTGAAGGTACCTATACCTATAAACGGAAGATTATTTTTATTGAAACGCAGTCATGGATTTGTTCTGGTCATTGAGTATGTTTACAGACACAACCTTATGTGTTGGCATACAAGTATCTGGTCATTTCGGGAATGGAATTTGGGACCCGTGTCATCTTTGTTGTAAAAGTACGGTTGTAGATTGCAAGTTCCTGTCTATCAATTTCATTATCAGCTCGTTTACGGGCCTCCCTAGTCACAACAATTAATGGAGAACGATTTATTGTTAACGTCGTCACGCAACCTCTGCGAAGCCTGAAAACCTCAATAGTCCGCCATAGTAGTTAAATATAGTACCTAATGCTGCCGAATCATTTTTCCAAATTTACTATTTTCATGTGTTACAAAATTTTAATTCTTAATAAGAAATTCCACAACTGCATTCAAAGAAGATTCATATATATAATATTACGGTGATTACATTTCTGCCTTTGATATTTTGTCTATTTGTAATGTACGTAGGCTTCATTATATATTGATATGAAATTCAATTAGATATATAACTGCGGTTTTTTTAAATGCAGACTTTTTTAATCATTGCTTAGCATATTCCATTGATGCATTGTTTACTACAGCAATAACCATGGATAACAACAAACATAAAAATTTCAGGCCGGTTGTTATAAATAGAAAAACTAAACGCCATTTTGTAACAAAAAAAATATTTTTAAAAATAAAAATTGAATGGCATCTTACAAGTTTTTTTAGCACAGGCCAGTTACTTTAAACTTTTCCCAAAGAGTTTTCAGACCCTTTAACTAAAAAGATTTAATTTGAATGAAATACTATCATTCAAATAATTTAAATTCAAAGTAAACAATGTAACTTCCTATCTAAACATTATTGATTTTACTTGTCAAAAAGATCTATCTATACTAGAAAATTGTGGTTAAGAGATAATGACTAGGCTGAATGTTTTATAAGATTTGCTAGACTACGCGTAAACATTTAAAAAATATTCATGCAATGTGAAAAAAAAGCGCGGGCAATGAGTAATTTTATGAGGATAACAATATTTTTTTTCGAAACTTCCAGTTTTACCGACTCGCTATATCCATGTAATCAAGTTAAAATATATTTACGTAGGTTAATAGTGTTGTGAAGAACGTGAGGATTATACGGCGAGTCTTCGTGTCTGTACCAACAAATTATTATAAAAGCAAACATGTCGTTGTAGGGCTCTCGGAGAGTGGTGACAAACTCATATTATGATGAAAATTATGAAAGCTACTCATAAAATGAAAGCTACATCCATAGGGCCGTCGAGATTGCTCCATAAAGTTGGAACACGTTCGGCCAGCATGTTGTACTGTGAGTAATATGCGAGAATAGTCGCATAGTCGCAAACTGACCGTCACGCACATGTCACGCGTTTCCGATACGCGTAGGTCGGCCTTTATGCCACCTTTATGTCCATTGTACCCTGCCCTGAACCCGGCAAGCCTCTAACTATTAAATAAAAACCTCTGTGTTACAAGTTACGAAGGGTCCCGAATCAATTCTGATTTAATAGTATTGATTGTGCCCTTGTGATTCTGTGTTTTTACGCTTTATTTAACGTCGAATCACTTTTGGATTTTGTTGAATAAGAGTTTCTAAGATGTTGAATAGATTGTCTTTAAATAAACCTAACTTACATAAATTATAACCATGATTATTTAATACTAGCTGTTCCTCGCGACACACCGGATTTTCGGGATTAAAAAATAGCCTTTGTCACTCAGGAATAATGTAGCTTTCTATTGGTAAAAGAATTATTTAAATCGGTCCAGTAGTTTCGGAGCCTATTCGGTACAAACAAAAAAACAAAAAAATCTTTCCACTTTATAATATTAATAATTATATTAGTATTAGTATAGATAAGAATTCAGAACAGAGACACATGCAGCCACAAAATCGTCATCATTTGAACAGACTACTCCAGTACTTATTATATTTATTGAAAAATATACCGTATATTTAAAACCCTTTCACGAGAATAACATTATTCATATTTATTTTTGTTATACAAGCCCATAAGCATCGGGTTTTCAGTGTGACTCTGGCATCCTAATAGGGTTCAGTGAGGTTGTTAGCAAAGTTCCGCGGTTCCTATTGATAGCGGACATCAATCAGAAGCAACTTGTTGTTTTCCACTTCGCTCGTAAATCACAACACCTTTGCCTGAAGGTCAATGTTGGCTAATACTTTGAATCGTGTAAGTTACAGGGATATAACATTATTTATGTACCAATGCTTATTATGAAGAAACGAGTTCTAGAGATCCTTTACGAACGTGCCTGTAAAATCGCTTATTAAGACCGTACATACATACATACATAAACTCTCGCCTTTTTCCCATGGGGTAGGCAGAAACTACAGAACGCCACCTGCTACGATCCTTACATACTTATTTTGCTTCACTCACATTCATACATCTAGTCATACACACACGCCGGTTATGAGTACTGTGCACCTGGCCTTTCTGAAGAACATCACCTATAAGGTCTATGTATGTCTTTCCGCCGTCCCTTCGCAGCGTTTTCATTCACGTCTGCCTTGTAAATACCTTTCGTTAGTCGCCTTTCATTCATCCTCTCAACATGGCCAAACCATCTTAACATACTCTTTTCAATTTTAGTCACTACATCTTCTTTTAAACCACAACGTTGACTTATTACCTCATTCCTCAATCTAGCATTTAAAGTTACACTACTTATTAAGACCGATACCGAGAGAATATACTTTGTCGCGCGTTTGGTCTATTTTAGTTACTTTCACAGCATTATGTCATACGGTATTTTGCTGTGGGTCGGGCGGCTGACATTGAATCAATATTTATATTGCAAAAGAGAGCTGTCAGAGCCATATATAAGTTAAGTCGCCGAGAATCTCTTAGGGAGCTATTTAAAAAGATTAATATTATGACAGTTTCTTGCCAATTCATATATGAAAATATTATGTATATAAGAAAAAAATAATTTACAAAAAATCAAACCGACTTCCAGAACAAAAAAACTACAAAGCAAAAAATAACTTTCTTTTCCGAAGTCGGTGTCTTTTGTACCCATTGTTTTCCGTTTTTCGAAACCGACTTCGGAAAAGAACGAAATTTTTTGCTTTGTAGATTTCTGTTCTTTGGTTTTTTGTTAAAAAGTTTTTATTTTTCTCTTTTTAGTTTTGGTAGGTATCTCCAATTAACGTGATAATCATTTATAGCCAAAGTATATCTCATGACGATTCCAATAAGCCCAAACACGACTAGCATACATTGTTTTATATCAGAGTTCCAGTGCCTACCTTTCGGCTTCATCATCAGATCAGTTCGATGGTGCAATTTTCATCAGTACCATTTATTTATAAGTATTTTTCATCACAGTCCGTTTACTATTCGAGATATCTTATACCAGGCCCCTCAGAAAGTATTGCGAAAAAAAGTTTTTACATATGGGAGACTGGCCAGTTATAATGTTTTTCGAAAATATGATTATTTATAAGTAAAAATAAGTAAGTTCCAATTTCAAAATTTCCCTCCACATTTTTTGCGAGTTAATTCAAAGTATTGTGTCTCACTGAAATATGGATCTGCGCCGGGAACATTTTAGAGCTATGATTTTATACGATTTCAAGTGTCGCCTGAAACCGGATGAATCGTACGATAGACTTCAAATGGCATTCATGGATGAAGGCCCTTCCAAGGCAACCGTGTATCGTTGGTATAACGAATTCAAGCGCGGTCGACCAACTTTGGGGGATGACGAAAGAAGCGGTCGCCCTTTGACGGCTGTTACCGAAGAAAACGTGCTAGCAGTGAAAAATTTAATCCAAGACAATAGGCGAATTACATATCAGGAGATTCAACACATATTGAAGATTGGATCGGGAAGCGTTCACGAGATTCTACACAGCCATCTTCGCGTGAGGAGGATAGTATCACGCTGGGTGCCGCACAACCTCACCGATGCTCAGAAGCAGGCCCGGGTGGAATGGTGCCGTGATATGCTTAACAAATTTGAAGCAGGCTCGTCTCGGCGTGTTTACGACATCGTTACAGGTGATGAGTCCTGGATTTATCAATACGACCCAGAAACCAAGCGCCAGTCGACTGTTTGGGTGTTTCAAAATGAGCCAACGCCTACCAAAGTGAAGCGATCTAGAAGCGGGGGTAAGATTTTGATCGCTAGCTTTTTTAATTTGACTGGCCACTTGGTATCAATTCCCTTACGGGATCAAAGAAGCATTAATGCCGAATGGTATACTACCAAATGTTTGCCAGAAGTTTTCTCTGTTATAAGCAACAAGCGACCAAACACAGGGCTCCGCGGGCTACTGCTCCACCACGACAATGCACCTGCGCACACCGCACTCAAAACGAGGGACTTCCTGGACAGCACGCCAGTCAAACTCCTGGGTCACCCTCCTTACAGCCCTGATCTAGCACCGTGTGACTTCTTTTTATTCCCAAAAATAAAAAATCAGCTCAAAGGGATACAATTTTCGTCGCCGGAAGATGCGCTGGCTGCGTTCGAGCAGGCTGTAAACGAGGTGTCTGCGGCGGACTGGAAAAAGTGTTTTGAAAACTGGTTTAGGCGCATGAATCTTTGTATAGAGGCTGGTGGAAAGTACTTTGAAAAGATTTAATAAAAATATATGTACGTATAGAACAATTTTTTTTAGTTTCGCAAAACTTTCTGAGTGTCCCACGTACCCGTGACATACTTAGCATTTAGGAGTTCCAGTGGCCATCAGTGGTTTTCTTTATCAGTTCCACTTCACCAAATGATAATTTCTGAGTGCAAATGATTACTTTGTTGATGAAAATACCAAAATCGCTATATGTATGCCTTTAATATTTGAGGAGTTCCCTCGATTTCTCTAGGACTCCATCATCAAATCCTGACCCAATGACTATGGGACCAACTAGGAAGTATATGCCCTTCAAAGCAAACGCAGAATTTTCGAATTTGTCCAGGCGTCTTTGAGTAATCGGGGAACATACATTAAAAAAAAGCCGACGATTTGAGAACCACCTCCTTTTTTTGAAGTCGGTTAAAAATACACATCTCTTTGGTAAAGTTAGTGATAGACACAATTGTAATATTAGAATGATAAGTTAAATCAACCATCTTATAGATGTGTGTACTTTAGCTAGTACACACATCTTTCATAGGGTACTGTGTGTCTATAACAAAATACTTTGTGAGATATTAAAACTAAATGAAAGAAAAACACTAGGTATATTCAAGATAGGAATGCTTGGAATTATGCTAGTCCTGCTCCATAGAGCAATATTTAGTGTAGACAAAAGCAAACTGGTTAATTTTTATTATTAATGCTTTATTTTATTTTTTCATCTCTTTTTGTTTTAAGAAATTGACTCGCACACTGTTCCGTTGTTGTTGAACTAGGTAATTTACCTACGTTTGCAATATTTGTAAGTATGTGAGAACCATGTTCCTGTTTATCAAGTGAAGGAATTTACCTGTTGTTGCTTGTAATACTTTAGACCTATACGTAGTACTCGTATAGTAATGCTGGGTGCATCGTCCTCACGTATATGAATTTGTGTATGTATGTTAATGTTGTAAAACACTTTTTTTTTAAGAGTAAGTATGGAGTTTCTTGTCCGTTTTTCTCCATAATAAGCTACTTTTCCGAATGAACGGTAGAACCAATTATTATTAACTTTAAATTTATATTGTTTTACGTTCAAAAGTGCCGCTTAATGGCCTATTTGAAATAAAGAAGTTTTGTCTTTGTCTTTTGTCTTTGAGACTATAAAAAGCGCCATCAAACAAAGATCTTTCAAGTAAAATCAACCTGATTATGTCACCACTTCCCCTGGTTTCATATGATGCTCCCACACCGCTGTTAAAAATGTTTACAATAATTTTCTAACACCAATACATTTACTAACAAATGTTAGGAATGTTACTTAACATTGTTATCAAATGTTAGTTTAGAAAATGTTTACTAATGTTTGTAAACATTTTAACAGCGGTGTGGGAGCACTATTAGAGGCAAAGCAACATAATCAGCACGCATATTCTTTAAATACTTGTTACACTGATTTATTCATACTTAGGTTGACGTTATTTTACTCTTGCTTAAACATTTTGACGACTACTCAGCCGTTTACCATCGATATTACGCCCGTATAATATTTCGTCTTATCCATACCACCACACTCGTATTTATGAAAGTAAATAAATAATGCGAAATGGTATACGTGATAAATGCTCCACTGGCCCGATTTAGGGATTACGAACGAATCACGAAATATATATATATATATTTAGATAGGCACCAGTAAATACTGAGTAAGCAAGCACATAATAATCACCAATCTAAGTGGATACTTATGATCAGAATATACTAGCAAAAATATATAAGTCAGCAATATTAGGTTTCGCCATTACAAAATTGAAACATGATCAAAGTACCTAATTTAAAGTTTCTTGTAAGAGTAATTTAAAGTCTATTAGTATTTTAAATCAGTTTAGTACAAGTTATTTAAGCAATTTAATTTCGTAATGATTAGACTTGTGAAACAGTCGTTCAAAACAAATAAGGACCTCTGAGTTCGATAAAATGTTTAAGAATATTCATTTAATTAAATTTTCCATTCACGCTTAAGTTACTTTTGTTTTAATGTAGATGTAATTACAGAGCTGTCAGTCATTGTAAAAATAGCTAGATATTTTAGAAATAGAAAAGACCGATGGGGTTTAGTTAAGATTTCAAATGCATCACACATAAGCTTAATATTTATAATGCAATTAGCATCTCAGCACATGAATTACACACAATTTCACGCTACTGAAACTACTTAATCTAAATTCTACTCGTTACCTACCTAGTAGAATTCTACTAGGTAGGTAACGAGTGTTAGTTTAACTACCCAGTGAGACCTAGTGAGAGAGAGATAGTGTAGTTTACTCATCCTCCTGCCCTGTTGTAAAGCTCTAACCACCCGATGTGTCTATGTGTGAGCATGTAATACGGTCTAAGTTAGGAAGAGCGTCCTCCGTCGCTTTCTAACGAATCTCTTCCTAATAGAAACCGCATTCCTGATTCTTCATGCTGCCAAAATATTTTAAAGGAGATCAATTTGCACCAAGTACAACCCTATGTCGTGTCCAGGCTATCTCTCTATTCTGGGTTGCCTGGAAGAGATCTCAGAACGCGATAAGGCCGCCTGTTGTATTAGAATTAATATTTGTTTCGGGATATTTACCATATATATTTAGATTTTTGCTGAGAGCTCGATATTTCGGCATTTTGTTATTATAGCGGCAACAGAAATACATCATCTGTGAAAATTTCAACTGCCTAGCTATCACGGTTCACGAGATACAGCTTGGTGACAGACGGACAGACATACAGACGGATCGCGGGGTCTTAGTAATAAGGTCCCATTTTTACCCTTTGGATCCGGAACCCTATAAAACGAACCCATTATACACGGCTTTTACGAAATGTGCTGAACTGCTCTTAATCTGTGCAGGGTTCAAGACACAGACGGGTCGTACTTCGAGAACTTCACAGCGCTGTCGTGGCGCCACGAGAACAGACGCCTGGCTGCGCTGCGCCTGGTGGAGGCCAGGTCGGAGAGGGCGCCGCCTGCGCCGCATGACTTAGGGCTACCCAGCGTGTCGGCTCAGCTGTCGCACAAGGAACATGAACATCTGTACACAGAGGTATGTTGGTAAGAAGTACGACTCGTGCGTCGAGCGGCGCATGAAGCGATCAATTGGAACCTTGTAACAGCTTCTGGCGTTGCCTAAGTGCATGTAGGTTGATGTAAAATAGGTTTTAATAATGGTACGAAGTTTTCTTGCCTAGCAAACACGTATTTAATTGACAAGTAAAGCGCTTAAAGGTAAATATTTGAACGAAGTACCTTAAGTTATGGTTTACTACCAAAACTTCAAACTATAGGTTAAAATAGGCACAGTTTTAGATTATATTTTACAATATATTCATCAAAGTCGTTCATTCTAATCCTACCGAAGTTTTTTAATAAATCCCAGTTGAAAGTAAAGGTGACCCGACAAAGTGCGAGAACCCAGGGGTCGTTAAATCTGTTGTATATGTACGTACATTCTACAGAGATTTACAATGCCTTTGTAGGTAGGTATTGGTCAAATTACGAGCTTACCTTTGTCTCAGATATTAGACGCTGCTTTGTCTTCGGCATCTGTAATTCTGTACTTATCTACTGCGCGCTTTTACATGATCATTTTTTTTTTTTTTTTCCAAATTTCGGTCAGCATTGTATTAAATCTGTAGAACTTAGGCATTCTCTGTAAAGTGACTTTTATTTAGACCCTTTGAATAAAAACCCCCTTTCCATTAGGTACTCCAAAAAGGTTTAGGGGCTTATTTAAATAGAGTAGACAATTGAATACCTACAATAGATTTTTGATAGATTTTAGCAGTTTCTGTAGTGTATATTCATCCATGCAAAAAATAAGGTACAAAATTACATTGTCTGTCTAATATTATACGTTAGAAATAATTTAATAAAAACCTAACGTAACGTAATTAATAACGTGGTAGTCTGTAAACCATATGTCATGGTTAATATGCGTGAATGGGATAATTGCCGCATTAGTCGACTAATTTGCATGTATGCGCTATATATGTCGCTCGTTTAGTTTACGAGTTTGTTGGGTGGTTATGGTAGTAATATTCTAAACATCGACGTCTAGTAAAAAATATTCATTTATTTATGCACAGTCGACCTTGAAAGTTAAGATGTATTTGGCGTACTTAGAACTGTTGTATTTGGATTTTAAGAATAATCATTATTAAGATATTAAATTGGTATAAACCATCCCAACCAGGCAGATGCAAAACAATTTTTTTCTGATTTTGAGAAATCGTAGTCTAACGAGAGCAGTGTTGGCCCAGTGGTAACGGCCCCGACTTACGTGTCGTAGGTCGTGGGTTCGAACCCAGGCAGGCGCTTTACTTTGTGTAAATTAGTTAATCACCACTGCTCTAAAAACGGTGAAGGAAAACATCGTGAGGAAACCGGCATGTCCTAGAAACAAAAATTCAAATTCAATACAATTCAGACATGTGACATCCACCAACCCGTACTGGGCCCGCGTGATGAATTACGGCCCATCCCCTCTCTTACAGATGGGAGGCCTGTGTCCCAGCAGTGGGAACATTAAGAGGCTGATAATGATGATGTAGTCGCACCAGACTTTCAAAACGGTTGACTATGACGAAGACACTGAAAATGTTCTTTAAATCGCCTGATCCTTTGTCTCCGAAGTCATAATCTTGATGAAAAGGCCTCATAAATGTAATTACATTACGTATTTTAGAAGAGGATATTTTACAACCGTATTTTTTTTTAAACAACGTTTCCCTACACTTGGAATTTCTTCCTGTATCGTGGGTGCGTTTACAAACATATAAACTCACATACACAACACCCAGAGCCGGAACAACTATCTGTAGTTCATACAAATATTTGTTCCGAGCCGGAATCATACCCGTGACAGGCAGCGCAGCAGTCAATCGCTCGACCACTGCGCCAACCATGCGCCCAAACCGTATCGCAAGCACACCTAAATACCTAATATATAAAATGTACGCTGGGTTCTTTTTCACTTACCCAGTAATAAAACAGTAATGCAAGAAAAGAAGGTACTCGTAGAATACCTACCCTAATTGAATACTTTGTCTCTTGCGTAACTATCTTGGAGCATGCAAAGTCGTCTTCCCGCGGAACACACATTCCGTCACGTCAGGTTTCTCGCTCCGGAGTCACTTCAAAAGGTGATACTTAATATGGTGTAGGTAGCACGTGCGCACGTTTTACCCGAATATCCGCTTTCTTCTCGGATATTTTTTACCTTACTTGATACAATATAGAATCAAATTGCTCTCCGATATGGATATGATCTTGTATAGTTTGAAGGTAGGCATTTATTAACTACCGAGACGACATAAAAATACCATTTATGATTTCGGGGATAAACGTGGTAATCTTACTGAGATTACTTTTGCCTATTTTTATATCCACAGCGTAGTAGGTGATTAATATAAGTCTATATTATAGAAACCCATATATTTTCCTTATCTTTTTTGTATTGTGTATGTATTTTGGCACTATACATTGGGAGTTTAGTCCGATACATTTATATCTTGAATATGTTTTTCCCATTAGGTTCTCTACTGCATCGAAAACGCAGTAGGAGCACCAGCCCCTGATGGGCAATTCGCAGCTTACAAGGAAGAGGTGGTGGAACACGCTCGGCGCGCGTTCAGGATGTCTTCAGAAGTGCACGCGCGCGCCATGCGCTCCGCCGGCAGTGAGCGGCCCCCCACCGTCGTGCTCGGCTGCCTCGTCATCGAAGCTGATGGACTTGAAGCTAAAGATGCCAATGGTAAGCCGTTATGAGTGTTGAATAAATCATCGTCATCGCCTTGCCCTTCACGCAATTTACTCAAGTTCAAATCATTATTGCATAACATGTGTTTAACAAGATCTTATAAAAAACGCTTCGCTGTGGGCGGACCACATAGGACCCGTTTTCGGGACATAAAATAGCCTATGTTACTCAGGATGAATGTATGTTTCTACTGATGAAAGAATTTTCAAAATGAGGTTATCATTACAAACAAACTTACAAAAAAATCTTTCTTCTTTATAATATTAGTGTAGATAATAATAAATACTTAACTTTTTATAAATTCTATTAATATATCATAAAAACATTATAGTTTATGTTTTAAATAAAATTAAATGATACTACTACAGAATAAGAATTATAAAAACAATGAATGTCAAATAAAGTTGAGATAAAAGTCAAACAAAAGTAGAAAAAAAATACAAGTAGACGAAAGTAGAGACTGAAAAAGCGCGTCAAATTTAAAAAAAAGCGAACTAAAAAGACATACACGTGCTGCACAGCATGATTTTCTTTTTGTTTATGTCTTATTAGTTCGCTTTTTTTAAATTTGACTCGTTTTTAGGGTTCCGTACCCAAAGGGTAAAAACTGGACCCTATTACTGAGACTCCGCGATCCGTCTGTCTGTCTGTCTGTCCGTCTGTCACCAGGCTGTATCTCATGAACCGTGATAGCTAGACAGTTGAAATTTTCACAGATGATGTATTTCTGTTGCCGCTATAACAACAAATACTAAAAACAGAAAAAAAAAATTTAAGTACAACAAACGTGATTTTTTGGCCGTTTTTTGCGATAATGGTACGGAACCCTTCGTGCGCGAGTCCGACTCGCACTTGGCCGGTTTTTTCAGTCTCTACTTTCGTTTGCCAGACTCTAAAAATGGCAATGTCAACAGCATAAAATAAAACATGTCAATATGTCGAGCACAGCAATTATTAGTTGTCAACAAACACAGCATGTATTTCTTATAAATACTTATTGCCAGTGAAATTAAGAGTTTACCTTAGTCAAGCGATATGTAGGCAAAAACGCAGAACTTAGTTACATCATAATTTATGATTAAGAATTGATGAATGGACTTATTCCGAAAAGTTTTCCGTCGTTAATACCTCGCAAGGTGATAAAAGTAAACCTACGTTTAATAGAAGCTCGCTTGTTGCTCACACGTCGCTTTTTATGTGCCCTTAAATCATATTCATAAGTGATGAGTGTCGCCTTGAATACATTTCATGACGCTCCCTCGGTTGACTTACCTCAGGCGACATTTGGAACATTTATACTAATAAAACACCTGTAATGTTTCATGATATTGTTGTTTTTGGCTTGACATTCACATTAAGGTCACATACCTACTATATCTTTACTTTATCAATTTCAATACATATAATAAATCTGTAGAAAAGTAATTTTTGTACATCGATAATATTTCCAAAAAATCGAATCCGCGGGCACAGCTTGTATTACATAATAATATAAGAAAGCCCAATACTTCACGTCTAGATCGACTTAAGAAGGCTTTGCCTACCTCTCACTTGCAAAGTAAATGTTCCAGCCACACTGTTATTGATAAGTAAGGCAATGGAAAAACGCGTGGGTATTATTTATTAGATAATACTGTCGGTGGTAGGAAATTATAGTATAGTGGCGAGGAAATTGCGGAAATAACCATAAATGTTTGCGTGAACATCAACGTAGGAAAAATAAAAATTAAATTGTGTAACAAATAATGTCTGCGGCGCACTGGCGCGTAGTGGAGCTGGCGAGCTGACAGCTACGCTTGTTATATTGAATTACGCGAAAACGATGGCGCGCGATGCCGACCAGCGCCAACTCAACTCACAATCACGACAAATGACACCACATTATGCAGTAAACGCTCCAAAACAACTCTCATCTTAACGCCGAAATAATGTTTCCATACAACAACCACATTTTCTGCAAAATAAATGTTGCTACCGCTGGAAGTTCAAATCAAATTTCTATTCAAGCAAAACTTTGTTTCGACAGGTTTGCAAACAGCTAGTAAAGTTGAAAGGTATTCAATTACGCTGTTCTGAGTTTCGCAAACCATATACATATCGAATGTTGCGGTGAAAATGAAGCGAAAAGGCTATTTTAATTAGTTTTGTCCAAGAATTTTTCCTTTGAGACGATGTTTTTTAGATTAATATTTGTTTAATCTCGGCAGAAAATGGCGCTTATCTTTTTATTTGGCGTTGTATTAACAATGCCTATATATATATATATATGCTTACGATATGTAACGGACAGCTGTCGCTTAACTAGATGCCGATAACATAATTGAAAACGGGACCTAGATATGTATTTTATTTACAGCACCTAAGTTATCACAATTTTGGAAAATATTTCATGAATCAGCTCCTGCCAGCGGCTTCGCCCGCGTGAATGTTAAATATATCCCAAGGGAACATATTTCCGGGATAAAAAGTATCCTATGTGCTATTCTAGACTACAATCTATCTGAGTGGCAAATTTCATCCAGATCCGTCGAGCCGTTTGAGCGTGAAAAAGTACCTGACAAACATTCAAACACACACACACTTACAAATTTTCACATTTATAATATTAGTGTGGTGTGATAATATTATTTAAATGCACCTACTATATACCTATTACGAAACGTAAAAATTGCGCGGTTTTCGTTCGCGTACTACGCCTCTCCTTGCTACGTAACGAGCTACGGCGTAGCATGCTACGATAGAGTTGTCTCAACCGCACGCTTTAATAACGGTTTAGCAACTGTATGTATAGTACCTACTACGTTCAGACATTTAATTCGTCATTATTTTTGCTATTAATTACATTCATCACCAATGGCTCTCAATATGTGCTAGAAATCATAAATATTTTCATTATTGAAACGTATTCCTTTATATTGAACTGTTATGAAATCCCTTAAAAGGCGGCACCTTTAACCACCTAGGGTTCAGTGACCCGTACTGCATGCTGGGGATCCAGCCAGCTTCCCTGCCGGCCTCGCCACGTGCTTCTGAGGACGAGGGTCGCAAGCATGGGTTCAGGCTGAGCTTCAAGCGCCGGGAAGGTCGTCAGCAGCGGGACAGCCTCGGCAGGCTGCCGGCTCGGTACATTCGAGCCACTAGCGTCAGACAGCACACGCTGTCGCCCAAGTGGAATGAGACATTCAAATTGTAAGTTTAAAAATAGAATCACACATAAAGGCAGGTCGCTTCTAAGGTCGCCCACGGAGGTATTTTGCAGCGACTCAGAAGTAATACAATCGCAAAAAGATCGTCATACAGTCACGGTGCTGGTATTATAGCTTCACCCACGTAACCACGACTCTGCATTGCTATTTTCGCGATACAGACACGACACAGCATCGAAACAGTCACGCGTTTGCATCGATGCAGTTGCAAATGCAATAAACGGTCAAAAGTAGCGATACAGGATTCACGAAACGCGCTACTGGAATCAATGCAAAAAGTCGCCGTGCGCGACCTCCCTTAAAATGCAAGGATTTGAAATTGTCCACATCTTAACTTTTGCAAAATAGAAACACAAATAAATCATTGTATACTCAATAATAACGCAAAACGAATCCATCAATATTGATAAATAGTTATTTCCATAGCGATATCGACGATATATCGTCGGATGTGCTTCACCTGGACATCTGGGACCACGACGACGAGAGCTCGGTGCTGGACGCCGTGTCGCGGCTCAACGAGGTGCGCGGTGTGCGCGGCCTCGGAAGGTTCTTCAAGCAAGTCTGCCAGAGCGCTCGTCAAGGCAGCCAGGATGACTTTCTAGGTAGGATGAAGAAGTAATAGTATGAGATCCCACTGCAAAAAACTACAGGTTTATTTTATGAAACTTGATTTTATGAAGGGCCACCCTGCGGCAACCTATTGTACTATCAAGTATCATTCATGAACATTAAACATTTATAAAAAACAAACCTACCTGCACATTTTCGCAGTTGGATCTTAGGCTATAAGAATGGAATAGTATTTATTCTGCCAGAAATGTCAATAATCTTGTTACTAAAAACCAAAGTAAATCCATCCAAAGGTTGTCTGTAAGAGACCGTCTTTGTACATTTGTCATTGTGGACGTTTGTCCTGTACGTATTTTGTGGTGTACAATAAAGTTTATAATAAATAAAAGTAATGGCTATAGAACAGCCCAGCCATGACAAGGATGAATATTACTGTCACCTACCCCGTCTCCGTGGTCACACCAAACTTTTGAAATCTTTTCTCTGTTTTACACCTACAAGACGTCTGGACTAGGTATTACTGTCTTTGTTTAAAAACAAATATTAAGCTTTGAAGCAGCCATTAATAAAACTATAAAGTTATAATATCGAGTAAGTGACAGATGTATACACGTCAGATACATCTGTCCCTTATTCGATCTCAAATTGATACCGCTCTAAGAGCTTATGGTCACCCCCCTGTTCTAGGAACATTAAACTTTAAGATTCCCGTCGGTCGTCCTCTTTAATTTGCTACATCATTTTAAACGTGATACACAGGGCTTTTCATTTTCAGCGTAAGATAATGATGAAAGACGAAGCTCCTTAATGGAAGCTTTTATACTTTGTATTTATACAAGCTATTCGCCGCCCTTGCTCCATTCATAAAACTTGATTCTCTTTACGAGAGTCAATAATGTATGATCATAATTGGGATGGATTTTTGGGAGATTCCATTGAAATTCCTAAGTTCACTCACTCGTAAAATAGATACCTACCTTCCTTAGAATTTTGTTCCTGTTTTATTACACTGAAGTTTTCGTTATGAGTACGAATTTTTTTGATATTTATGAAGTTACTTCGAAAGTAGAATTCGACTTAACGTTGACCTAACCTTTGGAATTTAGTCTATTAATAAAATACTGATTAATTATTCACTCTCGTTTTTGAATACCTAGGCTAACGTAACCAAACCTATAAAAGCAGTTTATTTTTGACGTTTTCACTTTCTTTCTAGTTTGTTGACAATATAGCCCACACAATACACAAACCAAACACCACAAATTATGAAAATATTATTACTTGACCGATAATTTGGGTAAACGTCAACGCGTTCAGTCCTTAGGCTCGCCGCATACATTCTGAATTCCTATCGGAATTCATAATTTGAGCATTCATAAGCTGTGTCAATTGAAACTATTCATAATCTGATTCCGGTGTGTGTGTGTGTTCGCGTATTCAAATGTATAGAAAAACGCGCGTTATGAAATCATAATCTTAAATATTATTACATTGTCTGTTCATTTTGAATATTGCGACTTAATGACCATCGGACATCTAGACGCACTGCAAGTTATCATCCTTACCTTGTTACCATTCCACCAATTCGCACCAAGTGCTTCCGAACATCCTTCATAATGCGCACAGCGAATGAATGGAACTCACTACCTGCGTCTGTGTTTCCGAACGCATTCAACCCGAATATCTTCAAAGTTAGATTGAACAGGCTTCTTCTGGGTAAACTCGCCCCATCGTCGACTCTGTCTCTGTCACCTCTGACCTAGACTAGAGTCAAGAGCAAACCCATACCATACAAAAAAAAAACTGTTTGTTTGGTTGGTTTGGCAATTCGATAATTATGGTCAACACCCCGACACGGATAGGTTAGGTTCGAAGGAGATGATCTCTTTCATTTTAGGTTACTTTAGACCCTGCAGACAGAAATATGAGCCCCGCGCAGCGATGCTCCGTCGACTTTGTTGCTTAAATAGTAATCGTACGTACCTAATATATATTAAAACCAATATCAACATTAAAATAATAAAAAACACATCTTTTTACTACCCGGCCCAATAAGTGATGGGCATTATTCATAATGGCCGGTCAATTTAATTATTTCATATCATATTTAAATTTTCGATGTTTTGAACAGTGACATTGTTGTACCCGTAGGTATTTTAATTTTCGATGTCCAAACATGTGGCCATAAAATTATTATGACAAATAAATATTATGCCTTAAATATTTATGCAACTCCAGATGACAGTTATGCTAACCGTTGCATTATGCGTTGATTGTGGCGTTGATCAACTTTCGATCACTCAGGATACGACACTATTTATGAGTAACGTTAAAGTGGCAAACACCTAAATGTCAGTTTAGTCTACGAAATTAAATATCAGAGATTAATAGTGTTCATGTGAATAATTGACTTGAAACTAACCTACATGCATTCAGTATTGCAGTTTCAAAGACACAGAATACACTAATGAGTCCGTGTGTGTTACTATTTTAATGAGTTTGTGAAAATTTAAGTAACAATATGTGGTACCTATGTAGCAAGTATTAAAGGACATGGCTAAACAACTGCCCTTAGCATGTATAGAAATTTTTCACTAGCTTGTAACATTCAAATATTCATTAATAAATTATAACAGTTTTATTTATTCTTCTAGAACTTTCGCGAATTAATCAAATAATTAAAAGTTTTTCATGTTTTTGTTTGACCAGAAGAACATTCCGTTTTTCAAGAAGATTCCGTTCTACGAAAAATTGTAGTCATTAAACCTACAAAAAAAGACATTTGCGTAAATCGAAACGAACAGTATTCATTATTATTTATTTTTGTACCTTTCGCTATACATCTCAAAACCTTAAAGATAGAACCTTAGATGTTGATTTCTTTAATTGCATTTATCTGATTTCTAGAAATTATTGGCAAAATCTGAAAAGAAACGGCACTTAAATAGTGCTGACACTAGAAAGTTACAATCGATTCTTCTAGATTACACTTGATTCGATTAGAACCAAATAAAAAAAAACATGTTGGGGGTGTCATGGGAACTCACTTTAAACGAAGTTCCTTTCGCCGGGTATTATGTATAAATACAGAGCCAACTAGTATGGTCTAAGTAATTAAGTTTCAATTGCGTATTGATTCATCATGCGATGCTTAAACTGTGGTTTAGCCACAAATGACAGCCGGGACCAACGGCTTAACTAGCTTTCCAAGGCACGAAGGAAACTCGCTATGTACACGATGGAATCACGGAATGACCTCGGCTAGCGTTGCTTAACCTTGAAGATCGACCTGTGCTGTGAGCTGTGTGTGTGTGCTGTGTTATTAAGGCACGAGCTCCTCTAAACGCCTTAATTAAGTATCATAGCAAAATCTTATTATTTTACAAGTTTGTATACCTATTAATGTAGGAGTTTCTACGATTTTATTTTCATTATTGTGACGATATAAAGAGTGCCTGTAACTTTTTTCATACGAAATACTAATATTCAGCTATTCAGCATTACATATTACTAGTTAAAATGTTTATACATTGCTGGGGCAGTCGTCCATACTTAATTTAGCCATGTCTTTTCACCTAACGTTTACCTATCATCACAAAAACAAATTCCTTAGGCGCAGGCCACATAGAAATGGCGTCGGGCGCGGACATGGAAATAAAGCGCAATTTAGAACACACGGTATGTCGTGCTCGGACGTAGTTATGACGCGTCATTTCGGCGCCCGTGCCTGATCAAATTGCACTTAATTGCCATGCATTTTGTATGAAATTTGAATGGAACAGGAAGCCGTCCGTGCCCGACGCCATTTCTATGTGGGCTGCGCCTTTTGGTGTCTCTAGAATTTTAAGGGATAACTTTGCCGCAGAGTACGTAATCTGAATATTAAAAAATAAGACGATCGCATTCGAACACTCGAAGATCGAATGCGCGTGTCTTTTTATTAACACGCTTTTTTATTAGCTTGGTATGTATGTATCTATGTATCAATGTAACGGAATCTTTGAACGTGATTTTCACCCACTTCAAAACGTTGGATTGTTTTGAAACTTTGCACACTTATTTACTCTTACTTACCTACCCTTTTTTTTTTTTGTTTTTGGGAAAAATGCATTACGCATCATCCTCCCTCCGGGGGAAGGGAGGGGTATGTGGGACTCCCCGGTCTGCTTCCGGTATACCCACTTAAAAACCCAACGGCACTCCCGCATCGTCTTAGTGGAGGAGGACTGGGAAACCGGCAGAGCCTTTACCTCCAGTCCCCCGCCGACGACTGCCCGCTCTCTCACAGCGGGCCCCTCATGCCCCTCTCAACGGAGGGGCCCGGGAATGACCGCGAGTGCTCGGCCATTCCCTCCCGCAGGTGATGATGTGCAATGCTGGCGAAGGGGCCCCCGCACCTGTTGCCCGCGTATCACCACCTTCGCCTCCTTTTGCGATTTACCACCCTCGCAAAAGGAGGCGACCGCTGCCCAGACGCGCCGCAGTCATGGCACGCCGGAGCTCCCCATGTGACGGGTCGGGTCTGTGGCCCCGCCACCGACCACCTTTCGGCCGCAGGGGACAGGGAGAGCGGCAACGAAACACCGACAGTCCTCTTCCCCGGAAGGTAAGGGAGAATGGCCGAAGCCACACCGTGTGGCTTCGGCTTCGGCTTCCTCCCCGCCGCGGCCCCCCGCACTCCGCAGCGATGCCCCCCCCCCATCAGACATCGCAGCCCGCTCAGTTGCGATGCCGCACCCGCGGCACCGCAACTATTGGGCCACTCGTCGTCGGCTTATCGCCAAAAGCCTTGATGAGCGGCCCCCGCCAAGGTTCCTCTTGGCTTCACCGTGGGTTTCCGCCACCACGGCTACTGAGCCCCCCCGCCACGACAAGGCGGGAACCAATTCGGGGGGGTTACTTACCTACCCTACCCACCCCTAACTTAGCACAACAAGGACCGATGACATAAAAAAAACCAATGCAATAATTTAAATAGTTTGTCCCATTATCCTTACATGATCTTCAGGATTAGCGACTTTTTAGTTCAATTTACCATTAAAGCGTGTTTTTTAGTTTTTAGAACTACAATTTATTTGTCTGTAGTATACGTAGTCAAAAATGGTATTGCACATTTTGCTTCGACTCTGTGTCACACGTGTTTCGCTTCGACTCTGTGTCAATTTGTCGTAACTGCAGCCGTCACGCTACGAGTTTTGACATTTAACTATAGCTGCTGTTGCATAAGAACGGCAATAGCTGTCATTATATCCATCTACATTTATTGACATTTTATTTTGAATGATTTTTTTGATAAACGTTTTTTAGTTTTAGGTACCTACAATAATCATCTTTTATAGCCAAAATGCATCTCATGACGATTCCAAGCCCAAACACGAATAGGATACATTGTTTTATTTTGGAGTTCCTGTGCCTACCTTCCGGCTTCATCATCAGATCAGTTCGATGGTACTATTTTTAGGGTTTAGTTTTTTTTCCATTAGGCTACGGAACCCTAAAAATGGACCCTACGGAACCTTTATGGATTCATGTCTGTCTGGCTGTCTGTCCGTCCGTATGTCACAGCCACTTTTTTTCGAAACTATAAGAACTATGCTGTTGAAACTTGGTACTTAAGTATATGTATTCTGTGAACCGCATTAAGATATTCACACAAAAATAGAAAAAAAAACAATCAATTTTGAGGGTTCCCCATACTTAGAACCGAAACTCATTTTTTTTTTCATCAAACCCGTACGTGAAGGGTATCTATGGATTGGTCTCCAAAAATGATATTGAGATTGATAGTATAATTTTTTTCTAAACTCAATAGTTTGCACGAGAGACACTTCCAAAGTGGTAAAATTTGTGTCCCCCTGTAACTGCTAAAATAAGAGAATGATAAAACTAAAAAAAAAAATATGATGTACATTACCATGTAAACTTCCACCGAAAATTGGTTTGAACGAGATCTATTAAGTAGTTTTTTTTTTAATACGTCATCAATCGTAAACCGCAATTTACCAAGTACGGAACCCTTAGTGCGCGAGTCCGACTCGCACTTGGCCGGTTTTTTTATCAGTACCATTTCTTTATAATTTTTTTCATCATATTTTGCTTCATCATAGTCGGTTAACTATTCGAGATATCTTATACCCGTTACCTACTTGGCATTAAGGCGTTCCAGTGGCCATGTGGACTTCTTCCAAATGATACTATCTGAGTGCAAATTATTACTTTATTGATGAAAATACCAAAATCGCTATATGTATGGCTATAATATTTGAGGAGTTCCCTGGATTTCTCCAGGATCCCATCATCAGATCCTGACCTTATGACCATGGGACCACCAGGGAAGAAACCCTAATTGCAAATTGGTCAAGGCTTCTTTGAGTAAACGGGGAACATCTATAAAAAATAAAAAAAGATTCCGACGAATTGAGACCTCCTCATAGTCGTATTCTATCATTTAGCCATTCTTTCTAGCAGCTGCACTTGGTTCCATAACATGGAAATCGAGTAGGTAATTACTACTATCTACGACAATGTGGCTAACCGCAGATCCAACATATCTTGCTTTGGTTCCGCAATCCGCTAGCGTTACTAAGACGCTACAATGTAATTATAAACTAACTAGATTTTACTCGCGGCTTCGCGAAACGCACAGAAACTGTGCAATTGCCGGAAATGGTGTAGCTTTCTATCAATGAATGAATACCAACTGCCATAGATTAAAAAGAACAAACTAACAATTTAACCTCTTTGTAATATTACTTTAGAGTAGGTACCTATTTACCCACTATCTCGAAGTATTGATGATGATGATGATAGGACTCCTTTTTCCGCACTTAGACTCCCATTTGGTCCGCCCAGAAGCTCGGAAGCTTCCTGGGGGCTTCACAGGCTTCGCGGAGCGACCTCACTGTGCCGAGGATTTCTTCACGTTGAGAAGCCACGGCATCGCATTCCAGGATGACGTGGGCGGCTGATTCTTCGACGATAAAGGAGTCCCTGAAAAGGGGACTGTCAGTGGCGCCTATATTAAAAAGATGTTTGTTGAGGAGGTTATGCCCAGTAATTGTTCCTATAATTATTCTGTGGTTATTTATACTCAGGCTTAAAGGGCTTAAAGGCTTAGAAGTGTTTTAATTAATCGCAGGCATACAATCGGTAAAACCATTTTGACTGCCTACAGTCTGTTGCCCATGACCATCTGTTGTTATGAAGTCGACCGAACTTCATAACAACTTCGGTCAATCTTTGGCGAATGGAAAAAGTAGGTACGAGCCTAGCACTATCATATCGGAGTCTCTCTTCGCAAGTTCATCTGCGGCATCATGGCCTAAGAATCTAGTATGCCCTTTGATCCACTGGAGGGTAATACGATTGGAAGTTGATATACTCACCAGTGCGAGATGGCATTCAAAGATTGGTTTTTGTTAGTTAGTTTGTTTTCTAAAGCTGTGAGCTCAGCTAGACTGTCACATAGGAATCTAATACCGTAGTTCTGGATGCCTAAGCGCTTTACGGCGGTTGCGGCTTGTGTTAAGGCAACGCACTTTCACATTGAAAGAAACTGTGTGTACCTAACGGTATGTGAAAGTTAAAGTTGAGATCAAGGGAGTGTGCACCTGAACCGTTTTGTGTTTACGAGCCACCTGTGTAGATACGTACTTCATTGGCGCCCGACTGATCTCTTTCCTCCTCTACTGTTTGTATGGTGTAGTTTTTGTTGAACATAGGTTGGTTTGGTGTTCTGTCACACGGGGCAGCGATGAGAGGTTGATACTCAATCATCCGGTCCAGGATGTTAACGTGTGGACCGGTAAGATTCCTACCCCATATACCCAGATGCATTAGCCTGATGACAGCTAGCACCGCCTCCTGCTGTATGTACAGGTCAAGGGGAGTTATTTGTAGGGCTATCTCCATGGTTGCTGTTGGGGTGGTTCTCATGCAGCCACTGATATTTGAACAGGCCAGTCGTAGGAACCGTTATAGTCTGGTAATGCTAATTGAGAGTTCCGTCCTCGTCTACCAAACCAGAGCGCAATAGGCCTATATTGGCCAGATCACTGCTGCGTATAGCCACAGAGTAATCTTCGGAGAAAGCCCCCATGTTTCACTTATTTTTTATTTTACATTGGTAGAGTTCAATTGTGCTCTTGTTAATTTTGTAGTCAAGGTGCTTGTTTCATAGCAGTTTGCTATCAAGGATCACCCCTTCATCTTTTAGTGTTAATTCTGTGTTGAAAAGTTTTGGAAGCCTAAGGTTTCTTTTGTTGGTGAACATTATTAGTTCTGTTTTCGAGGGGTTAAAGGTTCATGTTTTGTGCACTTACTCTCGATTATTTTGAAGAGGCCCTTCTCATGAGATCGCATAAGATGCTCAAATTACGCCGCAATCTCAACGTATTTCAAACCAATATCTACCGAAGCGAGTAAGAAAAACAAGAACTATACAAATAAGGTCTTATTTGTCTTATTGTCTACAAAGAGCGACTTGTAAAGTGTTCCCTGGGGCTCCGAGGAGGCTAACACGCAGTGGCGTATTTAGGGTGGTTAGGGCACGTGCTTTAGGCGCCAGCCGAAGGGGACTCAAAATCACCAATAGTTAAATTTAAAAAGCCCTGTCTGATTTACCCACAAGCTAAATCACGTATTATTACATTGTAAGTTTTCCCGGACACGGTTTCTCTAACGTCTTTGCTCCCTATCTGTCTAGCGCAATGCATACTACACAAGTTCAATTAATTTACCTGATTTCATTCAACTATTTTTTTAAATTAACATACTAATTTTTCCTTGGTTTTGCGTTGGCATAACTCCATGAGCAGGGGCGCCAAATCTTTGTATTCATCTCTAGTCGCTTGGCAAGCATCGCGGAAAGAGTAAGAGTTTATGATATTTGCCTACCTTCCTTACTCTTTCTCTTTCCGGACAGCCTGTAACGTGCTTAGTAAGGCTGTAACTGACGATCACTTATTACACCATCAGGATCGGAACTAAATCACTCACGAAAACGTTAAATATAAAATGAAAAATATTATTATCGTGGGCTGGGCATGCACAGGCACAGGCTGGACGGGCTAGGGGACACTTATTGAAGGTAGCCTGGGGCGGTCAGAACTCTAAATCAGGCCCTGTGCGCACACACTCAATTGCGGTATCCATAGTAAGCTGTAAACGATATTTTTGTAAATTGTAATTTATACTTTCGTATTTGAGTGCTATAATGGATCATTGTAGAGCGAAAAGTCACGGAGAAAATTAATTCTGGAAACGTTATCTATGTAAACATATAGCATCGCAAAGGTTTTATGAACATACAGTCATAAAAAAAAATATTTCATGATTTTAATTAAGATTTGTGATTGTTTTATTTAATGTATCTGGTTTTTGCATTAAAATAATTTACGAAGGGGCGCAATTATGATGCGTGCCCTAGGCGCCATTTTCTATGAGTACGCCCCTGTTGACACGCGATCTGAACTCATCACACCAAGGTTTACTTACTTTGCCTGCTTAGTACCGAGTAGCTTATGCTTTGAACGTGTTTATTTTTAAGATTACTCTGTGACGAGATGGTACATGTAGCTATAAACTTATACATTATACACGGTAAAGCTCAATAAGTAGGAAGTGGAGGCGAGAACTCTGAATGTTGTAGTAGGTATACCTATCAAAGCCTCCGAGTATGTTAAGAACCTCCTTTTCTAGACTTTATTTATAATTTAAATAATATATACAATTGAATATTTCTAATCTTATGCCTAATAACAAAACAAACTTACATACAAAGGGGAGAGGAAAAGGGGCTCATTGCGCATCAAAACATTCATCCACATCGATGTCAATGGGAAACGTGCCCAGAACGCTGGCAGCATTGCCACGTTGAATGGCAATGCTGATTCTCTGGCTGAAGAAAAGGCCAGCCCTCTGGTCACGCGAACAGTCGACTAACCGTTTACTAATGTCTCGAAACACTCGATGAGCACTCGGACCCCATGGACCTAATGTCTCAACCCCAAACGGCTCAAACATATAACTGCCAATAAGGTTGTTATATTTGCGCCGTTTGAGGTTTTCTGCACCAGCAGCAGCTGCCCCAGCACAGCCCGCCGTGCTAAGAAGATGGGATGGCGCAAGGGTATCGACACATTATTATTATTATTTTTTATTGGGACAATCCCACCGCACTATTCCCAAACCACTGTAACTCCTGAAAGCCAGAATCAACAGTGGCGACCACCAGAAAAGCGCCGAGGCAATGAAGCTCGACGAAGTCCCGGAGAATGAATTTAACTGTCTTGGATCCCGCAACGAAATTAATCAGAAAATAATAACGGAGGAGTAGGAAAAATATAGGAATAGGTATCGACACATGTTGCATCCCACACCAAAGGCCTACCCAACTTCCAAGGCATTATGGTCATCCCGTCCGGTCTCTTCCCATCGTCGCGTGCCAACCCATTGGGTTCTAAAACAGCTGGCACCCCGGCGGTGACTTATACTTATACTTTTCTAGACTAAATCTTTATTAATACCTTGAAATCCAAAAGCCATGTTCACTTACCCCAGTCTCTGAATTAGGAATTAAAAGTTAAAACTTGTTGAACTATACTTTAATGCACTAGAAACATTCTATTAGAGCGTACCGTGGCGATAGTGATTGTCAATAAGTCAAAAATATATGAGATCGACAAGCGATTTGAAAATATCACGTGACACTTTGTATAGATTCTAGAACTTCTCTACTATACTTCAATTTCTTGATTCAGCAATCGCGGGATTCTCACCTTTATTGTAAGTCAGAAACAATAAACAAAAAGAAAATCTACATAAACCTAACAAATGTAAGGCAGATTGATGAACGACGCCGAAAGATTAAGTGTAATTGATAGGAAACCTAATGAACATGTGCGATGAGACAGCCAGACGAACATATTACATTTGCTTTGGACTTAATTATTTCATTATCAGTCAATCGCTCTATTGAGACAGTTACAAGGTTTCACAAAACTAATTGAAATATCAAGGAGCATCAGCTATTAATTTCTTTCAGAGTTATCACCCTCACTAAATTTTTGAAGGTTTCTTTCAATTTACTAAACTCCATTTGCGATAACATTACACGTTTAAATTAGCCCATTTTACAGCCCGTTCAACCGATTTTGACTTCTTTTGCGTTGGTGATACGGCAAATGGTAGCTGTAGTAAATAGTTGGTTTTGGTAACAGGTTTATGCTTTTTATGTCATCCTTATGTTTACGGGATAGAACTCAAAATCGGTTGAACGGACTGTAAAAAGATTTGGAAGCATATCTAATGTTATTTCAAATGGAGTATAGGTGAAAGGAATGATTAGGGTGTTTAGTTTATTCATAAAAATTGGTGGTAAACACTTTACGTAATTATTGTAAAACCGGCCAAGTGCGTATCGGACTTCGCACATTAAGGGTTCCGTACCAAACCGCAAAATTAAGTTCAAATATGAGGCAATTTCAAAGAAATAATCTGATCTATGAATATATTGGTATTTGTTAGTAAGATATATGTAACAATAAACATTATCACCAAATTTCAAGTTCATAGGTCAATAGGAAGTTAAAAAATTCTCCGGTACAAAATTTTGTAAAAAAGCTGACTTTGGTGGCTTCTCATTCCTTTGTTTTCCAATATTTTTTAAAACAAAAAATACAGTATTTACTTACTCAACGAGCCCTAAATAACAATACCCCTCTCTATGGGGTAGGTATTTTTTATCATTTACTCCCTTAAAAACATTTTTTTTTTTAATTGACAATTTGTATGGCTTTGGGTCAATAAGATGCTTATACTGTGAATATTTGAAGACTGTAGCTCCAAAGCTACAGTCTCTCAAAACCGTTTGGCCGTAAAAGCCGTGTGACAGACGACGGAAAGACGGACAGACAGACGGACACGTGAGTGACACCAATAGGATTCCGTTTGGACCATTTGGGTACGGAACCCTAAAAAAGCTTTATGTACTTGGGTAAACTAAAATCAAAAAGAGGATTTGGTGGGGTAGGAAATGTAAATTGAAAAAAAACCAAATGTTTTTTTTCACAATCTTGAAATAAAACATGAAAAAAACTTGGCACCGTTGTTTTTTTACTTTAATTGTTTTTTTTTTTAGAAAAAGTGATACACTAAATTTGGTTGTTTTGTTTTAATTAAAGTCAAATTATGTCAAATCAATGGGTACCTATTCTTATAAACTTAGAAAATACTTAATTTGTTACAATCAGAATCATCTTTTCTTTGTAATTTTTTTTTTTTTTTAATTGGGAAAGCTAATTATTTTAAGACATTTATATACTATTTAACAAAAAAACCAATGGTATTTACTTATTAAACAAAAAAAGAATGTAATATCGACTCACATACGATTACCGCCTTGAGATATTTACATTTTCGTACTCTTGAAAAAAAAAACCTACTTCAGAAAAAAAACTGTTTTTATGAAACGTTTTTTTTCATCTCAGAAAAAACCCGTTTTTTTACAACTCTAGGTGGGGTTGTCCATAATATGAGAAAAGAAAAATGTAGTATAAATGAGCAAGTGCGATTAACACAGAGCTGGCTGGCGACCAGTCATACAACCAGTCATTCATCATACTAAGTACAGTATTTATTCAATGCCCATAATGCCTCACATAGACAGCGACAAATTACGTTTTTTATGGACAAGCAACACGCAAAATACTCTACAGAACTAATAAAACTTTGTTTATGTAAAACTTATGAAAGTGTATGATGAATGTGTATTGGAGTACAATGTATGAATTCAAATGAGAGGTGGAAAGCGCTTGCTTGCATTCGGGGCGGCGAGGCCAAATCGAACTGCGCGGTGGAACCTTGTCTCACGTCCTCCGCCATACGTCAATGTTTGAACAGAGTAATTCCCACTCACGCACTCATTCCACATAAATCTGTTTATGGTAGTGAGGGTAATCTGATAACATTGCATTGCTCTTGTGGCATCGTCATCCTTTGACGTCATGTGTCTGACTTGCGTTGATGAGAATCGATGAATACTGAATCGAGAGCAAGCCGATGTACTCTGTAGGTCGTATAACTGTGTACCTAACTCGTGTTTATCTAAGACTAGCTGTTTCCCGCGGCTTCGCTCCCGTGGACCACCCCACACGACCCGTTTTCGGGATAAAAAAAATTGCCTTTGTCACTCAGGAATAATGTAGCTTACTATTGGTGAAAGAATTTAAAAAATCGGTCCAGTAGTTTCGGAGCCTATTCGGTACAAACAAACCAAAAAATCTTTCCTCTTTATAATATTGATATTGATATAGAAAACATATGAAATTAACTACGCTAATTACATAACTTAAGGCGCAGATACCACAGAGTAGCTGATTTTAAAATGAGAATCACGTCTAAACGGCTAATCGAATTAAAAAAAAATATATATGTTTCATTAGACCATTTTTTTAATAATTTGATCTAAGAAAATTTTGAGTTTTATTCGTATTACATGGTGTAATTAATTTGTAAAGTTATGTCTAATACGGACAAAAACACGACAATCGCACCAAAACCACTGGGCGTATTTTAATGAAATCGACACCATCTCAAAGACAATTTAACTATCTGAATTCCGATCTCAGATTTAAAATCATAGAATAATAAGGAAAGAATAGAATAGAATAGAATAGAATACTCTTTATTATGTACACCATATAAGTTACAGAAAGTATAGACGAAGAAAACATTGCACTGGGTGAAAGTACAAAAAACTACAAAAATTCGGGTCGCGCGGGTGTGAAACGAGTGCGCGATTTTTTTCCTCAAGGTCGTTGGCGTTTGTCGTCGTCTTAAGTGCGAGTTATTAATAAAAATATAATATCAAAGCAAACACTTCAACCAGATTTTTATTTAGTAACAATATGCAGTCCACATAACGAAGTCAATCAATACGGCAGAAGTCCCGAGTCCAGAGCTACACAAAAGCCCGCTTTTCAATGTTGACATTTTCAAATATCTTTTTTAGGCTTAGGGATGAAATGTGAATTCGTCGAAAACTGGAAATTGATGGAATGGAACACAGAGCACCTGTCCATTCAATATTTCATATTAAATTTCCAACGAATAGGTACCAGTTGTAGGTATCGGTTTATTTTATTTGAACTGAATTTATTTATTCATTGTTGTTGAATTGAATAAGTTCAACATAAACTGACCACGCTCGAGCAGTGGAAATGTATACGGGGATCGAACGGTTTGCATTTTCCATGAAGCTTTCTCCTAGCACGAACTTTCATGCAATGGCATTCAAATAATTGAACAACATTCATTATACTAAATTAATAACCCTTTTCGATTTTATATTACAGGACATTAAGGCATGATAGGTAAAATAATAATATCAGGCAGCGAAACAAAGCTTCACAATATTGATGCATCAATTTAATTTCCATTTATTTTGTGAACGTAATCGGCTTATGAAGCCTTCGCTGCAGAAATCTGTTGTTTTTCCCCGACTACGGCGAAGCAAAAAGGAGGGTCATGTTTTTATATACCTACCTCTCCAATCCTGTACCGCTACTTTACAAATAAAAACAAATATTTCGGCTACTAGAAAATGTTTCAAATTCGCAACTTTGAAATGGAAACATAACTTCGTTAACTTCGTAAATAAAACAAGAAAGATTTAAAATGTGGGAGGTTTTATGTTTGATATTCGAAATAACATAATTTGACTTTTAGATTACATCGATCAACTTTTTAGTAAATTCGTATTTGTAGATGTCTATTTATGTTTCTAATAAGCCGACTTTTGAACAGGAACGCATTGTATGAGCGTATTTTCATTATGTTGTTTTAAATTAGGAACGAAGTATATGTTTTTTTACTCCTGTGCAGGATGCGTAAACATCCCGCTCCGTGAGATCCCGTCGACAGGTCAGGAAGCTTGGTACAAGCTGGAGGCACGCTCCCAACGCTCATCAGTGCAGGGCCGCATCCGCCTGCGCCTGTGGCTATCGGCAAGGGAGGCCGGCCGTCACGACGATGACAACTGGCAACAGGTAACAACGTCATTCAACGCCACGTTCACAGCTCGTCTATTTGCCAATGTAGTCTAATGGTTCTATGTGATGTGTTCATGCTTTTTTTTCTAGAAGGGACACTAGGCTGTCCATGTGCTTTGTAGCGCATGAAATGTGGTGGCCAAATATAGAAATTAATTACGAAACTGGCATTTCGATTTAGTGTGTTAATGTGTCAGGGTAAGTGGATAATTTTTTAAAAGATCTCCTCCAGGCATTTCAAATAAAAGGTCGATGTATACATAATCCTTCCTGGCTAATTACTTAATAGATGACAAAGACAGAGATAGCTTTTGTAGTCAGAGTTCATTGAAATTAAATAATAGTATTTTCCTAGCGTCTGTATTTGTTCCTTGACAACAATGTGGACTGTGGACATCGCATCTGCACAACAATCGAAACTGCTGTGCTCCTCATTTGCACATTGATGTATTCACAGAGTTGTCAGCTGGCGCTGAAACAAATAAACATCTACAACATAAAATTTAACAATAACTCTGATGGAGTATCACTCATTTGTATTCATCGATAGTTTGTTGACTCAATGAATATCAAAGTACCATTTTCAATACGAAAAATACGTATTATGATTGGACGCAAAGTTTGATCACTGGAAAAGACTGGAAACAAACAAAACGTATTAAGTAGACTTTATGCGTAGAGCCAAACAGACGTGAAATCGAAAACCAAAGCGCTTTTCCGTCCGAATACAAAAGTACAATCCAACGACGTCATTTTCTTCTTGCTTCGTTTAGCCTAATTTTGTACTTCAGTGGCTCTGATATTAATAACGGTGCCTTCTTAATATCGCAGAAAGATCTTGGCTTAACCAGCTTTAATAAATGAACAATAAAGATAATCGCTCTGACGCGGCTTATAGGCTTACATATCAATATTGCTGATCCACGGAGCCACTGCACCGTACATAAAACATTTTATTGGCTTTTGAAGCGAACCATTAGTTGATGTATGAAGTATAGGTGTATGGGCCGGCTTTGTGTAGCAGCGAACATAGCGCTATCGTCAGGGCAGAGCCGCATGTCGACCTCGCTTCATCACTCATGTTGTTATTTTGGACCATACTGCCTCTTTTATTTGCTTAACAACCCGTACCGATATAGATTTATCAGCGACAATGTCATGTTATTATTAGCGTTGAATTTCCCATCGAATTTATACCTTTTTCTGGAACACTTAGCAATTATTTATAGTCCGCATTATGATCACACCGTGATAAAGTGGCAAATACCTACGTATCACCTATTCATATTGAAATATTGAAATCAATAGAACAACCAACTGCACTGTTTACTTTATTTCATATTCACATGTATTGGTATTTAATTGCAGGCACCTCCGCGTATTTACAATAACTTAGATAAGAATCAATTTCCATTTAAGAATCTCTTACCGTCTCGATAAAGATTCTTCAGTATCTCGATAACGTATTCAAAGTATTCAGTGACTGAATCTTTCTGTTAGCTCCGCGTAATCAACTGTGCGAGCGACTGAAGCGAAATTGCGATTACACGATAAATCCAATTTATTCCTCATAGGTGCTTTTTTCAGTGTGACTCAGTGGGACTGGCTCTTGTACGCTTCAAAACTTTTCACATACTCAATTTATTATTTAGGTTTTGAGCTTTTTTTATTACTGAGAAATCTCTTTTAAATGAAAAAGGTCGTTTAATCCGGACCCAAGAAGTAGAGTAAAGTCAATCAGACTCGGCTTTCCGCATTTTACTCTTAGGTACTTTGGTCCTAATGTGTTTACTCGAAGGAGCTGACTAAAAGAGGACCTAAAGTAATACTTTATAGACTTCTATATTTTATTTACATATACTGTTGAGGATCTTTATAGCTTGTAAATCTTTGCTTGATTGATATGACGATACGTTTGAATGAAATCCAATATTAAGATATAGCTGTACCGTCGACACGATGAAGAAGATTAGGAAATATTATTATGCTCTAAATTAAAGCTATACATCATTGGTAAGGTGCGCCAACACGAGCGCCTGTTCGGCGTTCTGCTGGCTCACGAGGTGGAGCTGCAGCGGGCTGCTGCTGCAGCCGCCGCCGCCGCAGCCGCTGTAGCTGCCGCCGCCGGGCAGCCTGAGCCCAGCGCCGCTACGCCCACTCCGCCGTGGGACGGGGACCTGTGTGGTGCTGCACAGACACTGCTGCATCAGCATGCTATACAAGGCGACCTCAGTGCGCTCCAGGCGTCTATTGCTCGTTTTGCTGCAGCTTGCAGACTCAATGCTGATGCTCCTCTTGATCCCAAGTAAGTCTATAGAAGTGACGATACACAACAAATTCTAGCCTTTATTCACAAACTTACATACACCTATGATCATTTTACACAAAATATTTTATTTTATATAATATTAGAGATCGGTAGTGGTTTCTAGCATATCCTATGCTAGAAAGCAATACAAACTCACTCACACCCCCAGACCATTCCACCCGTCACTATCGTGAGTTTCCTGCTCTATGTTGGGCCAGTGTCTATCTCAGGTTATCCTGGTCCCCACCAACGCACCAGTCTTCCCCTGTGGTATAGATGGGTCATGGATATAATAATGAATTTCGTTTGCTTAAGGTACATGCACAAGTTGCTGATCGAGTTGGAGCGCGCCTGGTGTGCCTGTGAGGCCATATCTGGCAGTGGCAGCGGTGACTCTGGCTCGGGAGCTTCTCGTGACGAAGAGCGCTGGCTTGCTGACTGCTTCGGCGAGTATGTGGACCGCGCGCTGCATCAGCTGCGCCTGCACCGGGACCTGTATCCTGTGCTGCACCAGTACAGCATTAACAAGTGAGATTATATAATTCGTGGGCTATCGGTACCTTCAAATATTACTTCTACCTATTATTTTATACAAGATCGTAAAATAAAAGAAAAATATTTGGATTCTAAACGTCTATAGATAATAATGAGCAAATGGTAAGCGATAGCGATAAGCGATAGCGTTTTTGCAAATCCACCAAGTGATGCTCCTCCGTTCAATAATGATGAAAACTCACTCATGCATTCGCACTGATATTTGATTACTGAGTATATTTCTATCACTTTGGTGAAATGGTTTAACTCCATAATATGGCGATCCTGTGTCATTATTAGGATCTGTTTATTCGAAACCACTAAACCAATGCTGCATTTAGTTGGTGATACCTAGAATTATATTATTTTGAAAACCGTGCTGTGGGTGTGTGTGTACTTTATCAGGCTATATCGTAATTGAATGGGTACTTTCCATTCCTATTTAGTCTCTCAAAGCGAACTCTTACACGCACGAGATTCGATTTACTCGTGCTCGTGGCATCTGTCTAGATAAAACCTTTTATTCCGACCGTACTTTGATATTCAACACTACGAGCGAAATTAAGATCACGTAAATTCAATGATAATTCTACTTAAAGAATTGTATTTATTTAGTTCTAGCGAATTTGCCTCGTGAAGTTTATTTTTATGATATGATCCATCTTTTATTATCCATTATCAACCTTTGGTCTTTACTAGTCAAAGAGGATTGAAATCTCAGACTAAGTAGGTATGCCTGTTTTAGCAATTAATCTGTTGTTGATAAGCTCTTTAAAATATGTATATTGATAGAAATACCTATCTAAATATTTTTGTTTTCCTCTGAAGTTAGTTATGTCAGTCTGAAAGACGGTACCCATAATCCCATAAATAATAGTACCTACCCATAATAGAGGATGGAATCCCCCTCTTGGCATAAAACTTTTAGGCTTAATACTTATTGTTTGGCATAACGCTTTCGCATAACTTTTATTAGCATAATAATATTGACGCATACCTAATAATACTTTGGCATAATGCAAAGGTTAGCATAACTGTCAGTCGCTATAATTTTTGGCATAATTTGGAGTTGCATACTATTTATTCGTCTATTGATCATGAAAGAAAAATAAAGAAATTGGTGTCATATACTAACATTATTTATTATAATTTGGGAACAAATCTATTGGATTAGACTAAGGTGCGGCGGGTGTAACCTTTGGGCCAGCTTTGACCCGTGAACATTTTTGTTTTTATATGAGTTATATGAACGCAAACAATAAAATGAAAAACTTACCGTATGTGCGTTTGTAACATTATGCTTTATAAAATTATGCTTTATTATTATTATTTCAAAAGTATTTATGGCAATGAATATTATGGCAAAACAGTTATGCCTAATAATATTATGCGTAGGTAATGATCATTATGCTGAACTTCGTTATGCCAATGTAAATTATGACTGTATATTTTATGCTTATCGTTAGTAAACCAATAGTGGACTCAACTCGGTAATAAACTGACCGTGAAGCACCGGAAGGCTTACCTTTCTGCTCTTCTCACTAAATCAATATTTTCCACTACCTATAAGTCAGATTTGATTGGCTGTTAAATGTTGCGTGCAACGTAAACCTCAGGAATAAACAAAATAAATACCATGTTTCTTGACAAGTTTACAATAAAATCTACCCTTGTAATCTTTAGGGTGTTGTAATAGTTGATTGAAGCATAAGGAATACAAGTTGGTTTGGACTATGGCGTGTCGGCATTAATTTAGCATAACTATGATAAAATTTCGCTTATGATTTATACGGATTAATAATTGCACGATACCGCTACCTGTGTTTCCCTTTCCACTAAACATATTCAAAGCGTAAATTACTAGAATATTTTGGGTACTAAACAGTTTACCTCATATTTATACGGCACGGAATGATGTAATTAAATATGAATTAATTCATTGGTAGGTACGTAATATTGGACCTTTGTAATGCGGTAATGTAATTAATTTGGATCTGAAAGTTAATATCTTAAATACTGTTGTTGATAATCACAATAATATTGATTACGGTGTGTTGATTAGATTGTGTATTATAATTACTATTAATGGTAGCTCACAATGGTCCAAAATGCGCACTTATCAAGTTACCTAAACGTTTACCCACTTACTAATAAACACGGAATAAAGTTATACCAAGTATAAACCTATGAAAATGTATGGTATTTCCTTTGTTATTCCTGGTATAACTTTATTCCGTGTTTATTAGTAAGAGGGTTCGTGTTTAATGTTAATACAACACAAAACTAGTTCTCCTAGTTGAAGTTTAAACTTCCAGAGTATGCTTGTAAACTACCCACAATTAAACTTGGGAATGTAATTGGGTACAAAAAAATCGATAAAGTTGCCTGCAGAGAAAGCCCTCCTCCCGCGCGTGGGTGTCATGGGCGTCAGTTAGCATGAACAGCATTGTTCTGCTTTCAGCTAGTCAAATTACCACGTCTATAAACTGTAGCGGTTATTCTGGGCTCAGCATATTAAACATTCGACGTAGGTATACGAACGGGGCAATGTAAAATTCACAAAGCACTTTTCAGTCGATAGCTTGTCGACTAATACCTAACCACTGAACAATTTATTCGCTCACCTCAATGTTTGTTTTTGTACCACTTCACTCAGCATTCCCTGGTCTATGACTGAGGATAAGCTTTCAAAAGTGAAAAAATTATCCAATTAGGTTGAGTGGGCACTTCCAAGATTACCCACTTCAAGAACAAACAATATTTCTTTTCTTTATTATTTTCGTTCAGATGCGGTGAATGAAAGAAAGAAAGGAAAAAGAAAGCTATGTTTTACATGAAAAATAGCCATTTGATAGCCCTTTATTGGCAATAAACGGAGGGTACGTTTTAAGTTCTTTAACTTTAGATGTATCGATACACTAATATGCTTACTATTAGTCTCTATGCTATAGTATATGCTTACTTCACGCCAGAACAGCTGCTTAGCTTGTATCAAGCGCAAGTTCGATCATGCATGGAGTACTGTTCTCATCTCTGGGACGGCTCTGCTAAATACCAACTTGATGCACTAGAGTCGATCGAAAAGCGGGCCAAGAGGTTCATCGACGATGAGGCATTGGTTAATTCAAAGCTCCAGAGCCTTGAACATCGTCGCCGAGTTGCCAGCTTGTCGATTTTTTATCGATTACATTTCGGGGAATGTGCGATGGAATTGCATAATCTAATTCCACCCAGCCCGTTTCATCATCGGACTACCAGACGTACGGCGATGCGCCACCGGTACATGGTGGACATCCCACCCATACGCACTAAACGTTTTGAGAATACTTTTATTATGCGTACAGCTAAGGAGTGGAATTCCCTGCCGGAGTCTGTGTTTCCCGATAGCTACAACCTAGGGGTCTTTAAGTCAAGAGTGAATAGGTTACTTCTAGGCAAGCGTGCTCCATCATCGACCACATCATCGCTTACCATCAGGTGAGATGGTCTTCAAGCGCGAGCCTATATAAGATAAAAAAAAAAAAAAACTATTTTCAAATATTTGGAATCGTAAAGACTGACTCCAAATTACCTTTTCTAAAATAACAAGTAAAATTTAAAGCCCCCGACACGTTTTTATTTCATGCTACATAATTTATCTGGTAAAAGACACGCTTCGATCTACAATCTATTGAACACGTAATTACGACACGATATCTTGCGAAAACACCCCGATTCAATCAGTAAAACGTCCAATAACTTTTGAACGGGTGAACCGATTTTCATCAAACATAGCTAAGAACACTCAGGATCAAAATTGGTTCGTCATTTTTGGAGCTATGATGCCACAGACAGATACACAAATTTACAATCACACAGATACACACGTCAAACTTATATTATAACACCCCTCTTTTTCCGTCCAGGGTAAAAATTACATGTTAATGGTCTAATATTTTTCTCTTTGTAGTTTTTTATATGGAAGTCGGTAGTATTTTTTTGAAAAAAAGATTTTTATTTTACCATTTTAGTTGTATCTACCTAATAGGCAAGTTGTTTAGTAAGTACCTATAACGCAAGAATAGATTACCCGAATAACATGAAACTTGAACATAATCGGTGAAATGAGAAATCTGCGTACCCCTTTCGAGCGTACTGGCGTGATGTTATTTTATGAAATGGTATAAACAATAAACAGACAAGCGATTGCAGCAGTCCCGAGAGATTTGCCGTTATTTATTGAAGAGTTCTGTTGTATATCTTCGAAGTTCTTCATCAGATCTTCATCAAATTACCATACGGACTAAACGTTTTGAAAATACTTTCATTATGCGTACAGCTAAGGAGTGGAATTCCCTGCCGGAGTCTGTGTTTCCCGATAGCTACAACCTAGGGGTCTTATAGTCAAGAGTGAATAGGTTACTTCTAGGCAAGCGTGCTCCATCATCGGCCACATCATCGCTTACCATCAGGTGAGATGGTGGTCAAGCGCGAGCCTATATAAGATAAAAAAAAAAAACTAAAAAAAAAAAAATGGGATCAATTTCGGCATTCTTTCAAACAAAAAAGAATTTTCAAAATCGGTCCACAATTGACGGAGACATCAGTGAACATACACAAAAAAAATAAAAAATAAACAGAACCTACATGAAGTCGAACATAGAACCTCCTCCTTTTGATAAGTCGGTTCAAAATAATGTTGAATGCACTATTTCTAGGTTGACGGTTTTATTAACTTGCCTACTACTATCGTATACCTACATGCATTGTTCTTGTCATTCGCCTAGCTCATAAATGTCTAATCGTCATTCAATCGATATTGCGGACGCTAAAATCGCACTCAGTTGAAAATATTAAATTAGTTCAGAGGTGAATGTAAAATATAGACATTCTAAGAAAGGCTATAGAGCAGTAATATCATTTAAATGGATCTGGTAAGTTTAAATTGAGTTATTGTCTTTAGGTTGGAGTATCTGCTACGCTGCTTGAGCCAGCTCTCACAAATGAAGGCTTTCTGGCGCTGCTGCCCCTTTAACAAGGAAATCAGGCAAGTGGAACCATTCTATTACCCGAAATCTTATATACTTGCTCGTTATTTCAGCTATCACACATTATGAATCCTACGAGTAGTATTTACAAAAGCTCATGGATTTGGCAGTGCAATACAGTTATATAAATTTTATATAGATACTAACATCTGCCAGCGGCTTCGCCCTTGTGAAAAGTATTTTATCATCCCAAGGGAACATTATACCAGCCTGTGTGCTATTCCAGACTATAATCTGTTCTTGTGCCAAATTTCATGAGGATCCGTTCAGCCGTTCCGGCGTGATAGAGTAACAAACATACATCCATCCAAACTTTCGCATTTATAATCACACTATTATAAGGGCGAAAGTTTGTGAGTGTGTTTGTATGTTTGTTACTTCTTCACGCTCAAACGGCTGGTCGGATCTAGATGAAATTTGGCACAGAGATAGATTATAGTCAGATATAGCACATAGGATACTTTTTATTCCGGGATTATTTTTCCTCGGTATAATTTTTGACTTTCACGCAGGCGAAGCTGCTGGCAGACGCTTGTATTATATATATATATATATATAAGTAAGATATAAAGCCCGGAGCTTTTTTTTGTGAGTAAATTCTGCTTTGTACTATATTGATAGAATGCCACTAAACTTCCCAAATATTTGAATATTTTAAAATGTTTGTAACTACGAATACATTCGGACTACCTATACGCCACTTAAGACAGCATTAGACAAGCGTAAATTATACGGAAGAGCGTGGCTTCATAGTTCTCGCAGTATTTTTCGCGAGATTAAAGTCAGCTTTTCACCCTCGCCAAATGAGTTGGGGGAAAGGATCTAGCACAGCATTTTCTGAATAATTGCCTTTGCAAATGGGGACGTTAAATAGCTGTGAAAATGGATCTGTGTGGTGTAGCCAGATTAGACTTTTTAAGACTGTTTTGTTTTAAGCTTTTGAGATTGAGATTTCAAAGGAACCAGTGCGGAAGTATTCTAAAACAAGTTATTAATTTTACTGGGGGGTGACCATAAGCTCTTAGAGCGGTATCAATTTGAGATCGAATAAGGGACAGATGTATCTGACGTGTATACATCTGTCACTTACTCAATCTCAAATTGATACCGCTCTAAGAGCTTATGGTCACCCCCCTGTTCCTGTGGTGACAAATTGCTAACATTATCGTAATAGTCGCATTTTAGAAACGACAGACTTAGATCATAAGAATGATGCAAAGGTCAAATTTAAAATCAACAGACATATTCTTTATTGACTTCTTGCATCGTGTGGGCACATGGGCCACTATTATTGAATCCAGTACACAAAGGCAAAGTTGAGCAATAAACTGACAATAACTGATGATAACAGGAGCGAGATCGTGAGCGCGCTCCGCAAAGGCACCTCGGAATGGTACGAGGCGCTGTGCGGCCAGGACACGCACTCTGAACGAGGGGAGGACCTCGTCAACCTCATCACGCTCATACAGATCGACTTACAGCAGGGACTCACCTACTACCATCCGCTGTTTGAGACGTGAGTTTAATAATACTTAACCCGTTCAGTGCCCGAAACGTGGATCTACGAGAGACACAATTGCTTTTTATGATTGTTGACGATAGATTTACGAAACACCAATGTTTCAGCAATCGATTTTCTGGTGACAAACGCAATACAAAATTCCCAGTAATTGTTTTTTATACCTAAGCATGGCCGATAAAGCATCAAACGTTCTACGTTTAAATTTATCTATGAAGTATTCTATTTCATCCCTGATTTATCTTTACTTTAGCCTACGCTTTTAATCTTCTGGCTCGTACACTCTTATCTACGAGTCTAATTGCGGCTCAAAAGCTAACAGCCGGAACCAAAGCCCTTTGCCTAAGTTCCAAATAAGCGGTCTCCGTCAAAGACTCTTGAGACGAATTCGTCAAAATTTTCCTCTTTCAGTCGATTTAATCAAGATTTGATCACAGTTTATTATTGTGAAATAAATAGAAGGTTAACCTTTGGTATGTGTTAATATTTATTTATCGATGTTCATCCCGGGCTGTCCTTTGTGGCCGTACCCATTCTTCACGATCAAGAAATGAAAGAAACTGAGGCCGGGAAGTATTGGAGTCCCCAGTGATTTATGCTATTTTTATTTTCCGTTGTACGAAATATCACATGCCTTTCTGTTGCAGGACCAATAACGTGCCATACTTCAGCATAGTTTTCAACCAGATAGACAAAATGGTAAGTGGACAATTAGGTTACGTTTCGTTGGCTGTGGTGCCTGGCGCACTCGTATTCAATCATTGTCTAGAGCTGGCTTTACTGTTTCTAAAACTGACTATCTGTTACGGGCAGATCTGATCAATGTAGCTAGGTACATATTCAATACTGGGTTTGATTACTAATCTTTGTGCATTACGTATTAATGATTTGACTTGTACTAGGGTACATGTTCTAGACGTATCGTCAGGGTACCTACATTATGTAGCTAATGGAAATTAAATGCGACGACTAGTCTAGCTACTACCTTTGTCCAACGATACACAACTGCTGTTTCTCATGTTGCATAAGTAACGCAACGGGTGCATACCGCGCTTCTTTCCCACCAATCATGTACTTTCCTTCATTATACGATGCATATTTAAATACCTAACTATGGGAACGGGTTATTGCAAATTGCGATGTTTTTGGTTTTTGTAGAAATTGCAAACAATACCTACACGATGCCTTGATTCATATTTAATGTATTAACATGCCTGTAAATAACATTTATTTTATTGTAGTTAATTGGCAAGTCAAGTTAAATTTTAAAAACCCCGACACGATATCTTGCGCAAATACCTCGATTCAAACAGTAAAACGCCCATAACAACCAAACAGCTGAAAAAATATCTAAGAACACGCCCGATAATGTCAACATTAACACAAAAAAGTAATAAATCTGAATCGGCTTATCTGTTTAGGAGCTATGATGCCACAGACAGATACAAAAATACACAAACATATAGTCCAGAGTCCTCCCAGTACAAACTTATATTTTTCCGTCGGTGGTTAAAAATGGGAAAGTCAACTTTTGTTCCAATGATACGTCACCTATCAGCTATCATCAATAAAAGGGTAAAGTCAACTTTTGTTCCAATGATACGTCACCTATCAGCTATCATCAATAAAAGGGTAAAGTCAACTTTTGTTCCAATGATACGTCACCTGTCAGCTATCATCATAAAAGGTTAAAGTCAACTTTTGTTCCAATGATACGTCACCTATCAGCTATCATCAATAAAAGGGTAAAGTCAACTTTTGTTCCAATGATACGTCACCTATCAGCTATCATCAATAAAAGGGTAAAGTCAACTTTTGTTCCAATGATACGTCACCTATCAGCTATCATCAATAAAAGGGCGCCAATTTCCCCTGAAAATGACCCCATGCTTAAACGTAGGGATAGTGATAAAATCTCTATCCTTATTAAAGCGGCTAATTTACACACAGCATTTAGAGTTATGAGGCGAAAAATTGCAGACTTGCCATCATCTGTTGTCGGTCTCAATTCCAATATTTGACTGTTGTTGTTGTATTTGATATTAGATTTGCTTTTATTCGTCGTTTTATGTTGCCTTGAACATGTTTACGTACACACGATACATAGGTAACAACGGAGATTAATATCGGCAACCCTGTTGGTTAAAGAGATTACTTTCAAAATCCCTCTGGTGTATTAGGATCCGTTTCCAAAAAACCTCTTGGTAATAGGGATTAGATTACGGGTAAAATATACAAAATACTTAAAATAAAGGTTGTTTTTAGCTGTCGGAGGATGTGAGGCAGTGCGTGGAACACTGGGTGGTCGAGGGCTGGTGTGGTGTCGTTGAAGAACCCATGTACGATGAACATGGAAACGGTGGTAAGTTTTTAATATTTCATACTATCTGTGCGCGCGCTTCGCTCCCGTCAACTATCTACCCTACCCTACTTACCTTTCAACATAACAAGTTTTTTTCTGGGGTCATTCTTCCGCGGAGAATCTTAACACTGCCATTCAACAAATGATTTCAAATGCACAACGCCATCTATCGAATTTGGAGTTCAACTGTCCGAGTTCAATTGCGTGTGTTGTGATAATTTTACTTCTTGAACACTTTAAATTCATCTAACTTTTGATAGAGTGAACCGATTGCGATGAAACAAAAACTGAGTAATACTTCAAGCTACACACTTTATAAAAGTTATCTACATTGGTTTCGTACATTTTACGATGATGCGTGCACAAATAAACAGACAAACAGACAAAAATTCCAAAAAAGCTGGAAATGGGTTCTGTTTGTTATCCATTAACACCCTGGTATTTTTTTTTGGAATTATTTTCGATGTACAAAAACTACTTTTCTACAGATTTATTATAATTATGTACCTATTGTTGATTGATGATGATTATAGGTATAACAAATATTGCCAAAAATTCTGAACAAAACAATGTTACTTATAGGTAGGTATAGTACAATTTCGGCCAACGTTCATATATCCCTCTCAAGGGTTTTCCATTTTTTACATGAGTGGTCCCAGACTATATCCAAGTTATGACACGGCGGTGCTATCGATAAAATGGCTGGCAAAAATATTTATCTACCTCAGTAACCTTTCGTAAAAATATCCGAGCAAAATATTGTACGCTTTTGCACAGCATTTTTGCACGGAACGCATTCAACATTTTTATCAATTGAATTTGTTTAATATTTATAGAAACATATTACAAAAAAAAAAAAACTCCATACTCGGCTGTCGGAAACTCAGCACTCGGCACTCTGCAAGTCAATGAAAAACAAATATCGTGCATCCCTTCACTTACCCTATTCAAATAGCGACGGTGGTCCCCATACACATCTTCTTGCGTATTCAATGCCGAAAAGGCCGTATACTTATTTCTTTTTTACGTAAAACTTATTGAAATTAAACTGACAGCTATAATTATGTGTGGCCAAATGTCACTGAAAGATGCTGGCTTCGAAAGGTCAACGTCGTTTAACTCATAGATATAGTATGTACAAGATACACAGAGTCAGATGGAAAACGAAACCGAAAATATAAAATCTATGTGTGAGGGAATTTGTCCATGTGTTAGTTAAAAAAGTGTTGATAAAAAGTCCATGTTCAATATCGATATCGATACTTGGTGAACACCTTAAGAACCACGATTGCTGGGCAAAAACCATGCTTTGCTTTAATTAAAATACAAATTACAAAATAATATCTCGCATGTATTTAAAATACGAAATACAAAATATTTTTAAGTCGTGTATTTAAAATGTAAAGTACAGTATTTTAACTATTTTTATTTAAAATACAAATAACAAAATATTCATTCATTGGTCATTCATCGTGACATTCGTACTAATAAACTTAATCAATACACAGAAGTTCGGTGAAAATAACCGTTTGAAATGAAAATGATAATTTACAAGGTACTTGAAAATTTGACGTACGCGGTCGCCATTTTGCTTATGAAAGCTATCAAGCGCTATTTTCTGCTGAACGCATCTATTAATAAAATCGCTGAATGTATTTTGAAGCCACAAGTATTTGAAGTACTAATAAAAAAATACCGCAGTCAGGTATTTGAAATTGACGACACGGTTGGCGTAGTGGTTGAGCGATCGGCTGCTGCGCTGCGTGTCGCGAGTTCGATTCCCGCACGGAACAAATATTTGTATGGCCTGCAGATAGTTCAATGATAAATGATATTATTTCTGTAAGTTGGTTTGTACAAACACGTTTACATATTTTATAAAAGTAGATGAGGTCTGTTAGAGGTATCTAGATGGTTTGAAAACTAACACTAGGTTGGCCACTAACTAACCATACGATAGGAAGCGTCATTCTTACAGGCACAATTAAAGTAGGTATAGATTACTTCATTAGAAGTCGTCGATGTTTTCTTTGTATGCAGTATTTCGATTCAAAATGTTTACTACATATTGTAGAGTTTTTATTTGGAGACCATCCATCTCTGTTTAAAATTCGAATCCATTTTTCTCTTAATACAGAATTATTTGGGAATCTGTAGGTACATAAATATTATATATTATTATTTACACAACAGAAAAAATTGCTGATGAGCAGAGCACTGATGTATTCTAGCCACTGTAAAACTAATAAATGCATACAATTATAATGACCCTAAATAGACTCCGCACTCGGGTTGGCCACAGCAAGGACAACCTCCTCAGGTGGGGGTTCTCTGATGGCATTAGTCTTCAGTGCTTATGCAGCATCTCTCCGCAGACCATGGCCCATCTCACGGAGAGCGCAGCATGCCCTGTCACCTGTACTTACGAAGACCTTATGACTGCGTCACCGAATGGTATTGCCGTGGCTGAATTCTGGGCCAAACACAATATTTAACTTTTTATATTTGCCATCGACACGCTAAGGAGAAGAATATAATGACATTCCTAAACCTACTCAAAGTAACAAAACATCAAAACAATCCGATTTTTTTTTGAAAAATAAAGGCAACAATAAACATGCAACTTTAAGTACAGTTTCGATAAAAACATCTTCTCAATCGTAACTTAAATCTATTTTAACAAAACCTGACTAAATAAGTTTGTATTCATGTCATGATGTCACTAAAAATTATTAAGTTTTTATCGATACTCATGACGTCACCGCTTTGTCAAGCCCTAGCGTAAACAAACAATTTACTCTTTTACATAATATTTTCTCCAATTTTGTTTATATATACGAAATATACTTATATATAACATTGGAAATCAATATACTATTGTAAGAATCTTTTTCTGAGCCGATTACTAGCAGAAATTCGTCAAAATATGGTTCAAAACAATCCAAGGACAAAATTGTATTTACCTGTGAAACGTGTATTTATTGGGGTTATTTCGTCTTGTAACGTCACATTCACTCACAGAACAAGTCACCATAATTGTATAATTAATATTATCAATTTAAATCTAAAGATTATTATTTAAATGCAAGAAATTCACCGCGGCGTAAAACAGATTGTCCGCTAGGTTTACTTATTCGCGAAAAACATGACATATCGGTACGTCATTCACGCTCTCTTTTTCTCTTGGGTGGTTTGTACTTGATTAGGATTTCTCGCTCGCACGCTTCGTGTATCTTTTTGCGTAGCAAAAAAAATTCTAAATCTATGGTTTAACTTATATATATATTTAGGTGCCAAATTAATAAACTAGAGTTAAGCGAGCATTACGGGCACATCTGGCACCCTCGTCAGCTTTCAAAGATGTACCTATTATTAAATATTTTGCTAAACCTGGAAAATGATTAGCTTTTAGGTAAAGGAAAAATGTAAGTTTAAGTAATCGGCCGTTTTAATGCTTCCTAGTGATTTGGGATCCTTATATTTAAATACCTATTATCCTGGCATAACCTCCATTTTACTAATGAAAATGTAAAACAGACTAAAACAGCAAAGTTAGTCAGCAATAATGCTTGATTTTATATATAATGGCTCAATTTATGCAAACCCACTGATCGATTGTGATAGTCGCTAGTACGCTTACTAGCGACTCTCTGACAATCATTCTCAAGGTTGAGTGACCTTTGTTTAAAATAAGCACATTGTGACCTCTTTATGTCTCTTGTCAGGTATTGTTTTCCAAAATTAAACAGGGGTCAATCAACAGTCAATTGTTTTAACAGTAATAAAAGGTGTTGCAGGTGTTGTTTTAATATGTATAAATGTAACATGAGTATTTAAACAGCTTATTATTTTTATTTTTTGTTTTGTTGTTTGGTTTAAACAATGCACCTGCCATGTTATCTCTTCACCACCCTTGGTTGATTGGTAGAGAATGCCTAGGGCAATAAGTCCGCTATTGTACCTTTGATAGTGTAGATTATAGTGGACGTTGAAATTAGCGTAGGTTATCATTTTCGGAGCACCGAAGTGGCTATTTCGATGGTCTTCTACCTGCCATCCAGAACTTTATGTTGAAAATCGAATCCATAAAAAATGTATACATAATTCTGATGTTTTTAAATATTTCTGATTAAGAATTTGAATTTAAGAGCTTGTCAAATTCTACTTAGTAGGTACTAAAGTTTGAAAAGTTGGCGTGCCGAAGTAGAGTTTCACAACTTCTCTACTTTGAATTTCTCAATTCAGAAACCGGGGTAGACATGTGTCTTTATAATTGTTGCCTTGTTTGTCAGTATGTCTGGTGACGATCGCGAAGACGCTGCCGTTTGAAGTGCTATCAGCCGTGCGTGAGCTTTGCGCCGCGGCCGCGCTTGCGCCGCAGCCACAGACGCACCCCCACGCACCACACGACCCGCCACCAATGCTGCTAGACGCGTACCTGTAAGTATTGTAAAAAGCTACACTGTTGTCAATCTTCAGAAATTTCTGAGTCTGTGAAAATAGCAATTATTCGGACCACTACATCCAGAGATTAATGTTCTTTTACAAAATATATAAACTATAGCTACTGCCCGCGGCTTCGCCCGCGTGAATGTCGAAAATTATTCCAAGGGTAAATATTACTGGGATAAAAAGTATCCTATGTGCAATTCCAAACTATAATCTATCTATGTGCCAAATTTCATCCAGATCCATCCAGCCATTTTAGCGTGAAGAAGTAACAAACATACAAAAAAACACAGACACAAACTTTCGCCGTTATAATAATTAGTGTGAAACAAATTTACTTCGAGAAATAATATTACATAATGATGAAATTATGATATCAAATTCTGAACTAAAGTGCTGAAAGAGAATTAGTAATTAATGAACCATTAACAGATCTATTTTCACCGTTTTTCATATATCGGAGATTTGCCAGGCACTAAAACTTCCCTGGGTGCGATTTCAGGTTAAATTCTGTCCGTCCTAAATTCTATTTAAATTTGTCCAGTCGTCGCGACATAATTGAGTTACGAAGTTTCCCATTTATGATATTAGCGGGATCACAAATCTGTTCGGAGATTATATTACGATGAATCGACTAGGTGTTACAGGAAGATCGAGAGGTTGATCGAGACTCGAATTTACAGTTAATCAAAGTGTCAGCAATCAACTGGTTTCAGAAATAGACCAGATACCAACCAACCATGAATTTCGTAACTAGACAGCCAGCCAAGAGTCTCGGCACGCAAACGTGCATGCATGTATGTCCTATCGTGTGTATGTTTGAAGAATGCTGCGCTGTTTGCTAGATAAGAACATGAATTTCCGGCCATGCTACCCACTCTGCTGTCAAATTCTGTTAAACTTTCGAATACCCTGCAACACCTAATAGATTCTCGGTAATACGATCTCCTGATCTCTCATAGTATATGAATGGACCGTTAAGAGGAAATGTGGTTGCAGACATTTCACTGAATTTTCTTAGTAAAAAATCATAATTCGAGGTTTGGCTTTCGCATATTTCCTCCTCCAATATTGGATCAATTTAAAAGATATTCCATAAACTGAAAGAAGAAAGATATATTCTGTAGCCCTATGTTTTCCTCTTTGATGGAAAATTATCTTTAGAAGCACTAGAACCCTCAAAGGATGCTCAAAATTGCGCTGTCTATTGAGGCCCAGTGTACAAATTTGACAACTATAAATAAAAACCGGCCAAGTTCGAGTCGGACTCGCGCACGTAGGGTTCCGTACCATTATCGCTAAAAACGGCAAAAAAATCCACGTTTGTCGTATGGGAGCCCCACTTAAATATTTATTTTATTCTGTTTTTAGTATTTGTTGTTATAGCGGTAACAAAAATACATTATCTGTGAAAATTTCAGCTGTCTAGCTATCACGGTTCATAAACCTGGTGACAGACGGACAGACAGACAGACAAACAGACGGATCGCGGAGTCTTAGTAATAGGGTCTCGTTTTTACCCTTTGGTTACGGAACCCTAAAAAGGAAAGCAGCAAAGAATACACATTTATTTTTCAGTTTATGGAATATCTTTTAAATTGGTCATATATTGGATGAGGAAATAGGTGAGAGCCAATCCTCGAAATATGAGTTTTTACTTATGAAATTCAGTCGGATAGCTGCAACCGCATTTCCTCTTAACGTTAATCCCTTTTCCGGCTAGTTTACCGGCACACAGACTGCTTGTGACAAATGATTGATTAAAATCCGAACACAATGATAAAGGCCCTTTCCAAATGAAATTGGATTTGATAAACAGATTTTGATGTTTGAAGCTCTTTGCCGAAATTTTCCTTCCTTTTCTCTCTTTTCGGCACGAGTTATACGAGAATAATTTTGTTACTGGCATTGCAAAAAGATTGGCAAGTCAACAAACATGTTTGCGTGTGGAGTATTCATGCGCCGGTACTGAATATGGTCTATGGTGGAAACTCTTTTTATGTAGATACCTACTTTTGAGTAATTCAAGGGAAGCTTGAGCTTTTCTATGTACCTAAACTTGAAGTTCGCCAAATTTTGTCCAGTTACATAAATGGAAATCAAAGAAACCGTCGAAGTTATTATTATCGCTTCACGTACAGAAGAAACCGTAAAAATATATCACATAAAATATTCATTGCAACGAAAAACAGCGGGCTTTATTTATTTCGTCGAATGCGACCGCAGAATGAAAGAACCAAAAGCTTCTTCGATATTCTTTTCAATGTTGTGTAGTTATTTTTAGATTTTGTAGCTTGGGTCGGTCTGAACCAATTACACTGTCAATTCCACACTAACTAGCAAGACTGTGCTTTTATCACAGAAAATGGTACCTACGAAAGACACAGACTTCAAAAAAATAAGGTTATATTTCACTTTGTAGTTTTTTATTTGGAAGTCGGTAGTATTCTTTTGCAAAAAAGTTTTTATTTGACTAATTATTTTGTTTAGATCAATCTGGGTGGACCGTCCACCCAGATTGATCTAAACAAAATAATTCAAATATCTGACGAAATGCGTATCTGTCGAATTGCGTGTCTGCCGAACTGCGTGTCTGTCGAGTTCCATTTCTAACAAGTTGCGAGTCTATTCTGAGAGATGACGAAATGTGTATTTGACTTACGTTTCTGCCTAGTGAGACTGAGTTCAATATCTTGAAAACGTTTAAGTTTAGTGTGCGGTGTTTTATAGTCAAATCAGTCAGAAATTATGGCAACTACAGCCTCTTAAAGGATCTAGGTCAACTTAACCTGTAGCCCTGTTTATCCTATTATTTGTGATCTGGGGCGTGACCATAAGCTCTTAAAGCAAGGTTATTTTAGTGTGCTTAAGGGACAGATGTATCTGACTTGTATACATATGTCCCTTTTTTACACTCGAACCGTGATAGTTTTGTCACGTCATGGTACGAGGGCTGGTCATTTCTGCGCCCCTCCAGGGTCTGCGCCCTGTGCCTCGGCACTGCTAGCTCCACACTGCTAGGCGCTGCTAATTACAGTAAGCATACCTAGATAACAACCTACTCCTTTATCTTTGTTATCTCCGTATAGGTTTTAAGGAAGTCTTTGCCATAATATTCTGCCGAACACTTTAAAACCCAACTCAAGCTGAGTTTTGTTAAAGCCTCGAGTCTTATAAGTCTTGTTAATTAACAAGTCTTATCAAAAGCTGAACGGATTAAGTAAAGGAGTAGCTCCTCGCAGTGTTCATGTTGCGCAACTTGATAATTAGCGGTAATTAGCAGAACGCGTTAACGTGGTTGACGATACCGGAGCGACAGACTTCGTTTCAGTATGATAATGTTATTGTGACCGCAGGTGGTTTGAGCCGCTGATCGATCGCTGGCTCGCCGTGACCAAAACTATGGCGCTGCAAAGAGTTCGGGCAGCCGTCGAACTTGGTAAGCTTCCACGTCATTTCTTATTTGTTACTTGTAGCATTATTTGTGTCACATTCATTTTCAGATGTGTCTCTAAGTGTATATGGGTTAATCCCGAGAGACACGTGGAGGAAAATCTACAAAATAATAAAAAACCTTACCTACGCAGTAAGCATCTTAATATGTACCGTTTTGAGCACAGTCGTGTCCGAAAAAAATTAGTTATCTGCTAAAATTTTGTATCGTATCTTCCTTTTTATTTGAGAAATTATTAATCGGGCGAAAAATATACTGAATGGGCGACTATTATACTAAGTAAGTAACTATTTATCCGGTTTGAGTAATACCTTTTTGGAGGTTTTTGTGAGCTGCGGTAATAATATAATTGTATTTGGGGTTCTATTTTAGCATATTATTCTTTTGAAAATAGCTGAACAACCATAGAGGCGACATCGCTGTGCAGCGCGGGAGTTCGGGTGTATTCATGTTTTCAACGAATTAGTCCAAGAGCGAACGATGCGAGCTCGGGAGTTTAGAGAACGCCGACACGGAGAGGTTAGGTTCGAAGGGGACAACGGGAACTGAAGTGTGCGAGCGAACTTAGGTCCCGTTATCTCCTTCATGTTAGGTTACTTTTGGCCCTGTAGCCAGAAAAAGGAGTCCCACGAAGCGGGGCTTCAACTTTTACTTTCAAGTAGCTGTTTTAAACATTTGTATTCGCCCACTGTTTGTCGCTCACCTAGTATTTCAGCAAGCCTTTAATTTGAATTTATTTTCGCTCGTTTAAATACTATCCTTTTTTATATTGAGAAATTAAAAATAACAAGTTTAGCTTTGGCGACAGGTGTTACTTTATGAAAAAAATTACCCATATGTTACCCAATTTAGAACCCTATAAATCGCGTATTTAATTTATACCGAAAATCAGTCTTACATTTTTGTAGTTTCATCGATGTATCCCTTGCGATAACACTGTGTAATAAATAGTGGTTGTATTTCAGGCACCTAACACAGATTTGTATAACATGAAATCCTACAAGTGGCCCATAAATGTATCACACATTACATTATTATAATTACGGAAACACTTATATGTATATGCGTATGAACATTAATTACAACAATCGAGTTAATTGGTCGTAAACACACAACGTGTGAACTGTGAGTTACGGTTCGTAATTAAAATGATACAATTAAACCATGTATTTAGAAGTTATAAAGATAAATATGTTCACCAATGTTAATTTTTGAAACCTAAAACGAAATCTAGTTTAGAAAACCTAGTGTAAGTTGCAACCTGTCTGTTCTTATCAGAAGACACTATAACCTAGAGGGGTCTATAAAGAAGTGATTTTCGAAAAAGGCAGTATAATTGTTGTGAAGGCAAAAGCCGAAGGTTCACACCCCACGCAGGGCGGCCGCCATTTAGATAAACATCGAACTCTAACTGTGCCGTAACACGAACCTTTTTATTGGACCGAGACAAAATAAAGGACTGCTTGTAAATTGTTATTATACGTATAGATGACATTTAAACCTAGCCCTGTCTTCAAAAATTAACGTCGAGATTCTTATTAAGGTATACCTGACCTTAATTCTGGGGTATTTCTCGATGCAAACGTAAAAGTTTGGCGAGTTTAAAATAAAGTAACACCTCTGTATTAAAATATATTTAAATAAAATAAAATAAAAAAATGATGCGCACCAAAAGTATTCCTCGAAAGTCGAAACGCACTAATGATAAAACTTAGAGAAGGGCATGAAGGATTCGTAATTAAAGCTATCGATAGACGTTCTAAAATTCAACTGGCCTAATTGTTTATTTATTAAAACTATCAGGAAAGCAGAAATGAACTGGCACTTGGTGCTTAAGCGAATTACTCATCATCTGCCTAGCCTTTTCCCAACTATATTGGGGTCGGCTTCCAGTCTTACCGGATTCAGCTAAGTACCAGTGTTTTACATAGAGCGACTGCCTATCTGACCTCCACAACCCAGTAACTGGGTAAACACGGTACCCCTTGGCAAGACTGGTGTCAGATCTCAAGCTTCTGACTACCCGTAACGACTGTCAAAGATCTTCAAATAACAGCCGGGACCAACGGCTTAACGTGCTTTCCGAGGCACGGAGGAAACTCGGTATGTTGAAATGGTCACCCATCCACGGAGCGACCTCGTCAAGCGTTGCTTAACCTTGATGATCGACCCGTGCGGCTGTTATTATCTTAAGCGAATTACTACTTAGCTCAATAATGGTAAAAATACAGGTATTGAAATTGAATCATTTTTTGTTTTGAAAATACCAGGGTGTCAGAAATGAACAGAAAATAGGCGCCTAAACGATCTCACTGAGTTACGTATCAACTATTAAACACAAAGAGGAATATAAAGTATTAGTTATTACATATTCACTATAGCGAGAGAAGTCTTAAAATTCCTTAAACTTTAAACTGACATTACACACAATAACTTTCAACTTTTTTGAGCTAAGTAGTCGCTTCGCTTCATTAGTCAGTAGTATCTATAAGCTGGTAAAAGTTGGCGATTATTCAGATTTAAATAACCACTAAGGGCGGTAAAATGTCAAAAGCAAATAATACATATTAATATTGTGTTAGTAATATTCATCTTGTACAATGTACTAGCTAGAGCTTTCAAAGCTGCTCAATAATGAAATATACCCGAGTAGTAAATACGTAAGTATATCTCAATATAGATTAAACACCAAAAGAAGGCATTTATTGGCCCAATACGAAATCCGATATCAAAGTAAATGACCAATTATAAGGGCCGTATCAAATTACAATTGTTAAAGGTCTAACCAATCTCTAATTAATCCTTAACTGTCGGTCATATCGATTTTGTAGGAGTCCTTATTACTTCATTGTAATCTCGCCTACGGCTTTATTTAATCATTTGTATCATGTTTTTTGTATAAACATTTACTCTAGTATTTTTCATTATCTTGCAAGATAATATCAAATGTTATTGACAATATAAAGTTTTATTGTATCACACCAAAGCTTAAAGGGGAAAAGAATATGAAAATACATGTGTAGGTAACTCCTATTATGGATATTCGTTTTGATGTTGCCAAGTAGGTTTGATAGAATACCTAGAAAATTGGCATCATCAATAAAAAAAGTTAGGTTGTCACAATATCGTTACTTTGTAATGGAGATCATTGTTTTCAGATCGACCTGTGGAGGGTGAGCATCTTGTCAAACACAGTACCTCGTCAGTGGACACTGCAGCTTGGTAAGTTTTGTCTAAATAAAGATATACCAACACTCATTGAAAGAAAGATAGAAAAAATATTTATTTGTGACCCGCACAGGCGACACGAAATAAGCAAAACACAAACAAAAATAAATTACACCGTGCGAGACCAAAAAGGCTCCTATCTCAGCATGTGCAACGATGAACTGTATGTCTCTATATATCAGCACATTCATATATAATTTTTATTCGAATATCATGCGAGCAAAGCCCTCCTACTATGATTTTCAGGTCACGCACCTGTTTAAGGGTTAGGTATTCAATACGTATTACCTGCCTTATTGGCTTTTAATACCAACATTTTTATCAATAACCAGCTTGCCGTGTTGCTCTCTATACCAACATGACAAGAGAAGAAATAAAAGCGCTTTCACACAAATTCATCATTATCAACATCATTTTTTTTTTATTTATTATAATTCACAAAACTGATGTACAATCACACGTGCAAAAAAATTATGAACAACAAAAAAAATCTGATTGACATCTACTCGATGTGAATATTACATGCACATATAAAACACTTACTATTAAATAAATTAAAACAAATCAAATCAAAATTAGAACAAAATTAAATTAAAATTAACCAACCATAAAATTAATAATTCATAATTCATATCAGCTGAAAGCCGTCTACTGCTGGATATTGGCCTCCCCCAAGCGTTGACCGGTCCCGTGCGTCTCGCATCTAGCGGACCCTCACCACCCTCACCAGGTCATCTGTCCACCTGGTCCAACGCAGCGCCTTCCGTCAATTGACGAACATAATAACACACTTCACACTTTTTTTGTTATTATTTGATTTTAATTCTGCATAATACACTGACTCCTAGGTCACAGGGTTCCCCTAGTTTAGGAGGCAGGGTTTTTCACAATTTGTGCGACCTTTTACAAAAATCCAATGTACCTATTGTGAAATGTATTGGTATTGTAAACAAAGGTATTTAAATAAACTTATTTTATTTTATTTTTTAATTAACTGAAACAATGTAGGATGCTCTCTTCCTGTGTGATATTAAATACGAGTAAATAATCTGCTGCGACACAGTCTCACTAATGCGGCCATTTCCGTACACAATTAATGTAATTTGTATACACGTTTTTGTTCCAAATAAATAAATAAATAAAAATAAATCAGACTGCAATAAAAATGAGAACGTGTAATTGTAAACCACAAAAAACGTACAGGAACAAGAACGAACGAATAATAGGCGGAGTACGTGGAAATGTTTCAAAGCCCCGCTCACTACGGAGCATATTGCTATACACTCTAGTGCTTTCAAGTAATTCTAGGAAAATGTACCGTAAAAGATACATAGCAAGTAAACAAAGTTGAATTTTCCATTTAGGTAACTCAAATTAACCCCTGCAAAGTAAAGGGTAGTACACATACATAGTAAAGTCGAGCGTTAGCGGCACATATTTAACTTTGTCACTGCCATGTTATCTGGCTAAAAATGAACAGGGCGGCCCGTGCCCTTGTTTAAATAAGCTTTTTGTGCATGAGGTGACCGAGTGTTGGACTTTCGTAACTTTTTTGCTTTCATGTCATATTATTGTTATTAAGTCTGTAAATAGGACCATTACATCATTGTCCTTTATGACAGTATAATACGATTTGTATGAATAATGTAGTGAGTGAGGGAACTAACATGAAACTGCAGTATATGAAGCCATGTAATAATAGAGATCTTGGTTTGGAAAAAGCTCTAAAAGGGTAAATATGTGATAGGAAAACAAGTCTACTAGAGCCAAGTATAGGTACACTAGGCCATAATGTCTCGCGAGAGATTCACGTGTTTGCCAGTTTGCCATTTGTCGATTCACTTTGTACTGTGAACACATACGGCTATCCTCTCGTCAGTAGGAAGCCCAGGGTTCAACTAAACACCTAGATTTTTAAACATAGTTTTATCTTAGGCTGGTCGGCCGTGCTAAAGCTGAAATACTATTTGGTGCACATTGTAGCTTTAGGACGGCCGGCAGTGCTGTGTAGGTACTTGATTAAACATGTGTTTGGGTGTAGTTTATACCACATGCGGCTGGTCTGGCGTTCGGTGGGTGGTGCCGAAGAGTGTACAGCTGGGGGCAGCGTGCGACTGCTGGAGGCTGCCTGCGCCACAGCGCTGCACTACGCAGATCTTGTGCATGGCGCGCTCGCTGACCAGGGCTACTACGAGAACCACGGTATTTACCTAATATATACGGTTGTAAAATTTTCCAGGAATTGGCTGTAAATTTTTACCTCCCTTAACTCTATACTTGTCAGTTCCAAGATTATTTTTACAATAATTTTCGAAGAAACGAAGATAGACTTTCTATAGATCCTGTGTCTGAGTTTACTAAATATATTTTCGATGAAATGGGGCTTGCCAGTTGTTGCAGCCCCTAAAGTCTGCCGCCTTAAAGTGCAAGCCTACTTAGCTTGCTGTAATAGTCACTGGTGCTTAGGACCTTAGTAGACATGCCACGTTTTGTATCGACAAGATCATCATTATTCATCAATAAAGCATCGTATTTCGACACTCCCTATGTTCCTACGTTCGGTAGCAATAGTAAATCGTGCGTTTATCGGATGGTCCGATGTGTCATCACGCGTTTGCCGCATGTTACACAAATGCCAAAGCCTCATTAAATCACTGCTACTGTATCCGAACGCGTGCAGAATGTAGCGTTTAAATGCTGCGTTGGATCGACCTTCTCTTCTAAAACAACATGTCTGCTAAGGCCCCATGATGTTAGGGCCTTGACAGGTATGCTAGGCAGACATGCAGGTATAGCCTTAGAATCTAAGGCATCAGAACATATAGTGTTCTTTCGAAATGAGGTTTAGAAGGACGCTGAGTTCACAAGACCCAGGAGCTTTATTAGTTCTAACAAGTCACCCATTTTCTTCCAAACATTGCTAAGAAAAAAGGTGCCTGAACAAATATGTCTGTTACTAAAATGTCAAAAACACACAATAAAAGTTCTACAAATATTTGTATTATTGTGTACCGACGTAATAATATTACAGGATCTATTTTCCTGTTATATTAATCGTCCAAACCACCTTTATAATTTATATATAAGTATATCAAGTTTTCATCCCTGCAAAATCGTTCTTTTTGCAGTCACAATGACATAAATTCTTATCACAGGTCAAAGCAAAACAACAGAAGAAATCTGCACGATCGTGAATAACTTGGAATATGTGCGACGCTCTCTATCCGAGTACGACGACGAACACATGTAAGTGCGAGATAATCTCTGGACCGTGAATATTGCGCGCTCTACACCCACGACACACCACGCTGTGGAGCACAAACTTCATAAATTCGACACAAACAAATATAAGTCTTACGAACACCGATCCAAAGCTTATATCAGCATACACTTCACCTTACTAGCCTAACTACAGAAATTGTCATGCAGCGATTGATAGAACATACATAAAACGCTTAACTGCACAGCATCCTCATCCAAGCTGAAAATAATAACAGATGTCTGTCGTATCGCAGATGTTATTTATTTAGTTGCCCTTAAGGTGCTGAAACGTTAAACGTATTTTGCTACGGAAGAACAAACAAGCTCAACAGCGAAGGAAAGCCTTTGGGCGGGTTACAGCCCTAAACTACAAATTGTTTAATATTGTTGTTATTGTAACTGAATAGCTTTGCGTAAGCTCCTGAACGTTTGTTTGTACGCAAAACATTCAGTTTCACGCGCCACACAGCCATTCCGAACTTTTAGTGGTCCTTAAGAACAAATCGCCTCGGGATATAGCCATCTCGTGTTAATGGCCGAACTTGTCCCGAATAAACTGCTGTAGAAAATCTTTTCACATTTTACGACGTAGTACATCAGCTAGTACTTACAACTTGTAACGTAAATACTTACCACGCAGTTGCCTATAAATCTTAATTAAAACTAAAACAACTTGAGAACTATCTCAGTTTGAGTTAAACTCAATCAAAAGTTAGTACATTACCAATTTACGATCGTTATATATCAATTGATAGCAATGATAGCTGCTAATTTATAACTTGAAATGTAGACGGTGTTTTCTGAAACGCATATTTATGCCTTGACGTTTGCATTTCAATTGGCTTATAAGCAAGTCAACAGATTATCAATTAACCAGATTCGCAATTCACCAGATTCGCAACTCACCAAATTTACAATGAAACACAAAGTCAAAAAAAAAATGTGTATCTAAAAAGCGGTAATTGGTATGTCAGATACCAATCACCGATTTTTAGATGCATATCATCTTCTGAAACGTGCATATGAACATTTAATTGCAAATTAAATGGACTATGAAATTTAGTACATTGTACGGCCTTGTAGGCTTGACTCATATTACATAGCTAAAGCTCTTTAATACTATCACAGGCACGTGTACTGTGCAAAATACACGTTAATTAATGGAAGCCCCTAGACAGCGTCACGACATATTCTGGGTAACATGACGACAAAAGGATAATATTGTAGCTTGAACGACGAGAATGCGCGGCAGCTTGTTCGAGGCGCGCTTGGAACTCTAGACGCGCGGGCTGCACGTGCCGCGGCACCGCTAGCCGCGCGGGCTCGTCCTCCGCTCAGGAAAGCTGTGTTCCATCTCGCATGGTCGCCTGACACGCTGCCCACAACACAGGTCAGTTGTTTTCTAGGTTACTGTGACATTTTACAAGGCGAGAATTCAAGTTTAGGTAAAAAGTTTATGTAAATTCATCATCATCATATGGCTATCTTGTGTAACACAAATTTTCTTATTTAATTGCTGATTCAATCTGCAGTGTTCTATTACCATAATCAACCACCGAGAATCGTTAGTAATTCTAACTCGGTATACTAGGCAATAACTCCTCTACTGGAGTTTCTGGACCAGCACCTGTCGTCTCTGAACACATGGCTGCTGCCGCGCGCGTTCATCCGCGCGCTGGCGGGCTGCTGGAGCGGCGTGCTTAAAGAGGTGTCATCGCAGGCTGACGCGGGTGGCGCCGAGCGACCGCGCGTCTACCATCACAGGCTCAGAGAGGCACTCGATCTTTTAGCCGAATTTTTCCACGCAGAAGGAAAAGGTTTGAATTTTTTGGGTTTTCATCTACTTGTAATCACAATTAATTTAGCTCATTTCAATGCCCGACCAGTAAAAAAAAACAAGGAAAAATTAATCCTAATCAAAGTGTTAAAAGTTACATAATGAAGTTTATTAGCAGCCATCCGTTCTATAAACATCACTCACTTTGCCAAGAATAATATTATTATGAGAGAAACTTTTCAAAATAAAATAATTCGTATATTACTTCTAAAAATGTTGGCAAAATTAGAACGAGGAGTTAGGAACTCTCTGGTGGAGGTCGTAGGAGGCTTAGTTGGTAAACAATGTTAATCGATATCTATTTAGGTCTCCCGATGTCGGAGGTGCACAATGCGGAGTGGTTCCGTGTGGAACAAAGGATGGAATATCACCAGGCACCCACCGAGAAGCTATTGGAGCTGTGGCTCTCTGATAGACTTGCTGAACAAGCCCGCACACAGATGCCCTCGCGCTACGGATCTATACTTGTTCGGTCAGTAAGATTTTGTTGAAATATTATTAAACTTCTAGGTTATTCCAACAAGATTTATAAACATCATTTATATCTGTTAAACAAAACAGACGAGAGCTTCCCAAATGTATTTTTAACAGCATTGTTCGTCTTATTTGTGTCCTTTATTTTCCCGTCAGGATATTTTTCTTACTTAGTCAGTTCCCATCTACTCTTATCTATAAAACTTGGTCTCTTCGTTTTATGTCTAAAAGGTTACGCTCCATCGCTCTTTGTCATGTTAGTAATTTGGATCGAGTACATTTCGCCGAATACACAAGTTTGACGAGCCACCGAGCCATAGCAACTCTCACTTTTTCAAGCTTTCCTTTATTACTTTTGGGTTTGTTTCATAACAAGTTTTTTTTCTACTGTTTGTAAAAAGGCTTTATCTAAGTACGTATGTACGGTAAGATAAACATTGCTAAAATGTTTTACGGATAATGTTTGAGTAATGTTTTCAGATAATGTTATCATTACATTTTGGCGTTGAATTTTTGGTACTTATATTTTACTTTTGGGGTTCTGTGAGCCAAATAAGAAAAGGGCATTTAAAATGTCATTAATTTGTCCGACAGCCCCATTTGTCTCAATTCTCAGTCAAGATTGTTTTAATTCAAAATGGACAAAAGCATTGAACGGAAGCCTTTCCATTTGTGTGTTTAAAGAACAAAGAATAAATTTATAGAATTCCGTAAAATAATAATAGCTACGCTGTTGTTGTTGTTGGAAAAATATTGTTTGGTTGCCTTTGTACATGCATTTTGTTATCAACTTGTTTTAATGTAATGTCTTGTTGTACAATAAAGAATAAAGGATTAAGTTGCATTCCAGCTTTGCAATATCAGTATTGCAACTAGGTAAGAGATCCTACGTAGCATTATGCTTTCTTGTATATCATACATTATAAAAGTCACATCCAAAACCAACTTTGTCATGTGCTGGTTATTAAACTCAGATTTTTATTTCGTAAACTAAACTGACATTTGGTGGGATGCCACTTTATAAAAAAGTGTTGTATCCTTAGTGATCAAAAGTAGATCGAAAACTGAAGTAGGTCGAAAATGGAACAATTTCACGGGAAAAAGTTAAATTTGTTATGAAACTAGCAGCCCTTGTTTAATTTCTACTCCTTTATGTCGAACTTCATTCTTTGGATCGCGTTTATTTTATTTCTTATTTGTTACAATAATAGTTTATGTGCTATGTGTATCAATACTGTTTATTTTTATTAATGAAATATATTACGTTAATATTCATAAAACATTAAAATTTATTTAAAAATTAAATTGAGGAGTCATGTCACATCGATTCGATGACTTATAATTGAGCCTTACCTACAACACTATGCTCCGCGCTTAAAAGATTAAAAAAACTAAGGTCATTTGCAGCATTCAGTTTTGTCCACGAAATTAAAAATAAGAGTTAACATTAGAAATATACATAAGAGAATCATTCAAGCAAATTTAACATCTACAATTTTCAGTAGAACTTGTTACTTCTCCTAAACTTTAATAACCGAAGTAGGGAATTTACCTAATATATAATGAGAATCAGGATTCAATACAATTTTACAATGTAATACAATTTGGATATTTCTATCTTCCTCGATCTAGAACTCTTGCACAACTCTTTTGAAATGGATATAGGAAGATTTATAAGAACTTCTAGACTTGACTTGAACCATTTCGCACTTGACCGGGTTTTTATTCGTATTTAATTTCAACTTTCTTAAGGCATCGTATCCTGTTCGTGTTACTGGCAGTATTAAATATAATTTGTCGGAAAAAGGAAAAATTATTATTTGGTTTATTCTTTTTACGATCTATGCGTCCATGAAGCCCGTGGGAATTTAATTGAAAGAAGAGCTTGTTTTTAAAGCGCCTAAATCCTGTTTATTGTACCTACCTACCGCTTGCCAGGTTCAAATCAAATCATTTTTTTAATTCAATTAAGCCATTAAGCGGCACTTTTGAACGTCAAATAAAAATAATTTAAAAGTAATAATAATTGATTCTACCGTCCATTCGGAAATGTAGCTTGTTATGGACAAGAAACTCCACACTTACTCTTTTAAAATAAAAAGTGTTTAGTATTTGGTTACATCTTTTCTTGTTGGCAAATACATAATGTGAGAACGATGTAAAAAGACGTGCACGTCAGTCAACAGTTAAAAAATAACAATACATAGGTAAAAACAGGCCGAGGCAGCTAAGTTATGACCAATCCCAACTGATGGCGCCCGTTCGCGAAAATGACACATAGATCGGCACCACTCAGATCAACCATCATGAAGGGAACCGAATGATACAATACATGTGCCACCATCAGAGAGACATTAGAGAGAACATGACACACTATTAACTGCCAGGGCACACTAGTATAGTCAACAAACGACATATAGGTACAGTTAATGGTAGATTTACATTTGAAGGGTCCACTGCAATAGTGATAAATGTCCTTCGTTTATCGTTCTGAGATAATCGGGTTTTAAGGTTATAAACGGTTAAAAAAAACACAGTGTTAGAGATAGGAAAATGGTTTTTATTTATGATATAGGGCATGTATTATAGTAATAGCTCTTTGGAAAATAATCATTCTTAAGTAACTTTAAATAATAAAAAAAATATAAAAAATAAGGTAAGTACTAAAAATTAAGGACAACAACGGTCAATGTCCACACTTTGACCATGGTCAATAATGATAGTTGTCCTAGGTTAAAGAAAACGAAGTTAAAATAGTTAATAATCATCATTCTAATCTCTAATTGCAGCATTAGGAAGCTTATCGTAATAGTCTCTTGTTTCAGGCCTACAGAATCTTTTCAAAATCTGCAGGTCATTATACTTTTCCCTGGATATAGGCAGCCTGTCTTTATAAGCTAAACCTGGTAATTTAAATTCTCCCTCATTAATATCCTCCTTCATAGAGCGAAGACAAGCTGGTGTGTTAACCACAGATGATTCCCATGGACTACTACTAAAATTTCTATGAAACATGAGTCGTGGATGTTCTTTATGGACTCTAAATTGACGCACAGGTCTTGTGGGAAAAGGGCAAGTTTGCATCTTGTGAACATTCGATGACCTCGAAAGGTTTCGGTCTTTGTCGAGCTCCACGCACGTGATCAGCCCATTCTTCAGGGAGTTCAATCCTAGCCTTTTGATTTAAGAAGGCCATGTTTCGATCACATTCCATGTACGAGTGGCCTCTTATTGGGAATACAACTTTCACAGATTCTAAACGATGGCAACAGTGAACTATGTAGTGTAATACTCTAAAGATGGTGTAATTTTTGTTTTGACCGCCACATGAGTCACAAAAAATTATAAGAGCCTTGCACTGTTCGTCGATTTCATTAAATATGAAACTGAAGAGATGAGAGGCCACATCATCTGATCCTTTTCGTCCAATGCTCTCATCATATGCGAAAAAATATGATGAGGAATCAGCAAGCAGGAAGGAAAGCAAGGAGGAAATAACACTTTTTTATGTTTAATAACTTCAAACAACATTACACAACGCCAGACGAATCGAGAATGACAGACAAAACCAAGTTGGCGGGATAAAAGATGGCGACCTATTGTTCGAAGCAAGGGACATAGATCATTATTGCCGTGAACACCTGTGACGTTGAGCGTTCTAACCGTGTAGCCAAATATTAAAAACTCAATTATCTCGGGACTGGAAGCGATATTGCTAAGTTTGTAAATGTTATCATAAACTGCATATATCAAGTAAACGAATGACGGTTTTAGTTTGAATTTTAATTTTTTTGGACATTTATCACTATTGCAGTGGACCCTTCATTTGGTAAATAGTATGTGAATACTATGTACCAACTGTAAATAATAATATGTGCGTAGGTTTAGGTACTTATACATTATACATTGGTGTGCAAGCGATACAGAGATTACCTACATTAGTTACTTTAAGTAAAATTACCCACAGCTCTATTTCAATACACACTTGGTAGAAGCCGTAAACTTTAAGAAATATTTTTTTATGTTTAGTGTGTACTTCAATCACGACTCATTGTGCGTGGAAGTGCTGTCTGCGCGCGACGTGATCCCGCTGGACCCGAACGGCTTAAGCGACCCCTTCGTAGTGCTCGAGCTGGTGCCCAAACGACTGTTCCCGAAGGCTCACGAACAAATCACCAATGTGCAAAAGGTACTATTCGGACAGAACTGATAGAAGTTAATGTGTTTCTAAACAGTACTGAAAGTCGGAAAGATATTAGCAAAAAAGAGATGACGTTAGAAGATTGAAGAGCGTATTTAAAGCTCAATTGCCATTTTTTTATGTTTTTAATTGATGTGGATGTGTTTGTAAGAGTGCATGGCCTTATTTAACTTTTTCGCTTGATCATATCTGAGCTTGGTAACATCTTGAGAGCACCAGCCATACACGATCACATCCCGTCCTCGGTGTTGACACAACAAATATGTATCAGAAAACACTGAACCCTGTATGGGACGAGTGCTTCGAGTTCGGCGTGTCGCTGGAGGCGTGCCGCTGCCCGGGCGCGGCGCTGGCGCTGTCGGTGTGGGACCGCGACGTGCTGACCGCCGACGACTTCGCGGGCGAGGCCTTCGTGTCGCTCGCGCGCATCCCCGGCGTCAACTGTCACGCGGCTCCCGACCCGCTGCGCCCCATGGAGCTGCCGCTCATGCAGCTGCACGATCGTAGTTAGTACTTTTATACTTTACTACATCACCTTTTACCTCTCATTCCTCACACCGTATCAACAGAAGTGCCACATCATTACCATATTTTCAGTCCTTTTGCTCGGTGCAAACGGGCCACCGACCAGAGCAACCGGTGGCCAGCGACAGCGACTAAACACACTTTTCCATATATTTTGTATAGACGCACCGCACACGTGTAGACAAACACACTTCACACTTCACATCTCTCCTCGTTGCTTCTGCCAACACAGTGCGACGCCAGGTTTGACGGGGACGGCCACACTTTATTTTGCCTTGGGGATTCCAATCCAGCGCTTGCTAGGGTATATGATCAGAATCCCTTTGCAGCGTGTGGCTAATCCAACTCCATTTGCGACGTTTGATCTGGTTGATTGGGCTCGCTGCTAAATCGATGAAGTGAGATGTCTTCTGTGACATTCCACATTTTGCACTCGTAAAGCAACACGTATTTGACATTTGGCCCGAAGATATTGAGTTTAACCTTTTGGGTCAGTTGCCGTGATTGCCGTGGTCTCAGCTACGCGAAGGTATCTCGTGCTTTGGCGATCCTTGAAGCGATGTCCGGTCTTCACTACCTCCAGGTTCTGACACGACGCTCCCGAGGTAAGTAAACTTGTGGACGCGTTACACTGCCTCTGTGCCAATCACCAACGGTAAAGCATTCTTCGCACCAGATCTTATCTCTTGGGTCTGCCGGATGTTTATTTTTAGGCCCGTTTCTGCCCCTTCCTGACAATTTTTTTTTTCTTGCATTTCATACCCAATGACTCAGCAGGCATAGGTCATCAGCGTAATCCAAGTCTTCTAAGACGCTGTATAATCCCTACACTATCCCGTGGTGCTTGTTGTCGAAAATGTGAAGCAAAACCCCGTCAAGAACGACTAGAAAGAGGAGCGGTGAAAGGAGGCAGCCTTGGCGGACACCTGCGCGTACTGCTATATCATCCGAGATGAGGCTGTAGTGAGTTACTTTACACTTAGTATTTCTTGTATATACTCTCCAAGAGACGGAACATTTTCAGTGGCACTCCGGTGTCTAGTAGGCGGGACCAGATGCTGGACCACTTCAGCGTATCAAATGCCTTTTCAAAATCGACAAAGAAGAGGTAAATCTCCCTCTGCCATTCTGATGCCTGTTCTAGAATGATACGGAGTGCTGATCTGATCCGTGCTCGAGCGTTTCGAGCGGAAACCAGCCTGCTCTTTGCGTACGAGAGGATCAACGGCCTTTGATAAACTATCCAGGATAATCTTGTAGAAAACCTTCGAGGGAATTGAGAGCAACGAATACCTCTCCATTTAACGCTTTGACTAAGATCTCCCTTCTTGGGCACAGCTTTCAAAAGAACTTTATTCTATTCGTCCGGTGTCTCCTCGGTGGATCATATTCTCTCAACGAGAGGCGTCAGAACGTCGACAGGGAAGTGCTTTGCGGGGAGAGAAGCGAAGGTATATTTTGGTGGGAATCGCTGTTGGTGAGAACAGCATTACCTATAAAGTGGCAAAAATACCTTCTTCTGCTGCTTGACTACCTTATCATTAGCGCCAAATGGCGTTCCTCATTGCTCGATGTCCGAAACCGCTGTGGCGCCAATATTGATAGCGACCACCATCTGGTAGTTGCTGAAGTCAACGCAAGTTAAGGTTGCAGTAGCCCTTGCGACAGGAGGACCAGGCAAGATCGGAAAAAGGTTCGACGTTAGCAAACTGCGTGACCCGGGCCTCCATGAAACGTTTCAACTCGAGTTACCTAATCGTTTTTCGGGACTCATTGGACGAGGAGTGGAAACGCATCAAAGTGGCCTATAAAGAAACCAGCTCCGTCGTTCTAGGACACAAACCGACTAATTCTCGCGAAGACTGGATGGTACAGCACACTTGGAGCCTGGTCGTAGGCCAGAAGATACCTTCATCTGAGACTGCTTGAGACCCGTAATAACGCCATGCGAGCCGAAATTAACAGACAATACCGTCAGATACTCAAATAAATCTATCGCAGCACCCGCAAAGATAGGAGGCAGTGGGCTAATGGTATTGCTGATCGTGCTCAACAAGCTGCAAACACCGGTAACCTGAAGAAATTGTATAAAGCTACCAAAACCTTGTCAGGTAACAGCAAGTATAAGAAGAAGCCGCTCAAGTCTAAATACGGTCAGCTCATTGTGACGTCGGAAGGACAGCTCCTACTCTGGTGTAATCAATTTGTGGAGGTCTTCCGTTTGTCAGCAACATCAACACCTGACGCGCTGCATGTCAGTTCTACAACATCCCCGGCCTTTAGACATCGACGCGGAACCACCGTCAGCTTCAGAAGTTGCAAGAGCGTCCTCTCTTTGAAGACAGGCAAAGCACCAGGACGCGACCTGATAACGGCGGGAATGCTACAAGCTGACTTATCCTCCGCCGTCGACGTCGACTTTCAGTTTAATCTTAATTTTTTTATTTATTCTTTTTAACTCAAAATTGTATTATATCATTGTTGTATATGTCAATATCTATGTTTCGCCCGCGATCTGCCTTAATAGAAGTGTTTTGGAGCATAAGAGGTACCTACTCTAAGCTTGCTTCTGGCAGTCTCCATATTTTGCTAGTGTTCTCATAACTCCTATTTTATAGTTCACTTCGAATCCCACTCAAGTAATGCTCCGGATCCGAAACACTCAAAAACACATCTGCACCATTCAAATTTCGGCGTGAATGTGTGTTGAAAGTGAGTTGAGAATTAATTACTACTTCTATGGATCCCACATAATATCGTCGATCGTCATCGTCATCGTTCTCAATAATCGTCTTTATTGTTTTAAAACAGTCAATGGAGTATTCCATTGACTGTTTTTCTTCTAAGCAGATATAGCATCGTGCAAGCGCCTTCCCGGATTAGTAAAAAAGCCACAACATCATATCCATTGGTTGTTAAATGGCTACATTTTATAAGATCGAGCTCGTCATTCATTTCTTAAAGTGACCATTAATATTTCATTAACTCTTGTTATAAACAAAACGTTTCTCAAGAATGCCAGCGTAATGATGATTCTGAATAAATTATTTATCGCCCAAATTAGTAACTCCAATAATGATTCCCTAAGTATTTTCATAGTCCTTTGAAGTTGGCCTTTGATATTTTGTGTAAAATTAAACAAGATCGTCTTCTCATTATATTCCGTACAATAACTTTAAATTACGCTCCATTAAAATGGGTCCTTCGTCCAAGAGATAAATATTGGGATTCTGGAGATGATTGTGTGACACTTTCAAGTACTTAATGTTAACTTTGTTTTAGATCATCCCATCATACAAATCCTGGAGTCACGCACCACAGATAAACTGGCCATTGACTTCGTCAAGAAACAAAAGTTAAGATTCGCTGAGCAGTAAGTTGTCTGACAAGTTTCAAGTATCTGTTTCTTAATATATGTACTTATTTCGTTATTTCTATTTACGCACAACGTCCATTAAAATGTTGACAATATATACAAAAAATTTACAAAAGGAATTCGATAGTTTTTAAATAACACTTTAGTTATTGGGTACACACCTATTTATTATGATTAAGATGTATAAAAATCATCAGTATTAACATATTACAAAGACTGTGTAATTCTTCTACTCATGAGAGAATATGTATGTATAAATTATTGTGTATGTGTAATTTCAATGCATTTTGTATGTGTATAGAATTAGTACGCACCCTCGGAGCTTATGTCCCTAGTCGTTAGTCTCTATTAGAAGTTCCCGACCAAGTACTTTAAGGCCAACGTGTTAACAATTTCATACGTGCTACTGTGTCCACCTGCCTTCTTCCTTTTACATGGTCTTTACTGTTGCGCACTTTTAAACCAAAAATCATTATTACGGTGTTAGTTGTTAATTAATATACAGTAGCATTGTCAAAAATATATTATTATATATCAATATATAGTCGTAATTCAATTTACATAACATGTCACTCGAATAGTATTTTATCCTCAAAAATTTTAAATGTTTAGTATGTAATTACAGTATCAAATCCGTGTTTGCTGGGTATTTCCGATGAGTACCTTTTATATTTATTCCTAGATGTTGATGTTTCAATGTTTTGCTGCCTTATCTCAGCTGATTGTGAACTTTCTAGAGTGCGTGAAAACTGGTGATTTTAATGTTCAGTTCGTTGGTATTAAGCCATTTTTGATAATATTATCATTATTGGTATACATACACCCCATATGATTTCAAGGTTTTTTTACAATTTGTTATAAACTACAATCAGGTGCGTATTTCACAGCTCGAGGATTAGTAAAAAATAAATATTAAAAAAATATATTGTGTACAAAATTTTTATAAAACTTTATGCATATAAAACGAGCTTTTTATTAACAACCGTCGCATCTATTACTTAATGAATATATAATTTTAAATAAAATTATAATATATATGGAATGCATTGTCTTCGACGACTGATTTTTCATCGTTAGATTTAATTGTATGAGATATATTTTATAACTATACGTGACGTATGTACACTGTGTATACAAGTATATTATTGTAATAGATGATGTATTGATGTTTTAAACTAGCAAATGAATATTATATAAGTATACCTACTTTATACATGTAACAATTAGTGTAAAGGAATGATAAAGTTATATGAGATGGATTTGTATTTAAAATATGAGAATGATTCGTTTTTAAGTAAAGAAAGGATGTGGCAGATTAAATATATTTTATGAGAAGGGATCCAAGTTATAAAGTAGTAGACAGTCTCTCAGCGGTGCGGCACACAAACTAACTTAATAGGATGAAGGAACCGAAACGGAATATTAATCAACATCAAGGGTCCGATTAGCCATATTAGATATAAATCAAAATCTTAATTTTTAATTAATGTGTGACCGTAAATTATTCAATAAGAAAACCATACGTATAATAATATGAAGATGTTGTAAACTTTCTGCGCTCCTGTGTACTTATCAACATACTGTAGTTGAAATGTGATTGATGGATACCTACTCGCACCTAATAGAAACCTCGAAACGTCATATCCAGTGCTACCCTAACCATATCGCTGAGCTTTTAACGTCTACCTAAGATATATATGTATTTTAAACTTTATACCTGCGCAAGGCGGCCACCGCGTCGAGATGCCAATCTTAGTAATCGATGCAGTACCGCTATGCCACGCTGTTTTTGATACTTTGGTAAAACCTACTTATATACATTTAATAGGCATATGAAAACAAAATGTATAATCCTTTGGCTAAACAAGACCACACCAAAAGTCAATTATTTAAAATAGGCTATTCAAAAACAACAGATTTTACATTCAAAATCTATATATATTTTATAAAGTATTAAAAAATTCTTGAAAGAAGTCATGTGCCAGCGACGATCGACTTTTTATATAAAATCATAATATACAAAACTTTTTTATAAACTTTTCACGACCACTTTTCAAAGCAGAAAGTGGGCGAGAAATATTTTGCATATCACACAGCCGTGTTACATTTCTAGCTAATGAACTTATTGTCTGCTTGTCTAATTTATCCTATCTGTATCATTTAATGTGTGTTATTGACGTTACGCAGATACTGTTTAGAAATATAAGAAAACATTAGTGTTGATATCGATGTACCCATTCCACATATCTAATTGTGTAACTTATAGGAACCCGCTAAACCTAAACCCACTGCATTCTGGAACTGAATCATTCAAAAACATAAATTGAAGTTGTACGTACTATTAACACTTGTGTTCCTGGCTTTAATAAACTCTAAAACTAAATTAAAATTATAGTTTTATTTGTTTAATTTAATATTCACTCTGATAAAATCTTTCGATGTGGTTGGATCCTCTTATAATGTAATTCTGTTTGCGCAATAATTGATTTCATTTGAATTATGTTTTTTTTTTGTATACATAGGTACACATATTGGCCCAGAACTAAACTCTTTGTTTTGAAAAGGTGACTTCAAAATTACAAATTATAATCCTTCAATCTTTTAAGTCTAGTAAATTTTTCATTCCAACACGCACTTCAACACACGCGATAGATACTAATCTCATGTTAGACTTAGGAAGGCTATAGACGCGCTGTGAAGGTTTAACACATTATTAATGAAGACAATGCGTTGATAATTGACTACTGACGCAACTTCGACCTGCTAATGGGATTAGAGTTCGGTTTGATAGTCACGAGGTCTTAATGGCCCCATAGTTATGAGACTTCAATCAATAACCCCATTTAATAAAGCGGTTTCGACATAGTTTCCTCGTTAACAAACTTCATGAACCCTATCACGAAATAACATGACTGCCGCTCGATCTATCTGCTTTCACAGAGTCGCGATAAATTGAAGAATCCCTTTTCGATCGCGCAGCGTTAACGGACTAGTATAAATGAGAAAAATATTGCAGAAGACGTGAAGGTTTCGAGTCTTTTCTTTTGAGTTGTTGAAGGTTGTTTATAATCAATTCTGTTCCAGATTCCAAACAAATTAAATGCAGATTTTGAGCATCTTGTGCATTGTCAAAGTTGTGAACATTACCTTTCTTAAGCATTGAATGCTTCAATGCAGCATATACAAGGCAAGTTATTCGCAGTAAATGTACCTACACTTAGCTAAAGTTTTTCTTGATTTATTAGAGACCTACTTCCTGTATATGATATACCAGCATTTCCCTGCGGCTTCGCTCCCGTGGCCCACCCCACAGGACCCGTTCATCATCTTCCTGCCCTTGTCCCATATTACTTGGGGTCGTTTTCTCCTTCCATACCGTCCTGTCCCCCGTCACGCCATCACTGACTCCCTTTTCTTTCATATAACTCCTCACACAGTCCATCCATCTTTTCTTTGGCCGTCCCCTCCCTCTCCATCCATTCACATTTATATTCATAACTATTTTAGTAACATGCGTTTCATCTCTCCTCATCACACAACCATACCAGGACAAACGGTTTCCTTTCAACTTTTCTGTCACTGGCGCCAAGTTCAAACTTCCTCTAATATAATCATTTCTCACTTTATCCATTCTCGTCACTCCACACATCCATCTCAACATTCTCATCTCTGCTACATGCAATCTCTTTTTATCCATCTTTCTCACAGCCCAATATTCTGATTCATACAGTCAGGGACGGTTACCGTTACCAAAAAAATACCGGTAAACGTACAGTACGACACGTCTAATCACGGACTTGTAAATTTTCCCCTTTAATCCGTGGGTCGCAAGTTGTTCCAGTGACCTGTCGCCATTTCATCCATCCCGAGTTGATCCGGTGTGTTACGTCTCGGTCTACCTCGCCATCCCCTAATACAAGCGACCCATAGGTACCGAAAGTCGGAGCACATCGGTATGGGTGTTCCAGCGAGAGCTATAAGCACGGAACTGGAGAGACCGCCAAAATCGCAGAACAAGTATTCGGTTTTAATTCTGCTCAATTTCAAGCCAACACTCTCTAGTCTGTGCTACCATACCTCCAATTTACTCTCGACCTCTAGGCCGCTCTCGGCAACCAGCACGATGTCATCGTCAAACAGCAAACACCAGGGTGTCTCTTCCTGTATGTCCGACGTCAGAGCGTCCATTCTCATCAGGAAGAGGTAAGGACTGAGAGCCGACCCTTGGTGCAAGCCGACTGCCACACTGAAGCTGCAAGTAGTGCCCACTGCAGATTGGACTTGGATACTGCATCGACTGTACATCGCTCGGACCAACTGTACATACTTCCCAGGCACACCTTTAATCTTAAGGGCCCACCACAAAACCTCACGGTTCACCCGATCGTTTGCCTTCTCGAGGTCAATGAACACCATGTGCAAGTTTTTATGTGCACCTCTGTATTTCTCGCACAACTGGCGGATTACGAAAATGGCATCCGTTGTACCCCGACCAGGCATAAAACTGAATTGGTTCTGCGATATTGACTTCTCTCAGCCGCCTTTCAATAAATTTCTCCCAAGCTTCCATACTATATGATTAGAACATTAGCTTTATTCCTCTATTGCACTCCAGCACATCACCTTTGTTTTTAAAGATGGGCACCAGCGAACTATTACACTATTCATCACCCCAGATGACCCGTTATCGGGATAAAAAAAATCCTATGTCACTCCGGATTAATGTAGCTTTCCATTGTTGAAATAATTATTTAAATCGGTTAAGTAGTTTTTTAATTTATCCATTATAAACAAACTTACAAAAAATCAAATCATTCCTCTTTATAATATTACTAGCTTCTGCCCGTGGCTTCGCCCGCGTGAAAAGTGTTTATCATCCCAAGGGAATACAAACTATTAAGACCTTCCTAGGGTCTCTGTCCATGCCAAATTTCATCTTAATCCGTTCAGTAGATCCAGAGATTACCCCCTACAAACTCACAAACTACCTCTTTATAACATTATAGTATAGATTATTATTAAGTATGGATATATTAGTGTAGATTTGTATGTACTTGGTTTCAGCATCAGAATGCAATTTTTAGAGTAGCTGCAAACAACTGAACTGCGAGAGCTAAAAGTTACACCGGAAGCGAGCTATGAAATTGGAGATAGAATTCCGGGAGCTATCAGGAGTCACCACATGCTCGCTTGCATCCTTACTACAAAGCTGTAAGGCGAAAGATAATAGTCGCCTCGACCGTGTATAAAGTAAGTGTATTTTATCCATAGTTTTTCCTTACTCCACCTTAGCGCTTCAATTCCTGATTAATTTCGTTGCGGGTTCCAAGACAATTCAATAACGTTTTATTGCTTTGCTACTTCAGGTGGTAACCTGACTTTCAAGCGTTGCAGCCTTCTTATTTTCTTATCGCAGTTAACTTTGTATGTATTTATATTGTTTGAGTGCAGTTGCAGTGGTCTTTTAAGAATGATGTAAGTAGATAGTTTTCAACCGTTAGCATGTCGTATGTCTTATTTTTTCGCGTCTTTCTTTTTTACTGAGTGACACCTTTAAAAGGCGCCTGGACTTTTGGGGAAAATACCAGGGAGTGTGGTATTTTTGCCTCACTAAAACCACACCGGTGATCACTATCAGTACTTGGAAGGGGTAACCTCGTTACCACCACCCCGTTACCGTTTAAAAGACAACTCCAGAACCCCCTCTGTGCAACGCCTGTTAGGTCACGTCTTTGGGGAGACTGAGAAGCGTCTCCCCTGAGCCTCGCTGTGCACGGCAACACGTGATCGCTATGCCACCGTCTTTCCTGGAGTCGCTTCAGGTGCGGACAGAGTCCCCAGTCTGGACACCCACGACTCCGGAGTCCCGCCATTAGGTAGGCGGACTTTCAGCGTTTTAGGCATCGAGACGGTTGACTCCCCGACACCTTCTTCTCCGAGTGTGATCGGCCCTCTGACGATTCCGCTCGGCGGCCTCCTTCTGGATCATCACGATCTGACAGAAGACGGCCATTTTCGTCCAGTTTTAAGTCTCTGCCAGCATTGCCCTCAACACTGCTGGCAATGACAAGTCTCGCCCGATCCTGATGACCAAGACCAGCCGCTCAGACGCAGGGCACTCTTCGAGCTTGTGCTATACAGAGTGCCACTTCTATTCAGGTACTCACCGAAGCATCCATGCCCTGTCAGCCTGTAGGAGATGAGCTCCCCTCTTTTCAGCTAGGCTTCGAAGTGCGGTAGGACAGCGTCGACAACGCGCTTGCGTGAGAATTGCGGACGCTATTTTTTTTAAATTGAATTGTCTTTTAAAAAATCCATAACACATTTTGACAATAGTTTATAAGATCTACATAAATAAAGCTGATCCAAACTGAAAATCCACTTAAAGAGTCTCAAGTAACAAACAACTGTATAAAGGGTATATTCTCAAGGCCTTATCATTTTTTTAAGGAATTCTCGGTTCGCTGAGCGATAGACTAGATAGGTACCTACTCCGTCCGCTGAATTTTAGACACGCGACCACGTAGGCGACTTGTGTTACCTAAAACTTCCTGAATTTTTGCACTTGTTTACTTTATAGACCAGGGCTGAAGCCTTTGAAAATGGTAAAAAGTGAAAAAATAATAATAGTAGGATCAATAATAATAGGACAATAGTAGGAATAATAGTAGGTCTTTGGAAAAGGAAGAGAATATAACAAAAATGAAAGGAAAAATAATTTACGGGCGATCTGAGGTCGGGAAGTGGAAGCTGGGGTGTTTAAGGGTAAAAATGGTTTATCTCAATTGCCGGCAAAACTACAAGTCCTATGGAAAGAAGTTCAATGGTAAAGTTGTAAGTAGTAAAAATATCTATAGTATCTAAATTTTTTTCACATAACCTCAAAATTTATGTGAAAATTAAAATAACCAAGTTTTTGTTTTTTATTTTTATCTTTAACAAAATAAATTTTTGTCAAGAAATTTGGTAAAAACTTACCTTTTTATGTCCCAAACACACTGTATTTTTTTTGATTTAAATGATTTATTTTTCTTCATTTTGACTAAATATCGAAAAAAATACCCTAATTTTCAATTGAAAATTCTCACGTCAAAATATCTGCTTTAAAAAAAAAGTCGGTGGGCTTTTTGTTCGTTGAAATCTCTACTTTCTGATGGTGTAAAAAAAATATGCATTAGTTTTAAACTCACCGCTTCCACTTCCCGAGCTCAGATCGCCCGTAAATTATGTTTCTTGTCATTTTTGATATCTTCTCTTCCTTTTCCAAGGTTTCATCCTACTATTATTTTTTCGGTTTCAAAAATTATCAACCCTGGTCTATTAATAGGAGGCTTAAAAATAGATTTCCACAGGGTATGCTGTCATCCGGCAGGTTAAAGGTGAGGACGAAACAAGATAATAAATTAGATTATTAGTTAGGTCGTGGCTCCATGATCGTTATAAAGTGGGCTTGTTTGCGGTCATGGGCGAACTGCAGTGGTTTATTGTGTTAACTCGTGTCTCCGACTAACTAAATAATTAGATCTTGACAGGATATGCCGCCTACTACACTACATTATGCATTCCAAATGTAATTAGAGTCCATGTTCGAGGTTTATGATTCAGTTATACGAGAAGCGAGGAGTTGTTAGGGGCGCCGAAATAACAAGTATAGGAAATGTTGGAAGGAAAATTACGCTCTTTTTATAAAACTCGGAGCAATTGATTTTTAGGTTACTTATATTACGTCACCTGTGTCCCCTGTGGTTAAGAGCTTCAACTTTGTCAAATAGGATCAATCAAGTTATTATACGTACCTCACATTTCACATTATTACATTATAATGTGAAATTTGATTTTTACATTTCAATGATAAATATTCAATTAATAAATTAATTATCCAATTAAGCGTGTACTATACAATAGGAAGGTATACCTATATTATGATATTCATCTTTATCCCTTGATAAGATTATACATTATAATCGTATTTCGACCACAACACCTGAAGAAAACTTACCTAAAACAAGTTTTTAAACTACATAATTGATCTAGTAGTAGATACGCTTCGATCAACAATCTATCAAACACGCAATTATGACACGATATCTTGCGAAAATACCAAAAAATATCCGATACAAACAGTAAAACGCCCACAACTTTAGAACGGCTGAACCGATTTTCATCAAAAATAGCTAAGAACACGCCCGAATATATCACCTTTCAAAATTGGCTCATCTGTTTAGGAGCTATGATGCCATAGACAGATGCACACTTCAAACTTACAACACCCCTCTTATTCCGTCGGGAATTAATGATGTTGGTTTAAAAATCTGTTTTTGGGCATTGTTTAATAAGCAGACAGATGAATGGCTTAACATAACATGTCAACGGATTAAATGAAACAAAAAGGACTAAAACCTTAAATTGCAAACACAGCTAAGGTAAATGTTTGCTTGAGATTTACTATGTAGGCTAAATGTTTACGTTGAAGCTAATAGGGAGCGAAATCTTCTGAAAACACTCCGTCAAAGTAAAGTCACCGGTATTGTCGATGTAGCTACACCTCTAGCAGGTGTGAGTAGGGAGTAATGGGTTCCGATCAATCAATAAACTCCGCTGTCGGTGGAAATGAAAAACCTGCCAGTTGCATGTTCCGCTACATAAAATAAGATGTCGTAGTAAACAAATATGTTAGAAACCGAATAAATTCTAGAAATTAGTGAGACACTAATTAGGTAGACAGAACAGGTATTAATTTATGTAGACCAAAAAATAATTAAGGGTGGAACAATCTCAATCAAACCGGTATTATCGCAATCAGCGATTACTTATGTCATTTTTCTACGTTACGTATTTCTACTAGTATAATTCTAATTGACGTTTGTATAGGTACTTAATACTAGCTCTATGTATAATGTATCAAGGCTACCGAGTTTTTCCTAGCTTTTTCTTAATCAACCCTTTCTATATCCATTTCGCCAGCACGTCGTTCGCGACGCTCGTCGTACGCGCTGGTAAGACAGGGTATTTATATGCAGATCACTTTAATATGCTAATATCCTACGAACTTGCTCTCTATGTATGCTTCTAAGAAAACCTTGTACAAAGTTTCTTAGGGTAGCGTGTCCATGGTACTAACAAGTTCTGCAAGATTGTGACTTACTTAACCCCCTATAACCCCTAGATGGGGCAGAGGGTGTCCACAGATGTCATCCATCGCGATCGGTCTTGAGCTTCGGTCTTGAGCTTCACGCTTCACCTCACTCCATGTCATTCCGATGCTCGTCGCTTCTGCCAACACGGTCTGACGCCAGGTTTGACGGGGACGGCCTCGCTTTCTTCTCCCTTGTGGATTCCAGACCAAAGCTTACTTGGGTATATGATCGGCACCCCTTCGAAGCGTGTGGCCATTCCATCACCACTTGCGATGCTTGATCTGGCGGTCGATCGGCCTCTCGTGGCATTTCTCCAACACTCTACGTTGAACATGGTCTCGGGCCAGCAAATTCCGAGAATGCGACAGGAGGCAGTGGTTGACGAAGACTTGTATTTGGCGTGAGATGTCATTTGTGAACTTCCACGTTTCGCACCCGTAGAACAGCACGGATTTGATCGTACCTGCGCGTTTTTAGTGATCAGAAATATTATCCTTTAATGCAAATTCTGATATGTGTTTTTCGTACAGCACGGACTGCCTAGTGATATATAAACTACCCTGAAGAAGCTAAGGTAAGACTCAAACGGCTGAAGGGATCTTACTAAAATTTTCATGAAATTGCAGCATCGATAGCAACTAGTCAAATAAATCTGGCAATGAAGAGTAATCAATGCTGAAATGAGACTTGACGCACGCACGAGGTTACGATATGTAAACATTATAGTAGGTCATGAAACCGGAATATTTCACAGTATGCACATGATCACGTCATCCGGCACGTTCCGACTATTTCGCCGGCGGAGCTCGCCGGCCGCCGCGTTCGCCTCAGTCGCCTCACTCGCTCCCGCTGACCGCGGCGTCCGCTGAATTATAATAAGCCCCGTATCGACTAACTTTTCCCAGAAATCTACTCGCGACTAAAAGATTGCTACATTCAAAATAAATTTGCAATCAAGGAAACGCTTTTACGGGGTCGAAAAACAAGATTTGTGATGAGAGACGGAAAATTAAGTTCTGTTTTTACGTACCTATAAGAACTCAGCTTGTAAGCGAAGTATTTGTCAGATATAACTTTCACTGATAGTGTTAAATTACAATAATATCGAGGTCGTTCTTAAGTTCTTCAGAAAACGATCGCTATAATATCGTAAATGGATTCAGATTTAAGATATACACGGACAGAGCAGCTGCCATAACATAACATTAACCTTTTCAGTATGCTTTATAATCTGTTTTTTTTATACACTTACTTACCGAAGTCATGAATTTAATTAGTCTTTAATGAGGTTTGATTTTCTGCCCACTATATAAATGCAGGAAAGTTCATCATCATCTGCCTAGCCTTTTCCCAACTATATTGGGGTCGGCTTCCAGTCTTAACGGATTCAGCTTAGTACCAGTGTTTTACATGGAGCGACTGCCTACCTGAACTCCACAACCCAGTAACTGGGTAACACGGTACCCCTTGGCAAGACTGGTGTCAGATCTCAAGCTTCTGACTCACCGTAACGACTGTCAAAGGTCTTCAAATGACAGCCGGGACCAACGGCTTAACGTGCTTGCCGAGGCACGGAGGAAACTCGGTATGTTAAAATGGTCACCCATCCACGGACCGACCTCGTCAAGCGTTGCTTAACCTTGAAGATCATCCAGTGCGGCTGTTATTATTTAGAAAATTAAACTATAAAGAAAGCACTTACTGAAACAGTTTCTAAGTAAGTACTTATTAAATCAGTGAGCAAAAGAAACCGCTGAAGAAAACGTTAGAAAAGAAATCCTTTATTTAATTACATTTATCGTGGGCTTAAGTAAACGTAGTGAAAATTGCTGGGTATTAAGTGGCTACAAAATGGCATTAATGTAATTTGCGTCCGTAAATACGCACTTGTTCTTTAAGCTCGGTGGCCCAGTCCATTCAATCTTGTCGTAGAGCCAGCGCGGGATTCTCTCAGCGAACGCTCTACAATTCCATTGAATAAAAGCTTTATGAAATTCTGTAGCTTTTGTCGCGGTACTTTTCTGAGGGGATTTATGTTCTTAGTTATGACATCCTTACTGACAAAGAACGCTAGGTATGAACGCAGCTCTAACATGTGTAGTTTCTGCAGAAAACCTTCGCAATGATACTTAGCTATAGATTTACAAAAGACTTTCTACGTATTCTTACTTACTACTTTCTTTCTTCTATTATGGTATTTGCCGTTTTATATATTGCTGTTTACGCAATTTGTTCTCGAGCTAGATTGTAAAATAAAGATGCCTTATCTTAATCTCGTCAGAATTCCAGATAAACACTTATTTGTGATTTATCGTTATGTCTTCGTAACTATCAATAATAGTAATAGTAGTGTAAAATATTTATCATATCGGTATTTCATATTTAGTCCGATAGCAAAAGTACCTAGTTTGTAATCATGCAAACTATCGTTCTAGAAATATTTTGCTCTATCCAAATAGTCGTAACTACCAACTTTGTCAAACGTTATTCGTTGAAAAAATCCAATCCAAACTTAGACAGTTGTCGCAACGCTAGTACCTAGACACACAATTATTTCCAGTTCAAAACAGTATTAAGTATTTCTCTCGCCTCAGTGATATCCAGTATCTAAGAAACAACGAATAAATTTTCCAGCATGTTAGGATAATCATTACCCACACGTGTATTGTCCATATATCAAGCCAACTCGACCCAAAACTAGCACCCGCAAGCATTCTTAATATATGTATGTAGCGGGAGTAGCCACGGAACCCACTGTATGTTTTTCAAAGTATTATTATGTTTATCATTCGCAAAGGAAACTGCCCATTCACCGCCATTGTCATCGACGCGTAACAACAACGACGAGAAACTCCCCGATGGCAGCCCGAAGTCTATAGCCTTCGCCTCGGGCTTCCGACCCTTACCTAACTCGTCTTGGGACACATATGGCACTCCAAAATACTTACATTATATTGGCATTACACATAACTTACCTTTACCTTTATTTTGAGTAGTCTTTGAAGACCCCTTTTTTACGAAACGACCCTAATAAACTAAATCAACATTACCTGGGTAGTGTTAAATATGAGCCTACAAAAATTGCTGAAAATGAGGTACCGTATCTAACTCCGCGTTACGCGTTAAGCAAAGCAATTATAATCACGATCAGCCCCTTTTCCTATAAAACTCTTAAAAGTAATTTGATCATAATCCTCTTATAATTCCTTTTCTTTAAGATTATCCTTTCCGGTGCTCGGATTCGATTAAAGCAGGTAACGAAGACAAAACTGGCCGTTTTTAGAAAGTGTTTTAATTTAAATAAAGTGAACTATCTATCAATCACGGAGTCGGATCTATCTATCAAGCGGGGGCGTTAACGAGTGACTCGCGTGATGGCCTGCTCTCTACACAACATACGCATTAAATTTTTATCCAACTTGAAAAAGGAGGAGATTCTAAATTCAGCTGTATTTTTTTTATGTGTGTCACGTCAAAACTTTTTACTAGGTGAGCAGATTTTGATGATTCTTTGATGTTATTATTTGAAAGCTGGTGCTTCTCATGTTGTCTCATTTAAATTTGGTGTTGAACTTCTGAGATATACAACTGAACTCTTCAATAAATGACGGCAAATCTCTCGCGATTGCTGCAAACGCTTGTTTGTTTACTGTTTACGCCATTTCATAACATAACATCACGCTGGCACACTCTAAAGGGGTACGCAGATGCGTACTGTTCACCCTAGTACACTTTCATTTCACCGATTATGTTTAAATTGTATGTATTACAAGTATATTTGGGTAATCTATTCTGGCATAACTTTATGCAACAAAGATACCTTATTAATGAACTTGCTCATTATGTACCATACTAAAAAAAGTAAAAAATAAAAACACTTTTACAATATAAATACAACAGACTTCCAAAAAAAACACTACTAAGTGGAGTTTCTTTATGTTTTGAATAGTTATTTATCGCAAATTAATTACGTTGCAGGTAATTTAGTAAGAAGATAACATCTAATCAGATTTGATTGATTAATTTTGTACACTGTCATCGAATGCTGATTCATGTTTTTTTTTGTTGTTGACCATCCTTGATGAACATGATTACCTGATACCTCCATCATCATATTAAGCTCATTATTTATATCATCTTAATGACTGATAGGTGATGCAATCACAGTATTATAGGTTTGATTAATGCATTTATGATAAGCTATTTGTAGAAACATTATGACACACGCCTCCGATTTCTGATTGACTTCGTATCTAAAGGTCCTATTCGCAAAACGACCTATGAGCAGATCGTCCTATTCTCAAAATAATAAAGTAGCAAAAAGCCCTATATGCAAATATGAGATTTTTGAAGGAATAATTTTAATATATTTTGGGTTTCCTCCTATAGACGTAAAGTGGGGTGGTTTTTTTTCTCGTCTATCCCATGGTGTCGAGTATCGTTAGATAAGCCATTCAAAAATATGATAAGTTTGTTAAAAACATTTTTCGATTCAGAGATCCGTTTGCATAAAATTAATCTTTTAATTGCAAATTTTAGTTAAGAGTCAAGTGTGTGTGGCGCAGGGGGGGGGGCTGCCAGTGAAATGGTTGCTCTTGGCTATGTGAAAAATTCACGGCAGTTGTAAATATAACGAAATTAAAAGGAAAACTATCACAGATAAGTAGGCTTTACAAGTTTACGAGTAATAGTCGACCAACTTATAAAATGTACTTGGAACAGTAAAAAAATTATACGAATGCCATTGAAAAATTACTTTTACTTCTATAATAAATTAGGTATATAATGAGCCACGACGAAAAATCGATAGTAATTTTTCAGTATAACTGTACTTTGACAGTAGCACGTTCAGCTAATAGGACAATTTGCTAATAATAATATTTTGACTCTCACACATACACCCACACACACACCCACACATACTGGGTGTATGTGTGGGTGTGTGTGTGGGTGTATGTGTTCCTTGCTTTCATAATTTTTTTAATAAGTGTTAAGTACTTATATCAAACTAAGTTTATGCTTACCAAAACTTCTACAAGGTGCAGCAAATTGCAAATGTACTGTAAGAGGAACGCGCCTGTGTCTGCAACACAGTTTATACTAGCACAGACACAGACGTTCACTCTGTCACAAATAATGCATAGTTTTGTATAAAATATGTTGGCGATTTTATGTTTGATTGAGATGGAAAATTGTATTTGGCTTTATGAATAAACTTATTTATTAACTCCAAATACTCAATTCAGAAATCGGTCCACAATCCATAGATCAGAATTTTATTATTATGCATTCATAGCATTCCTTAATGCACAAAGTAATTTTATTTTAGAGCTCTTGTCATTAAGCCCGTACCTAGCTCCTAAGTAGGGTAGAAAGGACTGTTAATATCGAAATTACCGAAACCAAGATTCATTTATTTCCATTTGTGTCATTCCACATTTTCCGCCGGGAGCGTAGCGACGTCCCCCCGGCACTGGGCACCGGGCCCCGGCTCGCAGCTGGACTCTCCAAGAATATAAATTACATTTCATTTTACCACTTACAGTAAACGCGTAAGTAATGAATGCCCTTTTAAATCATTTCAGCGTTCACAATATATTACAATTCAATTATTCCATACATTTGTAAGAGAACGTTCTAATAAAATATATATAATAACTTATTAATCGTCGGCCATTAGAAAATATGAATTAATCGAGTTGATTAAGATATCGCGGGTATTTTATTTGCAATTCTAAACGTGTCTGACTAAGGCCCAATATGCCGTTCTACTGAATCAAAAATCAAAATTTTCACAATCACTTGATCAAGTTGCCACTTCGTGAAAGCGGTTGGGCTTTTAAGTTACCATTTACATAAGGGTACACTAGTCGACGGCACGAACTATTTTGTGCGCGGGGTTAAAATGCATTTTATATCAACCGACAACACGTGCGGAATAGATTGATGCTGTGATGAGCAGTAGGAAGCTAGTTCGCGTACGAATACACACTTTTGCAAATTTGTAGCGAAATGGATAATGATTTAGGACGAAACCGAGTGCGCGAAATTTTATAAACGGACCTTTGGAAGTCTGGATGTCATGAAAAAACGACTAAACGTATCTGTTCAAAATAAAATTATTTGCATTGTTGAACTACTAATCTATCCCTGTATGGTGGCCGTTTTGCAATTTTCCGTCTTCTTTTATGGTATTTATTTGCGCCCAAAAAATGCGTTAAAATTAATGTCGAAATGTTGAACTTTCGACGCTCATATCTTTCAAATATATTTATGCTTTTATTTTTTAAAAAAGAACACTAATACAAATTCAAAGAAGACAAATTCTAATTCAAAAAAACATTTCGTTTTGATTAGACAAATTGATATAAATTTTTATTTTGAACGTAAAACTTTGAACTTATTTTGAAGTAATCGCCAGACTACGTTTGTATGGAAGAACGATCGACTAGTGTAACCTTAAGATCCAGTTTTCCATACCGAATGTCTGTCTATCGCTAATTTATTCCGCAATAATACAATTTGGAAGTTCTTAGTAGGTTTATTTAATAAGGAACCAACATAGTCACCGTACGTTCGTCACTATACACTATGTTATTATTTTTATCGAAGGCTAACCCGTAGCCGTTGTTCACTGTTAGTCTCAACACCAACTGTCTGCTTTCCTTGTCAATAGAATAGATTCCATTGTGCGCCACAAAGTATGGAGTCCCTAACGCATCTGTAGTAGCTCCACGAATACTTATGTCATTACCGTGAACTAACGTCGGTGATTTACAGCCTTTCTTCAATACATACAGTCCTGTTGGGTTAACGAAATATAAATTACTGTTAGCGTCGAATACAAAGTGTTGAATGAGGTTTTCCTTCGCCTCTGGAACTAAGCACTTCGTATTGTCTTTGTAGATGTATAGGTTCTGCTTTGCTGTGTCTACGAAGTACAAATCGTCGCTGAAGTACATGTCGAAGATATCTGTTTTGTGGACAAGGGCTGGCTCCTCAATGTCGTTGGAACAGTAATTGTATTTGTATATGCCGTCGCTCCCTCCGAGGTACACGTGGCCGGTTGACTGATCTACTGCACTCGCAAACCCATTTCGAAGTCGAGGTACAATAGAGGTCAATCCAGTATCGAGGTACAACACCACCGACTGAAAGCTTTGATCTGAAAATTCATCTGCATTTATGCAGAAGAACAAAGTATTCCGATTTCTGTCTATTGAAAATTTATATGGTATGTTCGCGTCCGTTATTATCACATTCTTTTTGTATGATTTACCACATATTAAGACTAAATCTTTTTCATTTGTAATCATTATTGTAAAATCATTGTAAGACAAACACAAACAATTAATTTAAAAATTTACAATTTGAGATTATTTTTTAAATGTCATGATCCAAAGAGACATATCGATAACATATTGTGACCACATCGGTAAAGAGTATAGACGTAAGTATAGACTAAAACTTGTACTATAAAGGACTCCGTGCTAAAAACTGATCACGGGCTACAATAGCTATCTAAAAAAATATACTGGACTATGTGATTTATCATCATCATCAGTCTTTTAAGAACATTAAAAGACTGCTGGGACACAGGCCTCCTCTCTGTGAGAAGGAATGGGCCGTAATCCACCACGCGGCCCCAGTGCGGGTTGGTGGATACTGTCAAATGTGTCTTCGAATTTTTGTTTCTAGGACATGCCGGTTTCCTCACGATGCGTTCCTTCACCGTTTTGAGAGCAGTGTTGATGAAATATTATAAACAAAGTAAAGCGCCTGCCTGCGGTTCGTACCCACGACCTACGACACGTAAGTCGCGGCCGTTACCACTGGGCCACCACTGCTCAGGACTGTGATTACTAGTACCTATTATCAGTACATCCTTTTTACTTTCATTAAATTAATAACGATATTGTGGTCTTCCATAAAAAAGAAGGCTGAGTCTATTAATACGGGTACTGTACGAACATTATTAATACGGGTACTGGACGAACAATTTATTATTATTCGTACATAAGTCGGACGAATAATTTTTTATGATTATATGGCTTTTTTTTCTGGCTCCTCGCTGCGCTCGTCGCGCTCGCGCTCGCTTCGCTCGGATTTTTAATTGTCTCTCGTTTTCTGTCAAAAATATCGTCGCTCGCGCTATACTGCGCTCGCTCCTTTCTGTCAGCTAGGTTCTTGATATCCTGGGAGACAGGTTTTTTTTTATCAGGTAAATTAAAATGAATATACTTCGATACTTGCATATTCACAAGCAATTGCTAAAACGAAGTTTGACGACTAGCAACAGCCTTAAAAGGTTATCTGGTAATCCGATAATCGGAAAACTATTTTTTTTTGACAACTAATACTTACCGGACGACTAATTTAGTTTTAATTTTATTTTATCCATTAGAGTGCAATTCAACCTAAATAAAAAAAAATTATTGAATAAATGTACGAATAAATATAATTTATTCATCCAGTACCCGTACAAATAGTCACTCCAAATAGAAAAAGAATAACTCCTTATGCGGCACAGCTACACTAAAATTAGCGAACGAGCAAACAAACACAAATTCAAATGTCTGGAGACGATGCTAGAGGTCACACTAATACTGAAATCGAGTTATTATCTAACAAAAGCGGTATTTTTACAGAAATAACGGGTCAAGAAGTTGTAAAAATTCTTCATCTCTGTCCTCTCTTGAGAAATACCACGTTGCAGCACGTCGCATAATTCAATAAACCTTTTCCTCGACAACGAAAACAAAGATACGTGACATCTGGCAACCTCTGGACATCCTAGAGATGACTGGAAAATAATATCAACACATTTCTGGTTTGCATCAATTTTTTATTTGGCGTTTCATTATTACATATTTGTTGATTAAACGTTATTATCTAATACGGAAGCTTCATATTTTTTAATGATATTGATCACAGAATCATAGACTAATTCCTTTGCGTTAATGCCGTATATGAAATCAATGTGACTGAAGGTGGTCATTGGAACCTTATACTTTATCGGGTTACTTAATTCTCTGTACAGCCTATCAACATCGTTCACATGTGCCAATGGGTCGCTGTCTGAGTAATGAAGATACACGGGAGTGGTTATCTTAGATAAGTCATAAGGCGGAGGAGTAAATGATCCGTACTCCCTAAAGTTGGATAGTCGAGATCCCTGGTCGTAACGACGGAAGTATCCGGCGGCTATTCCTTGACCGTAGTGTGCAAGTTGTCTTACTGCTATACCAGCTGGTGCATGTCCCATAATAACCGGCATCATAGTCTGAAATCATGAATGTATTGTTAGTTCTCTAGTTACGAACTTGGGTCTCAAGACATGTGTCATTCTAGCATCGAAAGCGTCGCGATAGAAATTAGAACAAGATAAAATAACAAATTAAAAAAAACCCCGATTTTATTTTTTATTTCATGCTTTTTAAACTACATATAATATACCTAGTAGCAGACACGCTTCAATCGACAATCTATCGAAACACGTAATAACGACACGATATCTTGCGAAAAAAGCCAGATTCAAAGAGTAAAATGCGAATAACTTTTGAACGGCTAAACCGATGTTATTCAAACACAACCTTTCAAACAAAAAAACTAAATCAAAATCGGTTCATCGATTTATGCGCTATGATGCCACAGACAGACACACAGATACACAGCAACGCACGTCAAATTTTAATTTTCCGTCGGTGGTTAAAAATGGCTTAATTGTTTGGTAATGTCAAACGCTATCGAAATTGCACGTGAAGAATCCCTTAGATTTTGGCATTTCGCCATCGCTTACCTACTTCGAATGAAACAATTTAAAAGAGTAACCATGGAGTTTCTTGCCGGTTCTTCTCCATAGGAAACGACTAACCCGAACCGTGCACCTTTTGTCGACGTTTTATAAGTGCCCATGTAGGCCTATGTAAAATAAAAATATTTGATTTTGATTTTGATTTCTTGCCTAGAGCCTCTAAATAATAAATTGTAGTTCTAAAAACTAAAAAACACGCTTTAATGGTAAATTGAACTAAAAAGTCGCTAATCCTGAAGATCTTGGTAAGGATAATGGGACAAACTATTTAAACGCGCACGGTAGAATCAACTTTTATTACTTGTAAATTTTATTTTTTGTTTGACGTTCAAAAGTGCCGTTTATTGGCCTAGTTGAATATTTGACTTTGACTAAATTATTGCATTGTCATCGGTCCTTGATAAGTGTGCAAAGTTTCAAATCAATCCCACGTTTTGAAGGGGGTGAAAATCACGTTCAAAGATTCCGTTAAATTGATACATAGATACATGCATACCAAGATAATAAAAGCGTGTTAATATAAAAGCCTACTTCCTCAATCCAGTTCGTTTATCTCATCAATTTGAACTTACCGCGTTATGTTGTTCTTCATTCCATCCTCCCATCATAAACATAAATGTACTGCAAACAGGTTGCAATGCCGATCCATCGCGGCAGTACCTACTGCCAAGCGCAGAGGTCAATTCATTGTTGGGTAAAAACTCACCGATGCCGATTAAAGAAGCAATGCTCTGGAAATGTTAAAATATGTTAGACTTAGCCAATTCAGTCAATTATACACAATTTGAAACACTTTTGAAAGACTTACTTCAATCCTGTTCGCGTGAGGTGATATAAACCTCAGTAGGGGACTTTGGTTGTTCGCCATATAAGCAACAGGAGCCAGTGCGTGCATTGAAATAATCTTTTTGTTGTACTCTGGTCGCATCGCCCCCAGCACGAAGAAGGACGTAGTGCCCTGCGAGTGACCCACATAGTGCAGCTTCTCTTCTCCAGACACCGCCAATACGTAATCGATGACAGCGGGTAAGTCCAGGTTTCCTATCTGATCCCAAGAAAATCTCCAGAACGCCGTGCTCCGGTCAGCGTCGGGGTTCAATCTGAGGTGCTTGCGAGAGTAGAAGTTACCGCGGGCGTTACCCATCCACACGTCGAAGCCTTCCTCGGCGAGGAGGTATGCTGGAAAAATAACATGTATTAACTAATGCCCTGTATATGTGTGGTCTGGCTATCAGAGCACATAGGTTTGTGGTTTAATATCATGTAGGGTGGATCCGCACGTGGTGTCTGTTAAGGAGCAATAAAGGAGTTAAACTCAATGATCGCATAAGGTACTCGATACTGCGCTGCGTTACAAAACACAAAATACTGATGTAGACCAGACCACATGGACAAATAAACTTAGAGCTATTTTGATAGGTTTTCAATCCTGATGCGAAATCCGAGTCACAGGAATCTGAAGTATATTATTATTTGTGGCAGGTGCTTACCTAATCCGCGGCCTGGGCCCATAAGAACATAGTCAGCAGAAGATGTGAGCATCCCATGCATGATGAACACGACTGGTCTCTTCTGGTTTGGAACATTGTTAGCGTCTCGTCCATGAGGGATGCGATGCAATTCCAAGATGTAACCATCTTCTGTTACTACAGAGTGGACTTCAACAGGATAACGATATTTTCTGATCAGGTTAGGCTGAAATAATTGATAAACTAAATGTTACTTAGGAGTTCAAATTTAGCTTCAGACTGTTAACAGTTTGGGAAAATTATTTAACAACTCACCACATCCAAGAGCGCATCTTCAAAAACATCGTCTGAATAACGCGTGTCAATACTTTTCAACCATTTCTCTGTGCTGTCAGCTTGAGGAGATCTCCTGGCGACCGCCAACGAGACACATGTGGCTATGACCACTAACAAACCTCCACGAAACATTATTGACATGCAGCTGTTAACTACTTACCGTAAACAAGAGTATTTCGTCTTTTATAACTTCTTCAGATCTGAGATTAAGGTTAAGCTTCGATAACGATAACGATAACAATCAATGCTAAAATCTGGATAACGCTAGAATAATGTATATATTATCATGTAGATCGATGATTTACTGATGTGCAAAATAACTATTATATGATTTACCATGTACATAATAGTACAAAGTATGTAAGCGGTGGCGCGCCGCAGACAGAAGGTCCACTACGAATAAAGTACCATTTTGCACGCACACATTGACATTACGATTTTACAGGGATTCTCGGGCAGTATTGGACAGAGCTCAGTCGCGGCTGTCACGAGTGCTAGCGCGGGCGCTTGTTATTTTTTCTATTTAGCCTATTGGTTGTATAATTGTTGGCAAGGGGTGGACAGCATAATTTAGACACACGTCAGTGAGCGATGTAGGTACAGCCAATGTAATGAAGCCTGAAAGTACATAAAGATGATAAGATAAAGATAAATTTATTTGTTCAAACATGTGTAATACATGAATGTGCACATATAGATGGAAACAATTTTACCGGACCAACATGTTTTGCCTCATTCGGCGTACAAAATGAAATAAATGAATGTCAGTTTCATATATAAAAATTGAGAGTCAGTGCATAATGTTATCAATAATTCAACATACAATCAGAGTCAGTACAAAATGTAGTCAATATTAATTAAATACAAAATATGTCAATATAGAATAAAATTTGTTAAAATAAAATTCAAAATTTATAATATAGTAGCACTTATCAGTAAGCAGCTTTTTAAGTGTTTTCTTAAATAAATTAAAATTCAATTGCTTTATATCATGAGGTATTTTATTGTATATTACTGGGGCCATGCATACAACACTTTTTCTCAGAAGCGCTGTTTTGGCCGAGTGTGACTGCACCCAAAGTCTATACTGCTCACGTCTATTTCTTTTAGAATTATTAGACAAAAGTGGAAACCACTGAGGATTACTTTTTACGAATACAGCCATTTCCAATATGTAGAGTGACGGCAGTGTTAAAATTCTGTGCTTTATGAACATTGGTCTGCAACTGTTCATAGTTTGCAACCGAAACATAGCCCGTACACAACGCTTCTGCGCTTTGAACACTATGTCTTTATTCGTTGGATTGCCCCAGAAAATTATCCCAAATCTCAACAAAGACTTCACAAGTCCATAATAGGCCGTTAGTAGAGTGTTTGTATTGACAGTAGGAGCAAGTTTATAGAGGACATACGACGAGCTGCTGATTTTTTTACTTAGTACATTAATCTGTTTTTTCCAATTTAATTGTGGATCAATGATTAAGCCCAGAAATCGGGCTGTATCTGCTTCTTGTATAATAATGTCATTGTAAGTTAAATTGAATTTTCATAAATTATGTATTTTTTCCCGTTGTCTAAAATGCATTATGTTAGTTTTATGAAGATTAATTTTCAAATTATTTTTGCTAAGCCAGGTAATTATAGAGATTAATGAGTTATTTGCGTCAAAATTATAATCAGATAAATTATCGCATGCTATTGTTATAGTACTGTCATCAGCAAACAAAGTCATGGGTTCCTTAGTTGCATTTGGTAGGTCATTTATATTTAGTAAGAACAGGGGAGGGCCCAATACACTTCCCTGGGGCACACCATGCGTAATGCGGCGCTTTTGAGAGGAGAAGATATGTACCTTTTTATCTTTCATATTGAATTAAGATATTTGAGTTATTTGTTGTCGGTCTGTAAGATATGATTTTAACAATTCGAAGACATTGATGCCTACTGTAGTTTAGGTTATTAAGGGAAAATAATAATAAGGCAAGTTAAAAATTTAATAACTAAGACAATCATAAATTAATTTAAGTCCATAGACGAAATTGCAGATTGTATCTTTGTTTAGGATAAGTCTACGAAACTTATCACCCTTCTAGATCTCAAATCTACTTCGTCGAACTTGGCGCCTTTTTCACATTTATGTTTTTGTCGAGCTTGGTGCCTTTTCACACTTTTCTGTTCTCGTTGAGATCATTTCATTATTACACCATTGTTACGTCTTGCTACCCTCCGATCTTCATCGTATGTGGTATCGTGATCTTTAATTGATATTTGATGCTCTGTCTACCCTCTAAGGTTACCTACTCCTTTTTAAAATTCAGAAACAATATAGTAGCCACCCTAGTGAATCTGTCATGTTTAGGTAACAATTTTCGAGGATGACGGGAGTGGTCCTTCTGTATACTTAATATTTTGTGATAATAACTACTGTGTTTGTACGTCATTAAGATGTTATCTAATTGGCACAGGGGTCGTGTGTAGGTAGCCGCAGTACAAAAGTACAAGCATATCGTTATTAAGCCGGCGCGTCAGTTTCAAAAAACGTCTGTGTGATAAATTATTTTATTTATTTAAGTTGGTTCGTACAAACACTTTTACATGTCGATCATATTTTTTAAAACTAGATGAGGTCCGCGTTTCCTATCCGACTACTCTGAGAAGAAAGGTCGAAACAAACTCAGAGGTCACAGTCTCTTTTAAAGTCTAGACAAAATCTTGGTTAGATCATGTGAAGACCATGTAGACTGATGTCTGAAATGGTCTTTTAAGGAAAGAACCAGCTAGATTGAGTGGACCTGTGAAGTCAGTGCACGCATTGGTCAATAACCGTGCAGCTCAACTCAGAATTTAAGGAGCTCAACGATTCGACGAACAATACCAGAGAGGACATTCGGGTAGGCCGCATAAACTACTCAAACTGCCAGACCATGATTAAAAACTTACTTAGATATATTGATATATAATTTTCTTGAAAAAGTGACCAGAAGTGTTGATGAGGGGGTACCAGTTTGTGCATTATTCATGGATTTAACCAAAGCGTTCGACTATGTGGACCATAACACTAAAAAACAAGCTATATGCTTATGGCATACGTGGCAGCGCCTTAGATCTAATTATGTCATATTTAAGTAATTAAATAAATATTCCTATATGCTATACATGCTCACAAAAATTGTAAATATATCTACGGTAGTGACAGCCTACCATGCATATGTGGTATCCACGCTGAGATATGGTTTAATTTTGTGGGGGAACTCGACAGAATGGGAGTCTGTTTTTAAAGCCCAAAAAATATGCATACGTGCAATGTGTAGACTTAAGAACACAGATAGCTGTGAACCATATTTCTTAAAACTTAAGATTCTAACTTTACCTAGCCTCTTCATTTATGAGATATCAGTCTTTGTCAAAAGTAATATGCATAAGTATGAAAAATTCCGAAGTGTTAGATATAAAAATAAAATTCAGATTGCACCATGCAGAACGTATTTAATGGGCTCCAGTGTTTATTGTATGACATCCAAGATTTTTAATAAATTGCCATGTTGTTTTACAGATATTGACAACTTGCACATATTTAAGCGGAAGCTAAAGGAATTTCTAACTGATAAGGCGTATTAGAGTGTGAAGGAGTATTTAAACGGGAATCCTTATGGCAGATAATATTTTTTTTGACAATAATAATGACATACTATGCATTCAATTATTATTTATCTAGGACTTTTCTTTATTTTATCGACATTAATTACATTATCTACTCTGACATTTATTTAATTTTTGACTACTGGATACTCCTTGACATTAAAAATAATGATGGTTTAATGATTTTGTAATATTTATTGTTGATATTAATTATTTATTAAATATTATTGTATTTTGTTACTAGGTTGTAATTTATGTGTAAGATTTTGCATGCCCATATGACGGCAGAGCATGGAGAACATTAAAAAACAAATGTATAATATCTTTACCCCTATGCTGGCAAATAAATAATTTTGAATTTGAAACCAAAAAAAAGGCATGATCCACATAGTCTGCACATTCACAATAATTAAAATTAAATAATATAATACTTTAAAAAGTAAATATTCTTGTCTTGTTTGTCCTTTCTGCAGGTATGTCTATGTACATGTTTGTATATAACCATGATTATAGCCTAATGGTAGTACGTCATGTTTCTGCCCAAATAAATCGCCCTATCTTTCCGCAAAGTCCTATAGATTTCTTCTATACGTCTATACATCTCTGCTTACATTCTTTGGGAAGATACGTCTTTTCCCAATTACAATATCTAAATATGAGTATTGTATTAAAAATGTTTTGATGAGGAACGCCCAACAAAAACATTTAATATCATGTAAAAACTACAAAGCCACTTCATTCTGCACGTAAACCGTAGTAAGTACCTAATTTATATGTCTGGTAATGTGCTGTAGGTACTCCAATGTTTAAACATTACTAGGTTCAGGTACGCCTTCTCGTAGTGAAGTTAATAATACGTTAGCGACCGAGCTCTGCTCGTGAAAATAGAGCTTTTTCTCGAATTTGCCGTGATATGAGACCTAGCTAGATCGATTTGTCGCCCCCGAAAACCACAATATTGCAAATTTTATTGAAATCGTTCAAGCCGTTTTCGAGAACGTGGTTATACAAATATTGCCCGTTTAATAGTAAAGGATTAAACGGGCAATAGGATTATTGTAAGATCCTAAGATGCATGGGGCGCTACGCGACGCTACGCGCTACGCCGTAGCTCTACGTATGAAGAACTTAGGTGTCGCAAACTTCCATATATACCTCAGTAATTTTTTACTTATATATGATAGACTACTTTTAGGGATAAAAAGTAGCCTATGATACTCAGATAGTGTAGTGCCCTATCAGTGAAATAAAGTTCGTAATCGGTCCAGTTTTTTCAGAGATTACCCATTAGTTAAGTGCATAGTAGTTAAGTTTAAGACAACTTCAGCTTATATACAAGATTTTAAGATTGGTTTAATTCACATATGCCAATCCATGATGAAGTTCAGTGTCGGCCAATAATATTCCGCTAGGAGATAAGCCGGCGAGTTTTATTTTACAACAATTATTGTATGCAGCTAAATGTCGAGTCACATTAATTAATGACACGGACCACCGTTTACCCAACTACGGGGAAGCAAAAGGGAGGGTTATGTTTTTGACCGGTATGTGGGTATGTATGTGTGTATGTTCGCCTGTTCCCTCATAACTTCTAAACTTCCTATCATAATTTCAAATGATGTGTCGTCGAAAGCGTCTTATTTGTCCGCTGGCTATGTTAAGTCACATAAAATTGAATATGGCACCATTTCATACATATTCATAGTGGTTATTCAGAGTATAACCGTGGTCGTATGCTACTTTGCAGAATGAATTGTAGGTAGCATATATATATTTGTATGAAATACAATAAGTTATTTATTAAAAGTTGTTTCGAATAGTCTGTACATAACAATTTCAGATGAGAGTATTTTCTTGTTTCATACTTTTTAGCGCGTGATTTTTCAGTAGTCGGGTTTTAGATTTTGATCTAATTTTTTTCTCGGTCTGTTTACCCTTACCTATCAGAAAAGTCGGGTTTGGGATAACTTCATGAACACAATCGGTAACATTAATCTTTGCATTAATGTATTTTTATCTACATACTACGATAGCCAATTTTGTTCTATATACTACGATACCCAATTTTGTTCTATATACTACGATACCCAATTTTGTTCTATATACTACGATACCCAATTTTGTTCTATATACTACGATACCCAATTTTGTTCTATATACTACGATACCCAATTTTGTTCTATATACTACGATACCCAATTTTGTTCTATATACTACGATACCCAATTTTGTTCTATATACTACGATACCCAATTTTGTTCTATATACTACGATACCCAATTTTGTTCTATATACTACGATACCCAATTTTGTTCTATATACTACGATACCCAATTTTGTTCTATATACTACGATATCCAAATTAGTTCGAGGTGATGCTCTTCTCTTCTACGCTCATTGCTAAGCTAGTTAACTGAAGTGTAGCCCATTCATTGTATTGTAAGTTATAATTTGTCAGTGAAGCTGTAATAGTCCGTTAGTAAAAACTAGATACTTTCCAGAAGAGCAGATAACTATAAGAAATTATGATAAAAAACTTCAGGATCTCCATTTTTGGAAGAAGTATTATTTAGTTTTTAGGGTTCCGTACCCAAAGGGTAAAAACGGGACCCTATTACTAAGACTCCGCGGTCCGTCTGTCTGTCTATCTGTCGGTCTGTCACCAAACTGTATCTCATGAACCGTGATAGCTAGACAGCTAAAATTTTCACTGATGATGATACAACAAATGTGTTTTTTTGCCGTTTTTTTTGCGATAATGATACGGAACCCTTCGTGCGCGAGTCCGACTCGCACTTTGCCGATTTTTTTTTTGCTTTCTTATTGATTGAAACTAAGCACTCGATCTTTCTTAATCCAAAAGCATCTTTCTTCGAACTACCAATAACATAAATCTGCAAAAAGTCTAAAATTACTTACGCACTGTTAGCGCTTCACTGACGAATTACATATTTCATCTGCGGAAGTCCCAATCCTACGTACTGTTGGCACGCTTACTCTAATATCTACCATCTTAGAATTAGGACCATACCCTTCTACTACTCATTTATTACAGCCCTTGTCTTAAATTTTACCTCCAAACAAAGCCTTCGTATGTTGCACTCATACCAGTCTGCAACCCTGGACATACTCCGATCGTTTGACGTGGAATAGAAAGTCCATCAGCAAAATGGACCAAAGAAGACAGCTATAGCTAGTGATGACTAAAAGCGGAAGGCCAAGAGTTGTCTGGCTCTACATAATCTCACACAAAAACATAATCTCACACAAATAAGAGGTCCTGCATGCAAACACTACACAATTTTTTCTCATTTTTATATACCTTTTTCTTTTATTAATACCTAAGTATGTACATTATTTTATTAAATAGATTATGTACATGATACAAATTAAATTATGTCAATGGCTACTACGTATGTATAACACTCGAGGGGTTTGGCGCTGATAGCTGAAATACAGGCTCTGCCTAGTTCGGCTACAGATGACTACACCACTTTTTTTATTATTATTTTTTATTGATAGGCTCGCGCTTGACCTCTAATCTTACCTGATGGTAAGTGATGATCGCAGGTTGTAGCTATCAGGTAATACAGACTCTGGCAGGCAATTCCACTCCTTAGCTGTACGCATAATGAAAGTACTCCCAAAACGTTTGGTGCGTATGGGTGGGATGTCCACCATGTACCGATGACGCATCGCCGTACGTCTTGTAGTCCGATGATGGAACGGGCTAGGAGGAATTAGTTCATGCAATTCCATCGCACACTCCCCGAAATGTAACCGATAAAAACCCACAGACTGGCAACTTGGCGCCGATGTTCGAGGCTCTGGAGCCTAGACTCAACCAATATCTCATTGCCGATGAGCCTCTTGGCCCGTTTTTCGATCGACTCCAGTGCATCCTCACTTAATATCGACCTAAATTAGCCTGTTAAAATATTTTGTAAATTATGTCTAAGTTTCTTTAAGTAAATAAATAATAAACTTTACTTTAGGTATCACTAGCATCTGCAAGTGGCTTCAACCGTGTGAAGGTCGATAACTATCCCGAGGGAACTTATGCCCGGGATAAATAGTATCCTATGTGCTATTCCTGACTATAATCTATCCCTGTGCCAAGCCGTTTGAGCGTGGAGAAGTAACAAACATACAAACACACAAACATACACACACACAGAAATGATATATTAGTGTGATTTTCTTTTGAGGATATTGCATGAAATACAAAGATATTGTACTGGTTTCGTCTTTAGTCGACAGCAATTCTTACATGGACGAATTTGGGTAAGATTTCCTGAATGCCTAATTTAAAAAAGAGCAAATATGTAAAAATAAAACTCATGTTTGTTGTTTGAGGGAAAGTGTATTTATTAATTAGTGTTATATTTTTGGACAAATATTCAGGTTGATTAAGCGGTATCTTCGAATTCTTCTATTCCTTCGAATGCATTGGCGTCCATAGTCTTAATGAGATTGATAACTCGGTTATAGATTAATTCCTTTGCATTTATACCAAAAATAAAATCGATATGACTGAAGGTGCGCTGCGGCACCCGGAACTTACCTATCGGTCTACCTAGTTCACGGAATAATCTATCAACATCATTGACATGTGCCAGCGGGTCGCTGTCGGAGTAGTGAAGGAACACTGGAGTGGTCACTTTAGATAAATCATAACGCGGAGGACTGAAGGATCCATACGTTCTATAGTTAGATATTCGAGATCCCTGGTCGTAGCGACGGAAATCTCTGCCATTGATTCCTTGACCGTAGTGTGCAAACTGCCTGACTGATGCACCAGCCGGAGTGTGGCCGAAGATCGCGGGCATCATTGTCTGTAATCAAAACATATATTCTCAAACCTCAACTACAAATTAAGTCTAAATTACATTTAAGAGTTTGTTGTTACTATTAACTCACCGAGTTATGTTGGTCTTCGTTCCATCCTCCAATTAAAAACATAATGTTACTGCATATCGGTTGGAATACTACTTCATCGCGACACGCGGCCTGGCCAGCCCATGTGAAGACCACACTGTTGGGCATAAACTCACCGAAGCCGATCAAAGACGCAATGCTCTAAAAATAAAAAAGGTTAAAGTTAAATCAGACCATAAACAGGACAGCACTTTAATTTTCATGTACGTGTGCGATACTCACTTCAATGTTGTTAGAATAAGATGCCAAAACCCTCAATAGAAGGTTTCTGTTGTTGGCCATATAAGCCACTGGGGCCAGTGCGTGCATCGAAATAATCTTGGCATTATATTCAGGTCGCATCGATCCCAACACAAAGAAAGACGTAGTGCCCTGCGAGTGACCCACATAGTGCAGCCTCTCTTGTCCAGACTCTTCCAAGGCATAATCAATCATAGTGGGCAAATCTATGTTTCCTATTTCATCCCAAGAAAACCTCCAGAAGGCCGTGCTTAGTAAGGCATCAGGGTTCAATCTGACATGTCTACGTGAGTAGTAGTTACCGCGAGCGTTACCAATCCAGACGTCGAACCCTTCTTCAGCAAGAATGTATGCTGGAAAATAAAAAAAACATCGAGTGTTAACTATCTGTTGTATTTTAATTCAATCCCACCGCACTATTCCCAAATCACTGCAACTCCTGAAAGACAAAATCAAAGTGGCGACCACCAGAAAAGCGCCGAGGCAATGAAGCTCAACGAAGACCCGCAACGAAATTAATCAAAAAAGTATAAAGGAGGAGTTGGAAAACAATAACATAATTTCCACTTCACTCCGTATCAAGCAGGAGACAGAACAAACAATGCCAATAGGCACAAAGGGTCGTTTACAACTGGTATAAGTCCTGTTGCCTAGCACCACGGATAAAAAATTAACATGAATAATAATGGGTCCTAACATTGTGAGCTTTTATATTTGTTTCCAATAGTAGGTACCTATATCAAAAGCGCTTGAACGCACGGAAATTTGTTCGTTGCCACAAGGTCCGTATACCGTATAATAAATAACTCCGGATGCAGCCTGTACATTATCCAACATACATAATATTGCTTACATTCTGCTAAAGAGTACACTCCCATAAGATATGATGTACATATTGCAGATTGTACATATTCGCAGTCAGATGTATAATATTGACATAAAGGCAAGGCAACAAGTTTGAAGGAAAATAATTTACTTTTAAAGTTACCATGTCCTGTGAGAAATGTGGACAACACAGTGATCCACCTCCAGCCACGTATTGGCCATCCGCTTACGAACGGATGGAAAGATATAGTTGAGGTGTCGGCCTTTGTATTCTAATCATCGGCACTGATTTAAACAGCTTCATAAATAAATTAAGACTACAGCAGTTCTCGGTGGTGGTGGTGTACTTACCTAAACCGGAACCTGGTCCCATGATGACAAAATCGGCAGATGAAGACAGAAGACCGTGCATCACGAACACTACGGGCTTCTTCTGATTTGGCACATTGTTGGCGTCGCGCCCGTGAGGGATACGATGCATTTGCAATATGTAGCCATCCTCAGTCGTCACATTGTGAACTTCGACTGGATAGCGGTATTTTCTGATTAGATCAGGCTAAAATTAAAATAATTATTTTACAGAATGGTGTACGAGTATGTTTAGGCTAACATCGTTATAAATACTAAAAGAAGTTAAGAGATTAAATTGTTCCTGTTCCACGGTATCTTTCACCTAACTCGCTTATACTGGAATAGCTCAATCCCAGTACCCGTGCATTTTAGATTCTGGTACTAACCAGAATCATTTTCAGTGCCATTTGAGTACGAGGTACGGCGAATTGTTATGTGTTAAATATTGAGAGCAAGTACCCTTCACTACGTTGGACACCTACTCCAAAAGCCTTATCAGTTCAGTGCAACCTTCCATTACGTCAACGAAATTTAAGTATACTTTATGCACAAGTACAAAGGCGTCCTATTGCCTTACCTTTTCAAATTGATAGGTAAGTCGGAATTTATTTGCGTAAAATAATGTAAAACTATAACTTACCACATCTAACTTCGCATCTTCGAATACGTTGTCTGAATAACGCGCTTCCACGTTCTTCAGTAATTCCTGAATGTTTTCAGATTGGGGTGAACTCCTGGCCGCTGCCAGAGCCACACATATGGCTATTACCACTAACAAACCTCCACGCAACATTGTTCGCATGCAGATGGTAACTACTCATTATGATCAGTATAAAGTTCCTACTTTTATAACCTTTGCAAAATTAAGATAAAGAATTTAAGCTTTGATAAAAATTAACAATCACAGCTGAAATCTGCCATGTAGCTATTATAATAAACAAATTATCACATAGATAGACACCTACGCATGTAACTATTCCGATGAGAATAATATCAGCTATTGTGTTGTTTTGCGTCAATTAGTATCTTATCACAAACAAACAGCAGTGGAGTCCGTGCTTCCGGCCCCATAGTATCTTTGACTGATTTACACATTCATTTGTTCTTCTTCTGTCGTATCGGCACAAACCAATTGTATTTACAAATAGCTCTCGCCGTAGCAATATTATAAGCTAATCAGCATAAGGTAGAAGGATTGCGACCCATTCATCTTTTAAATAAAATTAATTGATGCCGACAGTCACTTACTGAACGCAGGCATGAATCCGGAGCAGTTCAGAGTCCAGACTTCAAAGTTTCTGCGATACTGGGTGAGTTGATAAGCGACCAAAATAAGTAAGAGAGAAACTGAGGTGATTGCAGCAAGAAAACTGCATGCGGTTATCTTGGTGGTCCCAACGCGAGGGGATGTCGTTACGTTGCAGACTAAAGTGCGGCAGCGGATCTTGTTGACGAGATGCTGATCCAGTGACAAGTTAGATAATATAAGTAGGTAATACCCTCCTGAACCCAACTTTGGTCACGACGGCCACTTTCAACAGAAACTCGCCAAGCAATATGTTGCACAAATGCTTGCGCAAAAAATGTATACCCCTTTTTCCTCCACTCATGGTCCAATCATCCAATGGGACGACAATTTGACATCCGACAATTGAACTTAAGACTTGGCGCTCAGCAGTCGCACTTGCGAACACGAGACCAATGAGGCAAAGCTGATATAAACGTACGCGACGACAAATACATTATTATCAGTTATTTTCTTACGATAGTGGGTGTAGGAAAACAGCGTGAGGAAACCCTATTTTTCATGCACTGAAATTATCCACAATATTATTTTACTATAAATTAGTCTTAGTAAATAGGATACTGGTGGCTAAACTATATTTATTTACAGCCTCTAAATTATGGTAGTTATCGACACTGCTACCTACAGTATTTTTAAACTAAAAGTTTACCTACTGTAAACTAACTACTACTAACTAAACTAACTACTACATACTGTAACTGTTAAGTTTAATTTACTGTAGTTGAATAAAACCGGACCAAATAACAAAGTTTGTTTGTGATTATTTTCCTGTAATTGTTTGATTAGGTACATAAACCAAGTGCTGTATTAATTACCTGGTCATCATCTTCATCTTATCCAGTTCCTGATAACATAAAATACTTGACTTGATTTGGTCCAGCAACATAGCAGTGCGTTTTCCGATATTTTTATGGGTAACGGCCTGTAATGGTATCACTGAAAGCTATATTTGTGTGCGTTTGAGGAACGTAGACACTTTTGGCTCACGCACACAAATAAAGTGAAGTGGACACACGATATCGCTCGTGTTTTGTTCTAGACGCAGCTTCTATGCGTTATTATTCTAAGATGCTTTCTTACTATGAGATTAGGCGTTTGCCCTGCAGCGGGATAGTTATTATTATAACTTACCAGTATTACGAGAACGAGGTTGTAGCTGAAGGCCTATTCTGTTTAGTATTTTTCTGTGACAGTATAACGAAGCTGAGACAAAAATTGTTACCTACAGGTTGATACGTGGTCAACACCTCACTACTCATTACTTCAAACAATCATCTAATTAATCAATCATCAAAAATCACCTTATTTAATCTAGACAATTATATGTTATAATTGAATGATCTAGCCTCTAGATTATTCAATCATAACACATAATTGTCTAGATTCTAGACAATTTATCAATTATGTACGTAAATTACCAAATTTTATATAACCTAATCAATTAATAATTATTATCAACTTCTTAATCAAATATACTTATATACCTGATTCATAATTTACAACCAAATGTATCTGTTTTACCATTTTACAATAAAATTTATTTATACCTATCTATTTATAATCAAATGTGTTTATTAGTTTTATAACTAATTCATAATAACATAAGTTATATAATTTTTGTTCCTATTAATTAATCAGTATTATGTCTTATTTAATATATTTCAATGTACTCGTATTAACTTGAAGTCAATATTGTAAATGCTGTGTTCACCTATAAGTGACATATTTGCACAGAATGAATATTAATATACAAAAATATTTGGAGTTCCCATCAATAAATAAATATACTTACTATATTTGTTACCAGATTATTGCAAACAACGTAAGTATATAATAATTAATCTTGTGAGATTACAAATTCACGAAAAATTAGATCATTGAAAATTCATTAAATAAAGAACAAAAATGTATACCCGTAATGTCTTATTGCAAAGTAAGAGTTTACAATCTCACGCGAATTATTATAGCCTACGGTGTTTGAAATGATGCGTGACATATAACTTGACGCGTACTGCGCTACGCATGCTGCGGGCTACGGCGTAGGCATTCAGCCAATTATTTTCTAAAATTAATTTCACTGCCGAAACATTCATGTAAGTATGTATGGGCGCGAAACCATTAGTCGATTTAATGTTTATGTTTTATTTTGAACATTGTAACATTCTGTATTTCCTTTCTTATTATTTAAATGTTGTGATATCCGGTTCAATTTATATTAAGCTTTAATTTGATCAAATCCTTTATAATTATTTTTAAATGAAGGGATTTCCAGTTGACATTTTATAAGGATTTAATTAGACTGTTTCCTTTTTATTTCTTTAAAATATTATAACATCCGGTTTTGTCTAAATAAGAATTTACTTTGACAACTTCCGTTCTATTTATTTATTTTAAATATTTCTCTATCGTCTGAGTAAATATTGTAAGGATTTATTTTGATAACTTCCTTTTTGATGTTTCCCGCCTAATTGTGAGGTTTCGCGCCTAAACTGTATGTTTACCGGCTTAATTTTAATAATTTCTACATCCGCTGGAATCTTTATGCTTGTTATTTTCTCTGTATAAAAACCGATGTAATTATGGAGGAAGAAGACTCTTTCGCTACCATGGAATAAACAACCTATACTGAACTAAAGTATTTCTTTATTCGCCATTTACTCTCAACTGTTACTGTGCATAAATATTGGTGCAAACCAATATTACGTGTGAACTCTACGACGATGGCGACCACGCGCCGACATATACTTCTAAGAAAAGCTCATGTATTTATTTTGAGAACACTTATTTGGTATCGCGTAACCTGCCACGAAAATGTCGTTACGACAATCATTGACAAGTTTTTCTTTATAAAGCTTTTAGATGTGGAGTCAAATAATAAATTATGTAATTGTAGGCAAACTGAGAGCCATTACGACATCGTGCTGGTTAGGTTGACTAGATATTAGCATCCTAAATATTTCCAACGAACGTACGAACGTTTTTCTCAAGAAGCTGAACTGATAGAACTTTATGTTCTATTTCATTAGCCTCATAGCAACACTGCTATGAGGCAGGGTAAGTTCAGCTCCGAACATAAACAAGCTGAAGTTGGATTGAATCGGCTGTAATAAAAACTTTGTGCTGTCATACAACTTGCTCCCGTTTGTTAGAACTTCCTCCTCAGCCGAGTACACATCTTAGACGCGGTAGGTATGTAGGCAGTAGAGAGAAGTGTAACTATATTTATATCACATTGCTTTGGTTCTAAATTTTTTATGACGGCACATTTTCAAGTCGTCACGCAAAATATTTTTTGTCCCGTGATTTATACAATAACACCGGTAAACTTGTGTTTTCTAAACCGTTTGTACCACCAATAAATTCTATTCATAGGATTGAACAAGGACAGGGGCAGATCAATCTTATACCCAAGACGGTGGCGCGCATCTCAACGCAGGACCTGCTGCGAATGGCCGCAGAAAATGAAGTAAATCTGCATGAAGTCATGCAAGCATGGTGGACATTTCCCACCATACCGTTTTGCTATTAATACTATCATTGTGCGCACAGATAATGAGTGGAATACCCTGCCGGAGTCTTTGTTCCCTGGTAGCTACAATCTTGGGGTATTTCAGTCAAGAGTGTATAGGTTACTTCTAGGCAAGCGTGCTTCATAGACCACATCATCGCTTACCATCAGGCGAGATAGTGGTCAAACGCGAGCCCATCGATGATGTTGAGCGACGTACTGCGCAAGATCGCCAGCGCGTCAGCCAAAGGTACAAACAGGTAGTAAAACCGCGTGGTTTTAGTCATTAAGATCCTTGAGAAATGACACACGCAAATAACGGGTTTGAAGTGGAAATAGGACAATCTCCATTCGATTAGTAACAAAAAAAAAACGTTTTAATCGAGTTTATAATTTAGTGAGCTGATGTAATTGGTCGATTAAACAAGATCGTCTAATGCATTGGCGTCCATGGCTTTAATAAGGTTTATGACTCTATCGTAAACTAATTCCTTTGCGTTGATGCCATACATGAAATCAATATGACTGAAGGTGCGCTGCGGAACCCGGAACTTACCTATCGGTCTACCTAGTTCACTGAACAATCTATCAACATCATTGACATGTGCCAGCGGGTCGCTGTCGGAGTAATGAAGGAACACAGGTGTGGTGACTCTTGATAGATCATATCGCGGGGGACTGAAAGATCCGTACGTTCTATAGTTAGCTAGCCGAGATCCCTGATCGTAGCGACGGAAGGCTTTTCCAGAAATTCCTTGTCCGTAGTGTGCGAGCTGTCTTACTGACGATCCAGCGGGTGTGTGACCAAAGATAGCGGGCATCATGGTCTGCAAACACAAAGGTATTTTGTAAAACTAGAACCTATTAAAATAAATAGTTGATAAACCATTTGGGAGCAATGGAGAGTTATGCTGCGATCAATTTCCCTTCGCGATCGAACGAAAAATTTGTAAATACGCAGAAACACTAAGGTAACAGGTTTTGCAAACCAAAGAATCCAAACGGATGGCCGATGGGACAGAGACTTAAGTTCTGGGGGTGGCAATACTGGCAACGGCGTACCGGAAGATGCAATTTGTATAATTACCCCTTCATAAAGAACCAATGACTTGGTAACGGTCGAAATCATCCGCTGAATGCAAAAAGAACAAGACATGTCGATCTGGCAACGCTTCGGGGCTATACTTAGACATCTATGGCTAAGTCCTATTAAGTATGAAGGACTTACCGAGTTATGTTGGTCTTCATTCCATCCACCAATCAAAAACATGATGTTAGAGCATAATGGTTGGAATACTACTTCATCACGACACAAGGCCTGGCCTGCCCAAGTGAAGACAATACTTTGAGGCATAAACTCACCGACACCAATAATGCCGGCAATACTCTGAAATATATACAAAACATTTTAGCTTATCAAATCAAATAGTACATCAAATAACTGTGGGTGGGTAATATGAAAAATATGAACTTACCTCAATATTGTTGGAAAAAGGCGCCATAATATTCAAAAGAAGGTTCCGATTATTGGCCATATAAGCTACTGGAGCCAGTGCGTGCATTGAAATAATCTTGGCGTTGTAAGCCGGTCGCATGGAGCCCATCACGAAGAAAGCCGTAGTACCCTGCGAGTGACCCACATAGTGCAGCCTCTCTTCACCAGTCACTTCCAAAGCGTAATCGATCATGGTGGGCAAATCTATGTTTCCCATTTCATCCCAAGAGAACCTCCAGAAGGCCGTGCTTAGTAAGGCATCAGGGTTCAATCTAACGTGCCTACGTGAGTAGTGGTTTCCGCGCGCGTTACCCATCCACACGTCATATCCTTCCTCGGCGAGGATGTATGCTGGAAAAAATTTGTAAATTGTTGAATATAAAATTTCTAACCAGTAAAACTGTCTATCTTATTATATGTCTTTATTACCTCTAAAAACAATGATGCAATTACAACCCCATAGGGGGGTGGCCAGGGAGGACTAAAACCGTGTCTAATGTCAAAAATACTCCTTAGCCGCACCTCCAAAAAGGTAACACAATTATTGTAACTCCACGACCTACAGACTGACGTAAGATTTTGGTTCTTACCTAAACCCGAGCCAGGTCCCATAATAACAAAATCAGCAGAAGAACACAGTAGACCATGCATCACGAAGACGACAGGTCTTCTTTGATTTGGCACATTGTTGGCATCTCTTCCGTGAGGGATGCGGTGCATTTGCAATATGTAGCCATCCTCGGTCGTCACATTGTGAACTTCAACAGGATAACGATATTTTCTGATCAGATCAGGCTGAAATAAAAATAACCAAATATATATGTGGAGGACACAGGGTTAGAACTAACATGAATTTGTTGAACACAGGTGTCACTTACCACATTTAAGATGGCATCTTCAAATACATTATCCGAATAACGTGCGTCAATGCTCTTCAGCAATTCCTGGATACTATCAGCTTGATGAGAGCTCCTGGCTGCCACCAGAGCCACACATGTGGCTATGATCACTAAAAATCCTCCACGTAACATTGTTCGCATGCAGCTGGTAAGTACTCATTGGGAACAGTATTATGTTCTGTCTTTTATAACTTCTGTAGAATTAAGATAATGAATTCAATAAGCCCCGATAACGCAAACGATCAATAATAAAATCTGGTAAATAGCATAATAATAAATCGTGTAGGTATCTAGGTGCAAAATATATAGTAAATATGTGCTTGGAATCATCACCGGTTGCCACAAGGCTTGCCTCACCACCAGAACTTAATGTCATTTCAGCGGGCTCCCTGAGCCGCCTTCTTTTTTAGGATTCCGTAACCGAAGTGTCCAAACCAAGCCCTATTGCTGTCACTCACGTGTCCGTCTGTCACATTTTTTTTTCCGAATAACTTTTTAACTTCATAAGGACTTTTTTACTTGAAATTTAGTGATAATGTTTATTATTACGTATATTTTACTAACAAATACCAATATATTCTATATTTAGTTGCGAACCCTAAATATGCGAAGTCCAACACGCACTTAGCCGGTGGGTTCCGTACCCGAAACGGAGCCCTATGTTTGTCACTCACGTGTCCATCTGTCTGTCCGTCTGTCCGTCGTTTAACGTACACAGGTTTTACAGCCAAACATGTTTACAGCAAAAATTTTGTGCCGAAGTATTTTCTAACTTCCCATTGACCTTCATTTGATTGATTGAACTTCAAATTATTATTACGTATATGTTACTAACAAATACCAATATATTAATAATTCATTCATTCAATTTCTTTGAAATTCACTCTTTTAAGGGTTCCGTATTCAACAAGGAACAAAAATATTTTTTAAGAGAGAAATAAAATATTTTTAGTGTATCCTGTAGACGTAAAGTGGGACTGTTCTTTTTTCTCGTACATCCCGTGGTGTGGGGTATCGTTGGATAGGCCTTTAAAAAATATTACGGGTCTGCTAAAACTATTTTTCGATTCAAGGATCCGTTTGCGTAAAATTAAGCTTTAAATTGCTAATTTTTGTTAGAGTAGAGTGTCCCGCCCTGCCAGCTAAATGGTTGCTTTTAAATTATATATAACTAAATTAAAAGAAAACTATCACAGCTAAGTAGGTTTTACAATTTTGCGAGTAATAGTCGACCAACTTATAAAATGAACTTGGAAAAGTAAAAAAAAATACAAATGGTATTAAAATAGTTATTTATGCTACAAGTGCGGGAAGTATGTGATTTCCGATGAGTGCTATTTTTATTCACGAGCGAGCGAAGCGAGTGAGTGGATAAATCGAGACGAGTCGGAAATCATCTTACGCACGTGTATCATACAACATTTTACTATGCATTGTGCGAGGAAATAAAAAAAAATATCTGAACCAAGCAAGAAATTAATAAAATGGCGCTTATTCAAAGGCGCTCAGCATATCCACAGATCAATACATATAATAAATCTGTAGAAAAATATTTTTTGTACATCGAAAAAAAATCCAAAAAAAATAGCCAGGGTGTTAAAGGATAACCAACAGAACCCATTTCTAGCATTTTTGGAATTTTTGTCTGTTTGTCTGTTTGTCTGTTTATCTGTTTGTCTGTTTGTCTGTTTGTCTGTTTATTTGTGCACGCATCACGTGAAATGTACGAAACCAATGTAGATAACTTTTATACATAAAAATTGTGCGAATCTTTAAGAATTACTTAGTTTTTGTTTCATCGCAATCGGTTCACTCTATCAAAAGTTAGATGAATTTAAAGTGTTCAAGAAGTAAAATTATCACAGCTCACGCAATTCAGATACTCGAACAGTTAAACTCGCTATTCGATAGATGGCGTTGTGCATTTAAAGTCATTTTCTGAATCGCGGTGTTAAGATTTTACGCGAAAGAATGACCCTAGAAAATAAAAAAATTATGTAGTATGTATATTTTTTAACCGACTTCCCAAAAAGGAGGAGGTTACATGTTCGACATTATGTATGTTTTTTTTAATTTTTTTTGTGTATGTTCACCGATATCTCCGTCAATTGTAGACCGATTTCAAAAAATCTTTTTTTGTTTGAAAGAGTATGTTCCGAAATTGGTCCCATTTTAATTTGGTGTAGGACTGACGAAGCAATTCGAAGATATACAACAGAACTCTTCAATAAATAACGGCAAATCTCTCGGAATTGCTGCAATCGCATGTCTGTTTGTTGTTTATACCATTTCATAACATAACATCACGCCAGTACGCTCTTAAGGGGTACGCAGATCTGTCATTTCACCGGTTATGTTCAAGTTTCATGATATTTGGGTAATATATTCTGGCGTTATACGAGTAGGTAACTTACTAAACAACTTGCCTATTAGGTAGGTACAATACGCAAAATACGCGCTTAGTCGTGGAGTTGCGGAAAACAGCCCGTTTTAACCTAACCTAACCTAGGTAGGTACATCTAAAAAGTGAAAAATAAAAAAACTTTTTACAAAAAAATACTACCGACTTCCAAATAAAACGACAAAGTTAAAAATAACTTTATTTTTGGTATTCGGTGTCCATAACGCAATAAATTGGTACCTACGAAAGACACCGACTTCCAAAAATAAAGTAATTTTTCACTTTGTAGTTTTATTTGGAAGACTGTAGTTTTTTTGAGTATGTGGAGTAGGCAGGCAGGCTGGTAAGTATGGTAGGGTTGGCAGGCAGATGACGGGAGCGAAGCCGCGGGCACAGCTAGTTAACTAATAAAAGCTGTCACGTCGTAACGCAAAAAGGCACGAGCAAAATATTCATTCTGCCAAACATATTTAATGAATACTTATTTAAAATTAATTTATTGATCAAAATCTAAATCTAGAGTAATAAAAACGCCTTAAATGAAGTATTAGTTTTGTTTTACCTTTAATACGAATGATAATATGTACTTAACTAATTTTTAAAACTTTTCTCAAATAATAAAAACTCTATGCGGCGGGCTGACGTTGGAGTTAAAAATTAAAAAAGTACAGGAAAGTAAAAAGCACTAGTAAAAAAAAGTGACACTTTCCGCACAGTTTGGCTGATTGGAAAACGCTCTTTTCGAGGACATGCATTGTAAAATACTTATATAACGGTGTTAGCTGTGTAAAACAGGTAGTAAATATAATTTTATGAACCATATAAAAATATACAATAGTAAAATCTTAACATCCTTCATTCGAATAAAGCATCAGAGTAGGCGGAGTCGTATTTTGTTGTATTAGTGCAATAAGTATTTACCAATACTTATTTTCGATGTTTTGTAATCTTAAGTCTGACTAGATTCGACTGCCAAGCAAATTCCGCTACCCGACAATAGATGGCGGTATTCTCTGTGGTCCTAATTATAGACTTAATTGCGTTTTCCATAAGGTTGACATTCGCGTCATAGGTCGATATTTACCAAGGCCACATCAGTGCATTTTTAATTACATTATCGAAGTCGATAGATCCCCGATTTCTTAGTACTTGTTTCGATAAATTTAGTCGGTGTTTTAGGGTGAGGCCAAACGAACGTAATTTTGTGAGTTGTGAGTCGCGTAAAATGAGTCGCGGGATTTACGTACAACTGAAATTTTGTTAAGCTGCCAGACGGACGGACGTAATTTTAGATGCAATTCTACGTTTGTACGGGGCACTGACGCTTGCCTCGCTCCTCTTCCTCACCTCGAGTGCAATTTGGTTGAAATAATGTGTGTGAGTCAGCAGACAACTCAATTTCATCTTCGCGACGCATTTTACGAGACTCAAACCGCGGTCCTTACAGTGACACCGCTGGAGGTTAACATTGTAAAGCGGTATCTGTCGAAGTAAACAATGTGAAGATAATAGCCTTGTATAGATCATGCAAATGGCCTAACAGTGTCGCAGTTGGTTTCGTACGTAATATTTTTTATCGCCTAACAGCCCTTGCATACCTAATATTTGGAGATTTTAACGAACGACTAGACGATATTGTAACGGCAATACTGCAGTATTCAAATTATTACGTGACGCTGGTTATCAATCTTTATAACAAACGCTTGTCTCTACACTGGGTGGTATTCAAATATTAAGATAATATTTTTTCTAACTTCACTTGTGAAGTTGGATTTTATAACTCCTTCTTCAGTTACCATCAATGAAAACAGTTCTTAAACATCACACACAATTTTGTGTATAGTAAAAAATAAAATGTCTGTTCTGACACAGCTAAGGCTGATGATTACACTGATCGCACAGCATTTTATAAGAAAGTCGTCGGCGATGCTTCTTAGTGGTGATTTAGTTATTCCGACAGATCGGCCGTAAATAGGTAGTGTCTGACCGAAACTTCGGCTTCGGGCCCTTTCGACCAACAATACCATATTCTGCTTTGACCGATGTTTTATGGTTATTAGACCTTCGCCTTTGGTTTTGGTCGAAGGTTGTAACGATAGCCGATTAATCACCATCGAAATCGACCAGCCCCTGTATCCTGGCGAGTCAAAACTATCATAGTTCGACTGTAAAAAAGGGACGGATGTATACAAGTCATATACATCTGTCCCTTACACACACTCAAAATAACCTTACTCTAAGAACTTATGGTCACCCCTTTGCATTTTGATACTAGTAATCTGAAATCTTTATTGCATCCATAATGTTCAATGTTACCTTTGGACATTGACTCGGCCTGGCTAACGCGCGGCCCAGATAAAATACTGTTTGGTTGCATTTTATACGCATAGGACACAGACAAATTTCTACATTAGAGTGTATTAAGACAAAATAGTATATAAGCTGTAAAATATTGTTTATAAATCAGATTTGAATTTATATTCCAAGACACCTTTAGCCATCTCTGATCAGTCTCGTGAGTCTGCTGGACTGGCAGTGAGTGTACCCTTCCCGAACCTGGAATTCCTGCCCACTATCTGTCTGTGCAGACATCCTGAACTTATCTATATATTTATTTATCACACACTAGGTATTAGCTTGGTTAGGGCTGTAGGGCTTATAGGTCTTAGGGTCGTAGGGACTTTTAGGCTGCAAGGGCTTAGTAGGTCCTTTAACTTATCATATATTTTCATGTACTGTCACACCCTTAACATTACTGCGGCCTTACGTGACGTGTGTTAGGGTGGGCGTACATTTTGGTGCTTCGAGCATTTGAATCACTCGGTCCCCTTGCCCATCGTAGGGATTGACAGACTGAAACTTCAGAAAACTAGTGTACTCAACAAAGCATCAGTTTTAAATAATCTGAAGTACGTTGTACTAGGGTGTTCTGTCGGAAAGCCTCTCGTTACGGATCGGTCATTAGGCTGGCCTCTCATAAGCGGGTTTAACCAGTTTATTGAGAATTCACACAGATTTAACAAGAGCGCACATACCACTAGTACAGACTAACCAGTAGATTAGGTTTGGGCCGTTAGGGAAGAAGAAAGAAGAGCACTATAGAGATACAGGAACTTAACGAACTTATCAGGAGCCAGGAAGCGGATTACAACGAGATCAGAAGGGTATTATCAAACATGAAAAAGGACTCGCCCACAAGGAAAACAGAAAAATACATCAATAAAAGAAAGAAAACATTGGACCATATTTTCAGTGAGTTCAAGAAACTATTTAAGACTACATGAGCAGGAGATGTTATCAACTCATAAATATATTACTACAGACTACTTTGGCAACATAAAAAAGCTTTACAACAAAAGAATACCTAACAGAGATATGGAATACTAGGAAGAAACGAGGCATCTTGGGACAACTTTTTACATCGGTGTTTGAAGTTAATGATGAAGTATACAGAAACATAGATAAATAAAATAACAATCAACAGAGACTTATAGACACTGCCAATCATCAAACAAAGATAATGATATCTACCATCGCAGGTGTAAACCAAATTGAAGAGCAAATCCAGAAAAAGTTAGAGAAGTTTAAATCAAAACTACATGAAGCAATATCGTTTATGAACAGAAAGAATGTTTGGTATAAATCTATTGACAAAAATCATATTAAGATGTACTGGTAGGCCCTCTGCCCTCTTGCCAGCTTGCTCAATTTGAGGGAACCTCACCGGACCACGTTATTAATTGGTTTTAGTGAAAGCAGAACAGTGAAAAGAGACACAGTACAGTATTGACACACAGCGTTTTAGAAGATTATGACAAGATTATAAGACCATGGTTATAATTACAGACAGTACTCGTAACTAGCCTCGGCGGGCTCTAAAGATGAAGTGCCCGCTGGGCGGAATGAGAGTACATTGCGGGAAGATTGTAACGTTTAGAATTTGAATTGAAAATCGAATGATAATGTAAAAAGTAAAATGATGACGTGCCCTGCTACGAGTATAAAAAGGTTGCCAGTAATAAGAGAACGGAAGAGTATGGAAGGAAGGACCTCGTCACAAAGATAAAAGTAATGCAAGCTTACGAATTAGCAAACAATTATATAAATGAAATTATGGACTACTATACAAGGTTACTGGAAATTTATTTACAAAAAGCAACAGTATATAGTATTTTAACACCAAGACACATCAGCAACATAATAAAAGTAGCTAATCAAAAGCTACCATCAAGCTTAAAAATTATTCAGGGTCAAATAATACAGACAGTGATGAATGTAAATAATACCCTCAAGAGTGTACGCATACTTTCCAATACACGATGTAACAAAATATACTCTTATACACATTACGCCCATTCCAGAGAGAAAAGCAGAGGATTCGAGTGTTTGGCTATTCAGCAGACATTCATGGGTTTTGATTACGAGTATAACAACGAGCGTTACTTTGAACTAAGTCAAGAAGAATTTAAAGACTGTCTTAATAGTAATACAGAGTTTGTCTGCTATACTGTGGCTGTCAAGAACATGCAATTAAATAAAAATAGCATAGTTGAACAACTATTTAAAACTGAAAACAACACCCAAACCCAATGCACGTCGACGACCTACTGTTAAAAAAAATAAACATATAATCATGTGCGATAGGATATGCATGTAGGATTTAGTAGTAGAATTTTAGAACAAATCTGGTCATTTGTATACAAATATATTAAAAACTACAGCTCTTAAAGTGCGGTCCCTCAGCCCTCACAAACCATAAGCCAGATCTCGGCAAGTATCTGAAAAATTAAGATATTGTGACTACAGACATTTAGTAAAGAATTTGTATATATATTTACTAAATAACAGACCACAAAGCATCAAAGATAAAAAATATATAACGACTAAACTGTGGTCCCTCGTTCCACACAAGAAAGATATATATTTTAGAGAATATTACCAAATCAAATAAGTAAAATCTTTCTTTTTCTACATAAAGTTTTAATAAGAGATTTGAAACATTTTATAAAAATAAATGGAAAAAAACATCAACGCAATTTGAAGATAGCGATTATTTAAACTGGTTCATCAATCCTCCCATCCACTGACTTATGTGCATGTACTAGCTGCTAGACGAGAGGAATATCAGAAAGACTAGTGTACTTAATTTTTAGTAAAAAGTTTCTACTAAATAATAGGTATCTAAAATTGTGTATTTCTTACCGCTTAGCTAAAATAATATAATTTTTTTATCTTAAAAAAATTAGATAGAGTAGTGTATCTATATATATATATATAATAGTACTGTCTACATTTTGTCATGTAACAAAACGTAGACAGTACTATTATACCTCATTTAATATAGCATTAGACGAAATGAAAACAAGGTTCTACGGTTATTTTGTTATCATAACATATGTTATGATGATATTAGATCTTTCAGACAACAATACTCCTTCTAAAACGTTAGGTGTACATTGGTTATGCGATTCTGATAAATTAGGGTTCTCAATTCATATCGAATCCAATAGCAAAATAACCAAACGATACATTTTATCAGTAATTAGTCAGATATTCGACCCACTGGGACTAGTGAGTCCCTGCATTGTCGAAGCAAAAATATTAATGCAGAAACTCTGGATGCACAAATGTGAGTGGGATGACGAAGTGTCGCAGGAGGTTGCAGATTCATGGCTAGTATTTGCGAGTACCTTGCCTTGTTTAAACTACATCAAAATTCCGCGATGGATTTCATGTAATAATTCCATAACCCATGAAATTCACGTATTCACAGACGCATCAGAAAGGGCTTATGGCGCATGTCTATACATTCGTTCTGTAACCAGTTCAGGTGCAGTCACTGTTCACCTGTTAACTTCCAAAAGCCGTGTGGCACCAATCAGGCCTACTACTACTCCACGGTTAGAACTGTGTGGGGCTCTGTTGGGTTCCAGGTTGTGCACAAAAGTAAGAGATTCTCTCACGTTACCTATCCACCGATTTCACTATTGGTGTGATTCCACAATAGTGCTGGGATGGTTGTCTACACCTGCCCAGCAGCTAAAGCCTTTCGTTAGAAATCGTGTCAACGAGATACAAGAAAGTAGCTCGGGTACTAAGTGGAGATACGTGCCGTCTAAGGACAATCCGGCGGATCTTGTCTCTCGTGGGCTGAAGGCTGATCTCATCAGCGATTCTGCACTTTGGTGGTCAGGCCCTCGGTTTTTATTGAATAATGAAAATGCTTGGCCACAACAGCCAAATAAATACGTGAAACAAGATCTACCAGAAGTAATTTGTAACTTAGTAGATAGTCATAATAGTAGTAATACTAGTTCGAATCTAACTTGTAGTTCAATCATACAACAGTTAACTCACAAACATTCTAACTTCAATGATTTACAACGCGTCGTAGCTTACATCCTAAGATTTATTTACAACTTACAAAATAATAATTCTAAAATAATAGGTTCCCTTTCTGCTGATGAACTTAGAAAGGCCTTGTTTCTTATATTACGTGTAGCTCAATCTGAAATGTTCCCAAATGAGTACGCTGTCCTCAAATCCGGGAAGCCATTGTCACTTAAAAACAGGTTAACTTTTTTGACTCCCTTTTTAGACTGTGACAATATTATTCGTGTAGGGGGCAGACTAGATAACTCCCCGTATGAATACGACGTAAAACATCCAATTTTACTCTGTAGCAAGCATCATTTAACGAGATTATTATTTCAAATGCAACATCAAAAACTACTACATGCAGGTCCACAATTGCTTTTGTCGACTATTCGCCAAACTTATTGGCCTCTAGGGGGCAGAAATCTTGCTAAGGTAACTGTGAACAAATGCTTAAAATGCTTTAGATTTAAAGCTCAAAATGTGCAGCCAATCATGGGACAGTTACCTAATACTAGAAGCACCTTGGAGTTTCCTTTTCTTAATAGTAGCGTCGACTATGCTGGGCCCATACTGATATCTGACCGGAAAGGTCGGGGATCTAGATTAATAAAGTCCTACCTGTGCATTTTTATATGCATGGCTACCAAAGCTGTGCATCTCGAGCTTGTCACGGACCTATCTAAAGAAGCTTACAGAGCTGCTTTAAATCGTTTTGTCGCACGTCGCGGCAGGCCACGTACTATCTTGTCCGATAATGGTACAAATTTTGTCGGAGCAAGTAATGAACTATATAAATTTTTGCAGGGTTCTGATGTTGCACATGAAATGGCTCAGGAAAGCATAGAATTCAGGTTTGCACCGGCTTATTCGCCACACTTTAACGGCCTCGCTGAGGCTGCGGTTCGTTCAACGAAACATCATTTAAAAAGAATCTTGCAGCTTACTCATTTTACTTACGAGGAAATGGCTACGTGCCTAACTCAAATAGAGGCAATTCTAAATTCAAGGCCCCTTACTCCTCTTTCCACTAATCCTCTCGACTTCTCTGCCCTTACTCCTTCTCATTTCCTTATTGGACGCTCACTAATGTCGGTTCCAAATCCACAGATCACCGACGCCAACATCAATCGTTTGGAGCGCTACCAGCGTGTGGAATGCATCAAGCAACACTTTTGGAAAAGGTTTAATCTCGAATATATTTCAAATCTACAGCAGAAAACGAGATGGCCTGCTTCTACCAACGGTGACATAGCGTTGGGATCGCTTGTTCTTGTGAAGGACAAGGCGCTTCCGCCACTCTGCTGGTTGCTGGGACGCGTCGTGCAGGTGTACCCCGGCAGCGATGGCGTCACGAGGGTCGCGGATCTGAAGACGAAGAGAGGGACGATTCGGCGCGGCTTCAACAACATCTGTCCACTTCCTCTTTGAAGTCCACTTCAACCCGGGGAGCATGTCTATGCATGGCCTGCCTGCGATTGGTTGGAGGCGCGCGGGGTATGAGAGGGCGCGCGGGAGGCGCGGGCGGCGCTGGCACGTCTCCCGCTCCGAGCATCGCGCACTCAAATTCTTACCACGACGAAGACACTACATTCTATTCGGATTTTGTATTTCTGTAATTACACCAGATTGATATAGTCCACGCTTTTTATTTATTCGCTCCTGTAACTGAGCAATCGACGTAGCATCGTCAACAGATGATGTATTTCAAACATATCGAATTTTTTTTATGGATAATAAAATAAATATTTAGGTGGGGACCTAAATATAAAAAAAAAATGTTTGCCGTTTTTTGCGATAGTGGTACGGAACCCTCGTGCGCGAATATTTTTTTAAATTTATGCTAAGGCTGCGTTTCCACCAGAGATGTGCGAGCATGCGTAGCGAGTGTGTGTTTGTGTGTGAGCTATAAAGTGCTTGTGTTTATTTAGTTTGTTTTTTTGTTTGAAACTGACTAGCTGTGCATCTGTCCAGTTGCGAATCTATCTAGAAGCTCCGAAGGGGAGGTTTTTACGTACGCGTGGTGTTTATGAGGATCAATAAAACAGGAAACTGAGAATAAGTGGGATTACACTTGACAACCACAATAGAGAACAAACATTAGAGTTTGTGATACCTACTTGTATGTTTGTTACTCAATCACGCCAGAACCGTTGAACGGATCTGGATGAAATTTAGCATAAAGATAGATTATAGCTTTTTTATGCCGGGATTAATACGTTCCCTTGGGATCATTTTCCACTTTCACGCGAGTGAAGCAGCTGGCAGAAGCTAGTTGGTGCAATAAAGTAGTTGTCAATATTGTTCACTTCTCTGTTGATAATAACGTGAGATACCTAATATTATATTTATTTTATACTTGGTAACATAAAATAAGTGCCACTTGAAATTTAACTTGAAGTTTAGTGAATTTTTTACAATTAAATCTTAACATTTTTGTCTTGTTTAGAACAGGTACGAACTAAAGCAACTAACCGAATTTTGCCGAGTCACTGGTAGCTACTCAGCTAAATCCGATTAGTAGCTTTTACAAGGAGCGACTGCCTATCTGACCTCCACAACCCAGTAACTGGGTAACACGTTACCTCTTGGCTAGACTGCTGTCAGATCTCAGGCTTCTGTATACAATAGGACAACCGTGAACAACGGTTTAACGTGCTTTTTGAGGTATGGAAGTATCTCGCTATGCATAGGTCTCGTTTGGTCTCGCACGGGGTTTTTTATATTTTATTATTGTTTGTGTTTTGTTTATCTCGTGTCTCCTGTGCGGGTCACAAATAAATATTTTTTCTTTCTTTCTTTTCTTTCTTTCATAGATGGTCACCCATCCACGGACCGACCTCGGCAAGCGTTGCTTAACCTTGAAGATCGACCCGTGTTGCTTTTATATCGACAGATGTTTTATGGAAGCAATTAGACTTGCAAAACACTTTGCTTTTCATTGTAACAAAATCGGTAACCATATCGATTTTGTGTGACGGCCAAAGGAAAGAAGTGACGATCTATCTCCGAGAATTGCGTCATTAAATACTTGCCGCGAAAAAAGAACAGCAACAATGACAGTGCTAGCTTCTTATTCCAAAACAACGAACTTCTCCCTTAATAAGTACACGCAGTTTGTACCAACAAACTTAAAACAGATATCCAAAGAAAAATTAGTGTTAGACAGGTCAAAAAGAGTTTTCGACCACTTAGTCACATCCGAAACAAACTTACAAACTGAACTAGAAAACACGATTTGGAAACAATTAGAGTCTCATACATAAATAGCTCCATCAGTATTTCACTTATATTGCAGCAAGAAGAAGCACTGCACCACCGAACGGCAACCAACGATCGTCAGCAGCACAGCACACTGGCAACGACCGCAACAGCCGTACAGCATACCACGCAGCGTGCCCGCTCAGTCACAAAAACCTGAACAAGGCCGGCCAGACCATATGAGATCATTGTGCTGTACCAACTAGGGTCGTGTACCTGAGAGTCACCAGAATGTTCAATGTTACCTTTGGACATTGACTCAGCACTCGACCCGGCTATAAATACTGTTTGGTTGCATCTTATACGCATAGGACACAGATTTTGTACATTAGTGTGTATTAAGACAAAATAGTATATAAGCTGTAAAGTATTGTTAATCAAACAGATTTGAATTTATATTCTTGTCTCATTACCCCTCACTGTGGCCAAGACACCTTTAGCCATTTTTTATCAGTCTCGTGAGTCTGCTGGACTGGCAGTGAGTGTACCCTTCCCGAACTTGGAATTACTGCCCACTATGTAACCTTAGATCGCATGGTGCAGACTTCCTGAACTTATCTATATATTTATTTATCACACCCTAGGTTTATGGTAGGTTAGGGCTGTAGGGCTAATAGGTCTCATGGTCGTAGGTACTGTTAGGCTGTAAGGTCTTAGTAGGTCCTTTAACTTTTCATATATTTTCATGTACTGTCACACCCTTAACATTACTGCGGCCTTACGTGATGTATGTTAGGGTGGGCGTACACATAATGTACGCAAACACTGCATACACATCGGGCACAGCACGAAATTTTAAATAAGTATGAGAGAGGAAGAGCACTTTAATATTTTTTCTTATTACTAAATATTTCAATTATTTCCCATCTGTTTATTTATATTAAATTACAGACGGAAAGTTACTAATGTCCTTTTGAAAATTACGGAAATAATTAACTTCCATGTGTATTAAACTTGACCTTAAACATTATTTATTATTATCTCTATCTTATCTTTTATTTCTCAGTGGATTGTTCAGATTAGTGTCATTATCATAATCTTAAGTAACACAATTAATATATATCTACCAGGTATCTACTTCTCAAGTTGTGGTAAGTATTTTTATATTGTTTTTTTTAATTTGGTTAATCTTTTGACATTCGTGAATCAGATGAAGATAATAATACATTTCGTGTCGAGCATAAAAAGTCGAGATTTTAACACTAGCGATGTAGCCAATTTCGAAACCTACATGCGTTTGTTAAAATAAAGCCTTTTTATGCGAGACACAAACGATTTTTTTTCCACTACCTGAATGAGCTTACTTAATTAAATGCAAATAAGTTCCAACAACAATTTATTAGAAACGTTCAGACTAAAAACCACAGACTATATACACACAATCAACGCGCGCTTTTTCGAGAAGTAACAAGTTCAGCATCATTCTGCCAGTTACATAATGATATCAAAACTCCATACAAAAGTCATTTCGTAACTGTTATTATGTAATTTTGTTTTTTTGTTTTTTGTTTTCTTACGATTACATCCATATTTGTACTAACAAATATGGATGTAATCGTAAGATGAATCTGAAATAAATGATTTATTATTATTATTAATTTTTATTTTATTGTCATGTGTCTAAATGTTCATAATTCGAAACGAATTTCTTAGGCAATGTATTACATAATAGACAATATAGTGGAAAAAAACTTTTATTAGGGTGGTTACGCACTACATCCGAACGCTATCCATCATAATTCAGAAAATGTTGAACTCGGAACTCAAAGCACGGACACGGATCGGAATAAGTGCGTAACCGCCCTTAGGCAGCAGCCACTGAAAAAAAGATATAACTTTATTTATTCTATTGAATAGTCGTGAATTTAAGGCTGATTTTTCCTCTGATACAATCTATAATAGGTGCTGCTGCACTTTTACTTAGTAGCTGTTTTTTTACCGTAAATTACACGTTTCATGTCTAAGAAATAAAACGTGTCTAAGACATGAAACCTAATCTATCTAAAACCTATCTGTGAAATAATTTTCTTAATAGGATCACTACTACAAAGTAGAAGTAGAGATTATCTATCACACTAATAGTGTGTGTGTTTGTATGTTTATTACTTATTCACGCTCGAACGGCTGGACGGATCTGAATGAAATTTGGCTCAGAGATAAATTATAGTCAGGAAAAGCACATAGGCTACTTTTCATCTCGGTATAACGTTCCCTTGGGATAAGAAAACACTTTTCAGGTGGGTGAAGCCGCTAGCCGTAAATATCCTATTGAAAAAAACAATTTTAACCTTTTAGAGAGAGTGCATAGCACTCACCCACTGGGCCACCACTGTTGTCCGGTGGCCCAGTGGTAACGGCCGCGACTTACAAGTTGTGGATCTTGGGTTCGAATCCAGGCAGGCGCCTAAATTATTTCATCGCCAGTGCTCTCAAAACGTTGAAGGAAAATATCATGAGGAAACCGGACATCCTAGAACCTTAAAATTCGAAGACATATTATGTGACATCCACCAACCCGCACTGTGCCTGCGTGGTAGACTATGCTCCATTAATTCCCTCTCACAGAGAGGACCTATGTGCTAGCATTGGGAACATTAAAAGGATGATGATGATGATGATAGCGTGGCAGTAGTCTCCCAGCATCCTCAGCACAGTCAACCATCAACTTTAGCTTTACCAGTGTCAATTTATTTGTTGGGAAAATTCATTTGCTGATAAAAACAATGTGATGATATCAGATTCAGTATCCTTCACATTCGATCATTGGCATTTTTCAGGATGGGCGGACAGTTACGTACTTTATGTGGATAAAATAACACCATAGTGCCAGCTATTGTAGATATAGGCAAAGAGTATTTTTGGTTCCTTTCGTATTTTTTGGCGGCCAATATGTAAGATCGGCGAAGATTTACAGAAAATATTCCTGCAAGGTGACTCACGAAGGCCTCATTTCGGTGGAAATCGCAATGCACGCTGGTGTCCGTCAGGGCTGTCTTCTTTTTATAATCGTTCTCAACGGAATCATGTTACGCATTTACGATAGCAGGCGTCGTGGGATAGAGTGGGAATTGACCAACGTCTTGGAAGACCTGGACTATACCGATGATCTATGCCTGCTGAGTCATACACACGCCGACATGCAAGCGAAACTGAACGACCTGCACCAGGAGGCGGCAAAAACTGAGCTCAAAATTAACATCCGGAAGACCCAGGAGATGCGTACAGGTGTAAGGAATTCTACACCGATGTTAATCGGCACAGAAGTTGTGTCGCGCGTCCACAAATTCACGTACCTCGGAAGTGTGGTGTCAGAAACTGGAGGAACTGAAGAGGATATCACTTCACGGATCGCCAAAGCGCGAGCTACCTCCGCACAGTTCAGAGCTGTGTGGCAATCGCGGAAACTGACCCGAAGGGTTAAACTCAAAATCATCGGGTCCAATGTCAAACCCGTGCTGCTCTACGGGTGCAAAACATGGAAGGTAACGAAGGCCCGAGATCATCTCTACTGTAGAGCTGTTGGAGAGATGCCACGAGACCCCAGATCAAGAGGCGTAAATGGAGTTAGATTGGTCACACGCTCCGGAGGGATGCCGATCAAATTCCTAAACAGGCCTTGGATTGGAATCCTCAAGGAAAAAGGAAGCGAGGCCGTCCCCGTCAATCCTGGCAACGTACCGTATTAGCTGAAGCGACGAGCATCGGAATGACGTGGAGCGAGGTGAAGGGCGAAGCTCAAGACCGGTCTCGATGGAGGACTACTGTGGAAGCCCTCTGCCCCAGCTAGGAGTCATAGGATCGTAAGTCAAATAAATCATGTAAGATCGGCAGTCTTCTTGCGTAATGAACTCGATCTATCACAAGCGAGCTGAATGACTTGATGTGGAATTTCCGTCTATGTGATTGGTCGATTTTCATACTCTTTAGCCTTTGCCTTTTGCAAATTCACTAAGCAATAAGGCTGCTGCTCTGCGTATGTAAATGCTGCTAAAAACCTATCCGTGGGAACCAAGGTAAATATATTTTTTTAAATTAATGATTTCAATTTGTGATTCGATCTGTAAAAAAAAGTTGATACATTAAAGTCACTAGTTAATTAAACATGATCGTCAGATGTTAGTCAGATACTCTAAGTTCTTGGCATGGCTTTAATAAGATCGATAACTCTATCGTAAACTAATGCCTTAGCATCGACACCATACATGAAATCAATATGACTAAAGCTGTTCAAAGGAACCAGAAACCTCCTCACCGTTGTACTAACTAGTTCCTTGAACAGTTTATCAACATCTTCAACTTCCGCTAATGGATCACTTTCTGAATAATGAAGAAATACTGGAGCGGTAACTTTAGATAAATCATAAGAAGGAGGAGTCGTTGACCCATATTTTACATAATTAGCTTGAGCAGATCCCTCGTCGTAGCGACGGAAGCCTTTTTCGGCGATTCCTTGACCGTAGTGGGCGACCTGTCTTATCGACGCACCAGCCGGAGTGTGACCAAAGATTACGGGCATCATGGTCTGCACACATTTGAAACGTAGGTAAATACAAAAATTCAAATAAATTTTAAGTTACTAAACAAACATGAAACTTTCAATACTTGCCACATTACGTTGAGATTCGCCCCATCCACCAATTAAAAACAAAATGTTACTGCATATTGGTTGGAACACTACTTCGTCGCGGCATAACGCCTCACCGGCCCATGTGAGCACAATAGAGTGAGCCAAAAACTCACCAACACCGACCAAGGAAGCAATGCTCTAAAATGTAAAGTAGAACAAATAAAACAACCACACAAGAGAAATGTACAGTCCAAATATTTTCTTAATGTCCCTCGGCAAACTTCGTGTTTCGTCAGTCGTCGGCTTTCTATCAGTTGCCTTTTGCACTTGGTACAGGCCGGACACTCTCAATAAACTTGGAAGTTATAATACTACAACTTAACTGTTGGTAGTTGTTAATATTCTTTTATAATCTCCGGCGTTTAAGTTGGCAAGGGTCGTTAGATGCGCAGAAGTTGTTAGGGTTCCGAAGTCAACAAGGAACCCTTATAGTTTCGCTCTATCCGTATGTCCGTCCACAGCTTAGCTCAGAGAATCTAAGAACTACAAAGCTATAATTTGGCATGGATATACATATTAATAATACCGACAAAGTGGTAAAATAAAACCATGAAAAATTTTTTTTTGGAGTTCCTGCTGTAGACGTAAAGTTCGGATGTTTTTTATTTCTCACCTATCCCATTGTGTGGGGTATCGTTGGATAGGACATTCAAAAATATTATGGGTTTGTTAAAACCATTTTTCGATTCAGAGATCCGTTTGCGTAAAATTAAGCTTTAAATTGCAAATTTATGTTAGAGTCAAGTGTGTCCCCCTCCTCTGCCAGCGAAATGGTTGCTCTTGGCTATGTGAAAAAATTCACGGCAGTAGTAAATATAACGAAATTAAAAGGAAAACTATCACGGATAAGTAGGCTTTACAAGTTTACGAGTAATAGCTAGTCGACCAACTTATAAAATGTACTTGGAACAATACAATTTTTGTACAAATGTATTGTTAGTTGCGTAAAACAGATAGTAAATATATGTTTATGAACCATGTAAAAATATACAAAAATAAAATCTTAACATCCTTAATAATAATGATTTCTAGATTAATAATGTTTAAGCTCGAATAACGCATTGGAGTGGCCGGAGTCGTTGGCAGTACCGGTCCGTAGTCCATATGGCGCATGCGCGCGAGGGAGTCTATTTTACAGAAGTATTTTCGACGTTTTGTAATCTAAAGTCAAATTAGATTCGATTGCCAAGCAAATTACTTATTTTCTTTTGTCGATATCCATCTATAAAGTCAATATCCGACCCGACTACATCACTAATTGAGTAGCGTAAAACTTTCCAGAACTAAATAGTGAATACCGCAGATTAGATGTAAATACATACGAAATTTTTCAAATTCCGAAAGAGATATAAACAAGGACCGTGCGCGCAAGGATCCAGGAACGAACTATACCATTCCCCGTGGCTCTAACGCGCGCTCGTGTCGGCTCCTTTCGCAATTCGCACCCGCGGTGGTACTCAAATAGATAATATTTTTCTAACTTCAGTTCTGTAGTTGGATTTTATAACTCCTTCTTCAGTTACCAGTTAGTCCTTCTTTAGTTTAAGTCAAGAGTGAATAGGTTACTTCTAGGCAAGCGTGCTTCGCCATAGACCACTTCATCGCTTACCATCAGGCGAGATAGTGGTCAAACGCGAGCATATAGTTTAAAAAAAACATATCCCATGTGGGCCCGTTTTTAGACGTTGTGTGCCGCTGCAACCGTTTTAATGTTCATGTAACAACAACAAAATTCTCTTCTTAGTCCGCATTATTATGCAACTTCGGAACCCTTTTACTGCGCGTGGCTCGACACGCATTTGGCCGGTTTTTTTTTTAGGTATCTTTGGTAGTTACTCGGGGCGCGGGGAACTTTTAGGACCGCTCCGAGTGCGCGATTGGTTGGTCAGTTGAAACAGAATTGACTAACCAATCGTGTCGCGTCCACGTTCCGTTCGCTCTATATAGTGGTTGGTCAGTTTGCGACATATGCGCGAACTTACCCCCACTACGCCAAAACCTTGCCAACTTACGTGCCGGGCACTATAACATAATGTAATTTATTTAAAAAATGGGAGGAAGGCTACTAAAGCTGCTATTTTTACAGCTCTATATATTTTACACGGAAATCAAAACAAAACAACAATAAAGTACTTAATTCTGAATTCAAATTAGGAATTCTCATAATTGATGGACATGGAAATTAGCATTCGTTAATATTCGGTAATGCGATGATTGCCGAGGGACATTAAGAAAACAGTTGAACTGATCCCACCTACACATTCAGGTAGACTGTAGTCAACTTACTTCAAAATCATTAGAAAAAGGTGCCAAAGAATTCAAAAGAAGGTTTTTGTTGTGCGCCATGTAAGCTACTGGACCCAGTGCATGCATTGATATAATCTTGTCATTATACTCTGGCCGCATCGAACCCAACACGAAAAAGGCCGTAGTGCCCTGCGAGTGACCCACATAGTGCACACTCTCTTCTCCAGTCACATCCAATATATAATCGATCATAGTGGGCAAGTCTATGTTTCCTATTTCATCGTAAGAGAACTTCCAGAATTCCGTGCTCAGTATAGCGTCAGGGTCCAAACTAACGTGTTTACGAGAGTAGTAGTTACCGCGGGCATTACCCATCCAGACGTCAAAACCTTCCTCGGCGAGAATGTACGCTAAAAATATACATAATTATTTTATAATAATAATAATAATAAAGCCTTTATTTCCGAACTTTTGACAATTTTTCTCATTTGGAACATAATTAATTATAAATAAAATCTACATTTAAATTATAAAAGGTCTCTCAGTTCAGTGTGCCTTACGGCAAAGGCCTCCTCCAACTCTTTCCACTGCTTCCTGTCTGTCGCCACTCTTGTCCAGAGCGGACCTAAGGTCATTTTCAGGTCATCCTCCCATCTTCTCTTTTTACGACCTCGACTCCTAATGCCATCTCTTGGATACCAGATTGTCACCTGTTTGCTCCATTTCTCCTTCTTACATCTGAGCATATGTCCAGTCCACCTCCATTTAAGTTGATCAATACGAGACAGGATATCAGTTAATTTCGTTTTGTGCCTGATGTCTGTACTTCTTACTTTGTCTTTTAGTTTTAAACCTAACATGCTTCTTTCCATACTTCTCTGACATCTTGCAAGTTTATCCCTTTGGTGTTTTGTCAAAGCCCAGGTTTCACAGCCATATGTAATGCAGGGTAAAATACAGGTATCAAAGGTCTTCTTCTTGATTTTAATGCCTATTTCCTTGCTTTTTGTAATTTCTTTCAAAGACCAGTAGGTTTTCCATCCTGTTGCAATTCTTTTTTCTATTTCTTTCGACATCTGGTCACTAGGCGATATTATCTGGCCGAGATATACATATTGGTCTACATATTCCAGTTTCTGTCCTGTAACTGTTATGTCTATGGGAATTGAATTAGTCATTAACTTAGTTTTGCTGGAGTTCATCTCTAATCCTAATTCTATACTCTTATCTGCTAGGGTTTGTATCATGGACTGCAGTAGTTTTGGATCTTCTTCCAATAGGACCAGGTCATCCGCAAATCTGAGATGATTTAATCTTGATCCATTTATGTTTAGACCTAGATACTCCCAATCGAACTTCCTGAACATTTGTTCTAGCACTGCTGTAAACAGCTTTGGTGAAAGTGGGTCACCTTGCCTGACACCTCTTTTTATTGGAAAAGCATCTCCTGTAGATTCCAGTCTTATCCTCCCTTTACTTTCTCTATAAATATTTTTGATGATGTTGATGTAGGTGTTTGGGATTCCCTGCTCTTTTAGGCTTTGCCATACGACTTCATGTCTGAGGCTGTCAAAAGCCTTGGCGTAGTCTATAAAGGCAATGTAAATAGTTTTTTTGTATTCATTATATTTTTCTAGAAGCTGTTTGATAGTGTGAATATGGTCTATTGTACTGAAATCTTGCCTAAACCCCGCTTGTTCCACAGGTTGATTTTCGTCGAGTTTAATTGAGATTCTGTCCAGAATGATTTTGGCGAAAACTTTATATACATTTGAGATGAGAGATATGGGTCTGTAATTTCCGATGTCGTCTTTTGGACCTTTCTTGTGAAGAAGTATTATATGGGATTCTGCCCATTGGATAGGGATGCTACCGGTATGTAGAATCTCGTTAAAGATTTTTCCTAGTAGCGGGCTTAGTTCTGTAACTGTCCCTCTCATAAGTTCATTTGTGATCCTGTCGGGGCCGGGTGCTTTTTCCATTTTTTGGCTTTTTATAGCTTTTTCTACTTCCGATACTAATATTTCTGGTATGTTTTCATTTTCTTCAGTCACATGCTTCTGTTTGTATCCATTATTGTGTGTGTTAAAGCTTGATTTATTTGAGTATAGTAACCGATAATAATCTGTTGCTATATTTTGGATTGAACTTCGAGTAGTATCTGGCAGTTCTTTTCCTTTATCTCTTAACTTTGGTATCCATTCTATCCCCTTTTCCCGAAGTTCCTTAAGCGCTTTTTTCGTGCCTCCCGTTTTGTTAATGTGATTCTCTAATGTTTTGTTTCTTCTGATTTTTCTGTCTTTCCTCATATTTTCACGAATCTGTTTGCTAAGGTTAGATATTTCTTTTTCGTTCTCCTTTTTATCCTTTTTTGATAACAAATTCTTTCTATCTTCAATTAGTTGTAACGTTCTTTCACTCAAAAAGTTTTCTTTATTCTTATTTGATTGTTTTCCTGTCTGTGTTTTAAGCTTGTTTTCTATTTTTTCATATTTTTCATTTAGGTCCATATCTGAATTGACGGCTTCCATAAGATCTTCTATCGTGTTGTCTGTGTCTCTTTGTTTGTTAATTGTTTGCATATTGTTCATATGATGTCTAGGAGCTCTTTGACTTCTTTCATTTAGACAGCTGCGTACCATACGATGGTTTGTGTTGAAATTTAGTTTCTGTATTATTTCCGTATTACTGAATACCCTAGCTTTGTTAGTTATTATGTAGTCGATTTCGTTTCTGACCTTTCCGTCTGGAGACTTCCATGTCCATTTATTCTTGGGTTTTTTACGGAACATGGAGTTTAGAAGTGTTAAGTTTTGCTCAAGAAGGAACTCTACTAGTTTTTCTCCATTTTTACTTCTTTTGCCTCTTCCATATTTCCCTATTATATGTTCTTCTCCGGGTATTTGGACGCCCACTTGGGCATTGAAGTCTCCCATGAGCACGAGATTGTTTTCGGAATATTTTTCGATAGCTTCACGTAGTTTGTCGTAAAATTTGTCGATCTCTGTTTTTGTTGCTTGTTCTGTCGGCGAGTAGACTTGGATGACTGTCCATTTTTTCCTGTACTTTGGTAAGTTAATATGAATCACCGCTATCCTGTCCGATATTCCATCAAAACCAATTATCTGGCTTTTGAATTTTGACTTTACCAGGAATCCAACCCCTCTGTGTCCGGCGGTTTCGCCTTTGAAGTACATAATATAACTGCTTCGCTCTTCTATTCCTTCTCCTGTTCTCCGCATCTCGCTTATGCCCAAGATGTCCCACTTCAGGTTTTCGATAGCTAACTCTAGCTCATGTAAACTTTCTGGTGTTCTCAGGGTTCGTGTGTTTAGTGTACATATGTATAAACTGCTTAGTTTTTGTTTTGCTTTTTGGGTATTTGATTTTGTTGGCTGATATATTGGAGGGTGGTGGTCGACTTCCCCCACGGTGACCGGCCGGATTGGGGGGCAAAACATTGGAGTTTTTCTTATGTCTATGCTTGTTGTTGCATCTGTTTGTTGTTTCCGGTCCGAGGAGGCCTTTTCTCGTTTTTTTGCATATCTGACATTGAGGCGGATCTTTCACGCGTTACAAATGTAAGTATGCTTGACTTAACTACTTCCTTATTTGTACTTGGAGGCTGCATTTCATTTTTTTCATTTAACGTATTTGACTTTTTCTGAGATGGAGTGGGAGTGGTTGGGGATCCTGTTGTTGTTTCTCTCTTCCTCTTTTCGCGGTTCGAGTTCTTTGGTTTCTTAACAATGAGCTTATCGTATTTTATGAACGCTATATTTCCATTTTTTCTTTCCGCTTCTAATTCTGGCTTAAGTTGTTTGCGTATTTCCAGAACTTCTTTAGGGTAGTCCTCATTGACAAACACATTTGTAGGAAGATGGCGCTTGTTTTTCAGGATAAGATGTTTTTTCCAAGTTGTTGTTAAAGATATTATTATTGGTCGGTTCTTTTCGTAATTTGTCCCGATTCTATGGATGTTACTTATTTCTTGACTATCAATATGCGTTCCCGAATCTTGCAAAATTTTCTTCACAGAATCCACCAACTCTAACTCTGTTTTTCCCTTTTCTTCGATGCCGAAAAAAACTAGATTATTCATACGTTTTTCCTTCTCTAAAAAAGATATTTTTTGTTCCAAGTTACCGACTCTAGTTTTGAGGTTGTTGTTTTCTTCTGTTAATATTTTAAACTTATCGTCTAGGGCCTCCATTACATTTTTTGTTATCGCTGTTGTTAATGTTATTGTTTGTTCATTAAATTTTTCGTTTATTTTTGAGAGTAAAATTTCCATTTGCTTTTCCATTTTTTTTTTTCTGCTTACTTTGGTGTTATAAAGTGGTAACACTTCAGTTTATGGTTATCTTTTTCTACGTTGGCAACACTTTATGCAGATGTCAGCTGTCGCTGTCAGGTGGCAATGACAGATTGATTTGGTTGGCACTACCTGTAATCTTGATATCTATGGTATATGTGCGTGGCTTTGAGGTTATAAAGATCTAAACTTTGTTTGAACAGAATCACCAAATAATTCGTTTTTTCACTGTAATTTCTGCTGAAGCACTCTTCAAAAATGTGTGGTTTTATCTTCTGAAGATTTCACTGTAGTATGCGTTCGATTTTACACTTTCTGCACTGTTTAATTGTAAATATTTACGGAGCTCTCTCAAATACGTGTTTACACTTTCGTCACCGGAACCGGAAACCTACCAAATTATTTTATAGTTATTTTTTTAAATTATGCTGTTAAAACGAAAATGCGTTAACAGATCAAAATAATATATAGTGACTGTAAAAACCCAAACTACGGTAAAACTTAGGATTTACCGGTAAAACCTAAGGTTTACCAAGTCTTACTGGTAAAAGTTCGAAATTATCTATGACATTCGCTAAATTTGGGCTTTTACCAGCAATCACACGGTAAATCTTAGGATTCAGGTACCTCAGAGACGTGTAAATGTTCTTCAAGAGTTAGGTTGTGCTTTTACCTAAACCAGAGCCTGGACCCATCAAAACAAAATCAGCAGAAGAACAAAGTAGACCATGCATCACGAAGACGACAGGCTTTCTCTGATTCGCCACATTGTTGGCGTCTCGTCCGTGAGGGATGCGGTGCATTTGCAATATGTAACCATCCACGGTCGTCACATTGTAAACTTCAATTGGGTAACGATATTTTGTGATCAGACCAGGCTGAAATAATTGACGCATAGTTTATTTCCATCATAAAATAACCACTAGTAACTAAATGAAATAAGTGAATTGGTACCTATGGGGGCCTAAACAAGCAGCAGCGATAGAAGCAGCGAAAGGTTAGCTTGGAATAAAAAAAAACAGAGATAAAAGCAAACAGGGATGTAGGTACGTGGTGTGATCGAAAAATAGGACCGGTGAATAATTTTGTTACGACCAAACACCGATCCGACTAGTGATGCACCAGTGATGTTATGGATATGAAATTTAAGATCTAGATACGTATATGGATATAGAAACAATATTATACCGGTTTCGGATACGGTTATTAAATTATTTCAGAATATTCGTTTGTTTTGGCAAGTGTAAGTTACGGATATTAGATTTCTTAGAAATTGTTAAAGTAAAACACAAAGACTAGTACCTACAAACAAACATACAAGCGCGACGCTCGTGGGTAGTGTGTCTGCTAGACTCCGAAATTATTCGAAAGTTTTATATCGGCTTCGGTTGCGGTTTCGGATAGATTTTTATTTCGGATCCGATAGTTTTGGTTACGGTTACGGAGTTCCTTAACATCCCTGTGATGCATGATTGAACGAATGAACGTTGATTCCATGATTGTAAGCATTTCTGGTAACCATATTCGGCAAAGCCTTCAGTTGGGAGTTTTGGCGGGAACGTGATGGCGTCTATGTTGCTTCTCTGTTTTATTTTCCTATAATTGTGTTTAATTGAATATTAATAGTGTAAAAATTGTGGTTTTTTATTCTATTATTATTAGTGAACGTGCACGAGTATGGGCAAGTAAAACACAGTGGTAGAACAAGATTTTGTACATGGTGTCAACAAAACTCCGTAGAAGCTTCCAATAAAGTTACCGCCATTTTATTGGGGCCTTACTTGGACGACAAAAATCTAAAGGAACTAGAACTTCTATTCTAAACTTGACACTGGCTAAATGCACAAACCGTGCGAAGCCAAAATATAAAAAAAAATGCCTTCAGCTACAGTGTCGCGGCCCTTTCGATTCCGGGGTTAGTGTCAGAACGTTTTCCTTTTAGCACGGTTTTTTTATTTTTGAGAGGAGCCAGAAGTCGCATGGTTCTAAATCTAAAGAGTACCTAAGGTAAATGTGGACAGGCAGTAACGTTTTTTGTCTAAGCGAGGTGGAGTGACACGAGCACGACGCGTTTTCGAGATGAACAAGGACCACGCCACAGCAGCTGGAGGTCCTACACAACACAGGTTTCGGAAATGCTTCAGATCGTGGAATTAACGTTGAGATTAGAGTATCGCTAGCCAAGAGGAGTACTTAAAGGGGATCAATTAAAATTTGATGAAGGCTTATTACTTTACGGCTGAAATAAAATTATGCACGTATTTTTTATCACAGAAGGTCGAGCCGAGCCGAGCCCAATAAATTCGGATAGGAAGCACCAGGGAGGTGACCATAAGCTCTTAGAGCGGAATCAATTTCAGATCGAATAAGGGACAGATGTATCTGACGTGTATACATCTGTCACTTACTCGATCTCAAATTGATAAAAATGCTTGGCTAAATGCTATTCCTGCTCAACATCTACTAGGACGCAAAAACAAGTGATATGCAGAACATTATTGTTTTGAAGTATTGTTGGACCTGCTGAAGACTGAATGAATATATTTGTATTGTATAAACTCAATTTCCTTAGTATTGTATTTGTTGTGTACACGTCAATGAAAGGCAGAGATCTGGTAACAACTGTTTTATTAAAAACTAGAACCAACCCACATATATTTATTATAGAAGTACCGACATAACACTTCCCCCCTATATTCTATATAATCTAACTTAAACAAACGAAATACATGCCTAAATCTTTAATTTAACAAATATAATACAATTTGAAAGGAAACTCAGTTAGCGCCACTAATCGTGGTTATTGATACAGACTAACTATTGTAAACATAAATATGTGAATGAGATGCCAAAATAGTACAGTAGATAAACCTATTTTTATATTTATCTGTATTAAATATCGATAGCCATAATATGTTTTACTCCTACGTTAGTAACTGTGCAATGATGAGTGTGATGTATGAAAATAAACAATAATTACATTTTTTTTAATTTGTCAATGCAGCGTAAAGCAGCCTTCCTATAGGCACGGTTCCTTGGTGTTGTCAGTGGATCGTCACGTCTTTCAGACGAAGATTTCGGGGGAGGTGACTCCTCTGCCACTTGCCATTCCTCTGCGAGTTGATCATCCTGATCAGTGTCAGGCGTCGCCATTGGCTCTGCCTCTGCTTTGTCATACGCTTCCTCTTGCACCTTTGACAATGAAAATCTAGACTTAGGATGTTTAGTTGTTAAGATTTGATCTATGTGTCTCTTGTGTACACGACCATCTTGAGATTTCACCGTATAAGAAACTGGACTTTCACGACGTACCACCGTTCCTTCAGTCCACTTTGCCCGGTTTTTAGAATAATCCCGTAGTAGGACAGGATCTTGGGGCTCGGCCACCCGCAGAGTGGTGTCCCGTCGCCGCTCACTAACCTCCTGCCGCTGCCGCACCAAGTCTCGCGTGTCGGGCCGCAGTAGGTCCAGTCGACCACGCAACCTTCGTCCGAACATAAGCATTGCGGGCTCGCGACCAGTGGTACTATGTTCAGTGTTTCTATAAGAGAATAGAAATTTACTGAGTGCCGTATTAACATTTTCGTTATCGACTTGGGCCTTTTTTAGTGCCCTCTTAACTAGTTTCACGGCATTTTCAGCCGCCCCATTGCTCGATGGGTGATATGGTGCAACTAGGGTATGGCGAATACCGTTAATATCTAGGTATCTTTTAAATTCTGCCGAGGAAAAAGGTGGGCCATTGTCGCTAACAATTCTTTTGGGTAAGCCAAAACGCGCAAAATTTTTTCGTAAACAATCTATTACCACCGCAGCGGACGTACTTGAAACATGGTCAACCTCGATCCATTTTGTATGAGCATCAACGATAACTAAATAATACTAAACTATTAAATGGACCTAAAAAATCTAAATTCAATCGAGCCCATGGCTCCTCCGGCCACGGCCAGGAGTGTAGAGGGGCCGGGGCGGGTGCTGAGCGCTGCGACCGGCATGCGACGCACTCCTGTACTGTTCGCTCGATATCCACGTCCAATGTGTCCCACCAGACATAATTCCGCGCGATTTGCTTCATTTTTACGATGCCCGGGTGGCCGTCGTGAATTTCTTTCAAAATTGACATTCGTAATGATTTCGGAATTATTACCCGGTAACCCCAAATCAGGCAGCCTTGATCCATACAAATACTTTCCCTACGATTAAAATATGCTTTTTCAGTATCATTATTACTATATTTTGGCCACCCGAACATTACGTAACCATATATTTTACTCAATAAAGAATCTTTTGCCGTCTCAATTTTTATGTCTTTAAAACTAAGTGGAAAATTTTCCTGCACAAAATTAAGGTAACTACAGTCGCTGTCCTCACATTTGATTCTGCTTCCAGTAGAATTCAAAGGAAGACGAGATAGCGCATCGGCATTACAATTTTGAACTGATTTAATAAATTCGATTTTAAAATTATAAGCAGACAACTGGACAGCATAACGCTGTAGTCTACTTGCGGCTGTCAAGGGTATTCCTTTATTTTTCCCAAAGATATAACTCAATGGACGATGATCGCTACGCAAAGTAAACTGTCGCCCGTATAAGTACTGGTGGTGCTTGCGCACACCGAACACAATTGCGAGTGCCTCCTTGTCCAGCTGCGAGTAATTTTGCTCGGCGTCGTTAAGTGTACGCGACGCGCAACATACGGGTCGCTCACTACCGTCTGCGTACCGCTGTGCGAGCACGGCCCCCAGTCCGTATGCGCTACTGTCCACTGATAACACCAACGGCAAAGTAGGATCGTAGTGTGCCAACACTGGTGCGCTGCTTAATACATTTTTCATTCGGCAAAAAGCACGCTCACACTCATCATTCCATTGCCATTTTACATTTTTTTTTAATAAGTTGTACAACGGTTTCATTATGTCACTTATATTAGAACAAAACTTTGAGTAAAAATTAACAAGGCCCATAAAACTCTTTAATTGAGTCACATTTGTTGGAGATGGTGCTGCCTTAATGGCTTCAATTTTGTTAGTATCCGTGTGCAGGCCATCTTTATCGATTTTATATCCTAAGTAAGTTACACAATCCTTAAAAAATTGACATTTACTAAAATTTATTCTTAATCCATTTTGTTTTAACCTTTCTAAGACTGCCCTCAAATTTGCTAAATGGGTAGTTTTATCCTTTCCAGTTACACATATGTCATCTGCAAACACAGCCGTTGAAGGCAAGCCACTCAATGTTTCCTCCATAATTTTTTGAAAGTTTTCTGGAATGCATTTTATTCCAAAAGGTACTCTTTTGTAAATGAACGTCCCGACATGAGTGGTAATTGCAGTCAGCGGCTGTGATTTTTTATCTAATAAACATTGTTGGAAAGCATTTGATAAATCAAGTTTTGTGTACTGTTCGCCGCCCCCCAAGGTTGCAAAAAGCTCTTCAATCCGCGGTAAAGGATAATGAAAATCTTTTAGAATCGGATTAATTGTTATTTTATAATCTCCACATATTCTGATTGAGCCATTCGACTTAATAACTGGTACAATAGGCGTACCATATTCTGACCTTTCGACTTTGTAAACAACTCCTTCTTGTTCTAACCGTTTGAGTTCGCTTTCGACTCGCGGGCGCAGTGCCAGTGGCAGCGGCCGCGCCTTCACAAACACGGGAGTTTCATCCTTGAGGTGCAGCGATACAGGTGACTTGAACGTTCCTAACCCTTCTGCAAATACTTCTGGAAATTCATCTCTTAAAGATTTTGCTACCGAGTCAGATTCGCTAATATTGTGACATTCAACAATTTCTATTTTTAATTGCTTAATCCACGTACGGCCCATTAAAGGTGGACCACCGTTTTCAATAATAAATAACCTTAGCATCGCTGACTTGGAACCACAGATAACCATTACCACAATATAACCGAGGGTCTCGATAACGTCGCCCGTATATGATCTCAGACATAACAACTTGGTTTGAATAGGTACATGTTTAAAATATTTATCATAAAAATGCTTCGAAATAGCCGATATCTTACTGCCCGTGTCAATCTCAAATTTACACGGCACTTTTTCTACTACTAAATTCGCATAGTACGGTCCGTCACCGTCATTACTTGTAACCAAGTTAAAAAAATTACAGTCTTCATCGGAGTCCGTATCATTTAAAAAGTACTGACCTTTGTTCTCCTTTGCACTATTATGTTCACCTTTACCTTGGCACATCACTTTTAAATGGCCCTTCTGGCCGCACGCATCACATGTATAATTTTTAAAACGACACTTGCCGGCCACGTGGCCGGTCTTGCCGCAACGCGCACAAAGACGACGCTGTGACGTCGCAGGCATGGGCGCCGCGCCGGACCGCGCGCGCGCTCCGCCATTTCCGAACCGGTGCAGGCCTTCGCCGCCGCCGGCCGCCGCCGCTGCGCCAGCTCCACCAGCGCTCGCGCCGCCCGATGCGCATGCTGTACTCGCATGCCGCTCAGCTGCCTCGAGCGCCGTGGCCAACTCCACAGCTCTTTTGTAGTTAATACTCTTTTCGGCAAACAATCTTGACCGCATCTCTTCGCTCTGTAAACCCGACACGAACTGATCGCGAAGGTTTTCTTCCAGTGTACTACCGAAGTTGCAGGTTTTAGCCAAATGTTTTAGACCATGTAGGTACACACGAATACTTTCTCCCTGCTGTTGCGTCCGCTGCCGAAAAATGTGTCGCTCCGCTATTTCAGATCTCTCCGGCTCCAAATGATTTTTGACGAGTGTAACTAATTCTTCGAACTTTTTCGTCTCCGGTTCCGCGGGTGAACACAAATCACAAATAAGATTATAGCACTCGGAACCCACTAATGTCAAAAGTGTAGCTACTTTTAGATTGTCATCGATACTATTTAACAATATAAATTGTTTTACGCGACGAATATAACTGTCCCAATTTTGGCCTTCGATATTAAATGGTTCTATTTTTCCGATCGGCATTATGGCAAACAGAATTCAACGTAAGTACCGAACTTTCTAGACCGGCTGCGCCAATGTTGTGTACACGTCAATGAAAGGCAGAGATCTGGTAACAACTGTTTTATTAAAAACTAGAACCAACCCACATATATTTATTATAGAAGTACCGACATAACAGTATTACTGCACAGCACGTGTGTGAGTACTATGTACCCAACTGTAAATCTAACATTTACTGTACCTGTGTGTCGTTCGTTGACTGGCAGTTGAGTGTGTCATGCTCTCTCAAATGTCTCTCTGATGGTGGCGCGTGTGTTGGATCATCCGGTTCCCTTCATGATGGTTGAGCTGGGTGGTGCCAATTCATGCGTCAAATTCGTGAACGGACGCCGTCAGTTGGGATTGGTCATAACTTAACTGCTTCGGATGTTAATGCTTTTCTAGAATCTATTATATAACTGCACAGTACATGTGTGAGTACTTTTATTACTTTATGCCTGTACGTAGTATAGTGTGTAGTGCTATTCTGGGTGCATTGTCCTCACATATATGAATTTATTAATGTATGTACTTATGTAACTAAATATTGTAAAAAATCATTTTCTTTAAAAGAGTAAGAATGGAGTTTCTTGTGCATTCTTCTCCATAACAAGCTACTTTCCGAATGCACGGTAGAATCAACTTTTATAACTTGTAAGTTTTAATGTACCTAACTTTCAAAAGTGCCGCTTGGTGGCCTACTTGAAATAAAATATCTTTGTCTTTGTCTTTGATACCACTCTAAGAGCTTATGGTCACCACCCAGAAACATGATGATGATGATGAATTATTGTGATAATAGGTATTCATTAATAATAAAGAAAATAGAAAAAACAGACAAAACCGAGAAACAAAACGTACTTAAGTGATGGTAAGTAAACATTTAAGCCAACTGAAGGAAAGATTTTTTTTATAGAAATGTACCGTGTAATAATGACACCTTAGTATTATACCTGTCACACTCTGTAACAGATACCTAAAAAACTTAGGATACATTTAGGAAACGTTTTCTCCGAAAGTGCACAGCAGCTCTTTAAATTAGCCTAAACGTAGATGGGGTAAAGCCAGGAGTAGAACAAACATTTCGCTTTTGAACACAGCTCTTACCACGTCTAAATTCGCATCTTCGAATACGTCATCTGAATAGTGCGCGTCTTCTTTCTTTAGTGATTCCTGGTTGTTATTAACTTGGGGTGAGCTCCTGGCTTGTGCCAGAGCGACACATGTGGCTATGACCACTAGCAATCCACTACGAAACATTGTTCGCATGTAGCTGGTAACTACTCATTGTGAACAATAAGGTTCCGCCTTTTATAACTTCTGTAGAATTAAGATAAAGAATTCGTTAAGCTTTGATAGCGATACGAATCAATACCAAAATCTAGTACTCAAATGCTATTATAAAATCGTTTAGCTGCATATTATACCTACATAATATTATATAGTATGCATGCAGTATAGCTACCCAGAAATAATAGGTAGTATGTAGGTACTTAGGTACATTCTGCAACAAAAGTCAAAGAACATCAGATTTTAAAATATACCTGGAACATTTCATGTAGAGTAACTTGCTTACCTCATAAGTCTAGCGGTCGAATGATCAGGTCTCAGCTTTTACTTTAAAAATGCATTGAGATAATATGTACTTAAAACAATGACTTAAAAATGTCAACATGTCTCATTTTTTCCTGCACTGTTTATTTAATTACAAATTCATTTAACATCAAATTTACACAAATTATACAACAGAATAACCAGTTATAAAATACGTATTTATAAATATCAGAAAAAATAATACCTCAATGGAAAATTGCAAGAAACAAGTTGACGTCGTCACTGACAGACGTCAACCAAACAATTTTAACACATTGAGATACCTAAATGTACTACGTACGGGAAAAGCACTGACCTCTATTATACAAGTACGCACGTATACGTACACGTACTTGTATAATAGAGGTCAGTGGTGAAAAGCTATATAATGTTGACGAGAGCAGCTGACTGTCGCGCACGCCATCCACCCCCGGACTCATTGCTCAGCTCCTCCTTGCCGCCGCCCGACCTCGGATCATCTATGTCATTGGCAGCTGCAGTTGCGTCGAACTTGAGCGACGAGTATTTTTCCCCGCCGACGTCACCAACACCCTGTACGTCGGCAAGGGAGAGGACGGCCACCGAGGAGCTTGGGATCTAGAGAGCCGGGTCCCCGCTGCCGGTGGTTGTGTGCAGCGCATGAGATGGACTCAAAGTATGAATGAGAACGTCATGCGCGTATATTACGGGTCTACAGAAGAGGGAACTAACCTCACTGCGTACCGTGCTAAGATGTTGTCTCTATTTCAGGACCTAGAACCAACCGTCAACATCTCGGCCCAACGATTGTCGGATCAGGTGCGGGTCATCCAGCGTAATCACAGGTCGGACGACACCGCACTTGATAGGCTGCGCTCAGAAGTGCTGAGCAACCAAATCGTCTAAACCCCGACACAGACCGCAGCACCGCCAGCAAACTATTGTGATCCTGCCACGGTCCAATAATGTTAACGATGAGGCAGATGATTGGGTTGCCACAGTAAGTAGCCAGTGCAACGAAAGATTGAGGAGCGCACTGGAGGATGCGCTTCGCGAGTATAGGTCAACACCGACTGAACTTAGACCCCGATTACCTCGGTTGCCTATGCACAAGAAGAATAGGGCGCTGGTGTGAGCTTTGGACTCGCTGCTTAAGAATATGTTTGAAAGCAGCGAAAACCTCGTTGATACACACTCAATCCTGTATTGCGGGGCTGTTGCGGCATGTCATTAAGCCAATGTTAAGTTCCCCAACGAGCCTACTTGACCAAAGGAAGTCTATGCGCTCCGTGACACGGGACATGTATTCTCGAGGACTAATTTCGACGAAAATTGCCAGGCTGGCAATGCAGGATCGAACGGCGTATCGATGGGGCCAGGGTAACATCGGTAAACTATGCTGTTTGCCGTGAGGCAGGCGTTTTCGGGGACTGAAATTAGTCCTCGAGAATACATGTCCCGTGTCACGGAGCGCATCGACTTCCTGAAACAAAAAGTTTGTGCATGGGCAAACCTTATTCGGTGGTATAAGCGGCGGGTTGACCAGTACTCGCAGAATGGCATGTTCCAGAGCCATAAGAGGTGGGTATATAGAGCTTGGGAGCGACCTGTCGAAATCTTTATTAATTTCTTCTTCAACGATTTTTGAATAAGCTGCTGCCACATAACCCTCTTGAGTTATTTGGGTGACGCGCGGTGCGTTCAGAAACGCCTAAAACAAAATAACAATGATGCATTATATTACATGATGCCGGTCCTGTCCCGCTGGTATATATATGTACCACCCAAAAACCAATACTGTCAGGCACCGGTAGTACGAAAATTTAGGGAAATTTTAGTGTAATGGTATCCCTAAAAGTTACCTGTTAAAGATAAACTTTGTAAAACGGTACCGTAGGCCCGTTATTGTCTTGTTCACTTCAAGAAAACATCCCTGCCAGCACTTTAAATTACTTTTGGCATAATGATGGCTATTATTTAATTCGGAAACGAATAAAAACACGGAATACATCACACTCTATTGACACCTGACATAAATGACAAACGATTAGTTCCGATTTTCGCCGCGCGCAGCCTTATCTTGCGCGCGGCCAAAATCGGATGGGTCTTGATTTGGTTTTGTTTGAAATTGATTTATAACCATCCAATCGTTACTCGAAATTACGTTCGCGAACCTCGAGTGGTACTGGGAATCGCCCGTGCATTTTTTGTGTATATATAGCGCATTTATCGTATTGGGTGTAATCCTGTAAAGATTTATGTGCTAAGGTTGAAATAAATAAATATTTCGCGCACAGCGAAGTATTTATGGGTCGGAAACGTGTATAGATGTCGGCCAGGAATCTCAGGCTGGACCACATCGCTTATCCCTAATTATTATATATATTTTCCCCTATAACCCCCGACCACACCCGGGATTGAATGAGCCCAAGAGACCAACACGGGAACAAATGTGAGTATTAGTTGTAAGTTGTACCATTGTATCACTTTCCACCCATACGGGAATCTGTATCTCAAAGAACAAACCCCTAGTTTACCGCTGCCGCGTATCGCAGTTTCGCGTTTATAGACCTTGTAGGATCCAAGAATCGCAGCATTGCTCATGGGCCCCAATGTTGTCTCTTGGCTTGTGATCAGCAGGCCTGTATTCAACATAGCTTGTTATGGAGAACGCACAAGAAACCCCATACTTACTATTAACAAAAAATACCGGCCAAGTGCGAGTCCGACTCGCGCACCGAGGGTTCCATACACACCTCAGCTTAAAGGTATTCGATATGAATTTCAATTTAATAACTCTACGCGTGCATGAGGAAAGGGGTAGTTTGTTTAAAATTATTCAAATATTTTTATTATATGATGTAACTAAAAATTTACGGTTTTCGCAATTTTTCCTTTATCTGTGCTATAAGACGTTGCTTCGTACCAAATTTCAAGTGTCGAAAATTTGCGGCATAAACCGCTATAACTTTTGATTGCGTTGGCTTAGAAGTTTGATTTTTCCACTGCTATAAGGAAAAGTAGACCTGAGTATTTGATATAAATTTCAGCTTGATACCACCAGGCCTTCCTGAGAAAAAGGGTATTGACAGACAGACAGACGGACGGACGGATGGACAACAAAGTTATCCTATAAGGGTTTTATCGTTTTATCCTTTCGAGGTACGGAACCCAAAAAAATAAGTTTTTTACATTATTCACATAAGTACATACATTAATAAATTCATATATGTGAGGACGATGCATCCAGAATAGCACTACACACTATACTATGTACAGGTCTTCTTCTTCTTCTTATCGATTCGATGGCACAATAAATAGATTGTCTGGGCCCAGTAGGTGGCCACGCTTATTGCAGCGTCAGAAGCACTGTACAGGTCTTCCAGGGTGCAAGTGAAAGGACAGCCAGGACACTCCAGCAAGTGGAACATAGTCTGTACAGGGGCACCACACTCGCACTGGGTGTTGGACGAGTCAATTATCCCGCCTACTTGGGTACAGGTATAAAGTATTAAAAGTACTCACACATGTACTGTGCAGTTATATAATAGGTACTAGAAAAACATTAACATCCGAAGCATTTAAGTTATGACTAATCCCAAAATTGCATAGTCATGCTTATAGTCTGGGTCGCTGCCGCAGATTTTAACAACTGGTGTTACCCACCTGCTGCATAAGACAGGTAGTCCCGCGGAACCCAAAAATTATAGTCCTATAACATGTCTGTCGACGGCGACGGTTTATAAAATTCTTACATCCATCCTGACAGAAAAAAATTATGTGCACTTTGAAAGTAACTTAATAATGTCTGCCTCTCAAAATGGATGTAGAAATGGGTCCCGCGGCACTAAGTAGCTACTCCTCATTGACATGTCCATAAGCCCGCAGGTTCAATCCCGTAAGGATCTGTCGACATGCTGGATAGACTACAAGAAGGCTTATAGTCTGGGTCGCTGCCGCAGATTTTAACAACTGGTGTTACCCACCTGCTGCATAAGACAGGTAGTCCCGCGGAACCCAAAAATTATAGTCCTATAACATGTCTGTCGACGGCGACGGTTTATAAAATTCTTACATCCATCCTGACAGAAAAAAATTATGTGCACTTTGAAAGTAACTTAATAATGTCTGCCTCTCAAAATGGATGTAGAAATGGGTCCCGCGGCACTAAGTAGCTACTCCTCATTGACATGTCCATAAGCCCGCAGGTTCAATCCCGTAAGGATCTGTCGACATGCTGGATAGACTACAAGAAGGCATACGACTCTGTGCCACATACATGGCTCATGAGTGTGCTGGAGTTGTACAAAATAGACGCAACTCTACGCACCTTCCATGAGTCATGTATGGGGCAATGGAAGACGGTCCTTCGATATCCAGGATGTCAACCGATTCAGGGGGATGATGAGCCTATATGGATTAAGCGGGGGATATTTCAGGGCGACAGTTTGAATCCACTTTGGTTCTGCTTAGCCTTGAATCTTCTAAGTACACTGTTGGAGGATTCAGGTCTAGGCTATCGGTTGAGAAGAGATGCTCAGGTCATATCTCACTTTCTTAACATTGGTGGTCTGAAGCTCTTTGTCTCTAACAACTTGCAACTGATAAAGTTACTGAAGGTAACAGAAACCTTCAGTAACGCCATCAGAATGGAATTTGGTGTGGACAAATGTGCAGTCATGCATGTAAAGCGAGGGGAGATTATGGAATCCGAGGGAATTCAACTCTCTGATTCCATACACGTTAGACACCTCTACTCGACCGAAACTTACACGTATTATTTGGGTACTTATGTCGGAAGCGTTGGGCATTAATAGTGCTGACATGAAGCAACTGTTGAAGGAGCGCTTCTTTGGCCGCCTGAAAAAGGTATTAAATAGCCTTTTGTCGAGCGGAAATAAGGTGCGCGCCTTCAACAGTTGGATCATGCCGGTTTTGATATACTCTTTCGGCATACTCAAATGGGCTCAGACCAAGCTCGATGCCCTTGATAGGAGTAGGGTTGCCATCCGTCCTAGTTTAGAAGCGTTTTTATTTCTCTATTTTTATTTTTGACACACCAACACCGTGCCAACACCAAAATTAGAGAAAATTCTTTAGTGAGGTATACCTACCTAAGGGATTGACAAAATACAATATCTTGAAAATTGCTGAACTGATTTTGATGAAACTTACACTATTCACTAAGTTGACAAATACTTAAGACGACGACTAACGCCAACGACCTTAAGGGAACAAAACACGCACTCGTTTCACACCCGCGCGACCCAAAATTTAGTAGTTTTTTGTACTTTCCTTATTATTCTATGACTTTAAAAAAAGCCTCAGATAAAAATGTAGACAATTAAATTGTCTTTGAGATAGTGTTGATTTCATTAAAATACGCCCAGCGGTTTTGGTGCGATTGTCGCATTTTTGTCCGATTTAGACATAACTTTACAAATTACACTATGTTAAACAAATAAAACTCAAAATTTGCTCAAATCAAATTATTAAGAAAATGGTCTAATATAATTTTTTTTTCCAAAATATTACGACTAGCCATTTAGACGTGTTCTCATTTTAAAATCAGCAACTCAAAGGAATCGGCGCCTTAAGACGACGACTAACGCCAACGACCTTGAGAGAACAAAACGCGCACTCGTTTCACACCCGCGCGACCCAAAATTCTGTAGTTTTTTGTACTTTCCTTATTATTCTACTCAAGGGAATCTGCACCTTATACCCCTCGCGCCATCTAGTGAGATTTATTTGAACCAAATTTTCTTTATTAGCAATGAGACCCCGTGGTAAAACATAGGTGGTGTAATTAATTTGTAAAGTTATGTCTAAAACGGACATAAACACGACAATCACACCAAAACCGCTGGGCGGATTTTAATGAAATCGACACCATCTCAACGACAATTTAACTGTCTACATTATGATCTGCGGCATTTTGTTTTTTTTTAAAGTCATAGAATAACAAGGAAAGTACAAAAAACTACAAAATTTTGGGTCGCGCGGGTGTGAAACGGGTGTGCGTTTTGTTCCCTCAAGGTCGATGACGTTAGTCGTCGTCTTTTTTTTTATTTTTTTTATTTGTAATCTTGCTATCAGTCGGTAGACTATGAGCTGATGACATGAAATAATTTTGTAGCTTTCAGAGCAAAATTCCCTTTGGGAAAATCTCCATAGTGAATTAAGTGCAGCTGTCAATTTCCAAAATATGCCGCCTTTTCAGTCTGCGTATTGATTCGGGAATAGTTAACTGCATTGCTAGTTGGTTCGGATGGATTGCAAGTCGTGCTTTGTATTTGGAACAGGACGATCTTATCTCTTCCTTTACTCTCTTGATATTTAAATGTTCATGTACTTCCGAGATTCTTAAGAACCATGGTGAGTTGGAAATTTGCTTCAGGATGTAATTTTGAGCCCTCTGTATTATGCTTATGCTGGAGTCACATGCTGAACCCCATAATTCGATCCCATATGCCCATATAGGTTTGAGCATGGTCTTGTAGATTAAGAGCTTGTTGTCTAGAGATAACTTGAAGTTCCGGCCGAGTAACCAGTGAAGTTCCCTGTATTTTAGGTTTATTTCATCCCTTTTCTTTTCCATGTGTCTCCTCCATGTAAGTCTGCGGTCTAGGTGCATTCCCAAGTTAGCTGAATCACCTTGTGGAAGAAGATTATTACGCATCGAGACAGGTGGGCAGTTTCCCCTGCGTAAAGCGAATGTTACATGGACCGATTTATTGGCACTAGCTCTTATCCTCCATTTGGCCAGCAAGTGGCTGACCAAATGTCAACGTTATTCAAAGCGCTCTGCAGGATTACGGAAGCTTAGGTAGGACAACTGCTGCATGCAAGAATTGCTGTATCATTCGCATAAGTCGCTACTGTAATATTGTCATCCTGTGGTAGATCGGAGGTATATAAAGTGTACAGCAATGGGCCCAGAACGGATCCCTGAGGCACTCCAGCTAAGATAGGGTGAAATCTTGATGTGCACTCATCCTCCTTTATTTGGAACATTCTATCCCTCAGATATGATTCTATGATATTAAAGAAGGAAGATGGCAGAAGGGCTTTTATCTTGCATAGCAAACCCCTATGCCAAACTCTATCAAAGGCCTGCTGGATATCAAGGAATGCAGAAGAGCAGTATTCTTTCCGTTCTAGTGATTGCCGGACCGTTCTGCAAACTCTATGGATCTGTTCCACAGTGTTGCTGTCTGAAGCCAAACTGGTGGTCAGGGATTATATATCTCTGGCCAATTTCATATAGCATTCTGGTTAACAATATTTTCTCAAAGACTTTTGAACTTATCGGTAGTAGGGTCGGTAGGAAATGATTTCGTGAGGCGGTTTTCCCGGTTTCGGAATCATTATAACTTGCAAAACTTTCCACACAGCCGGGAAATAACCGGTTCTGAGAATGCCATTAAAAAAAGTTGCAAGATATAGTGTAGCTTTTCTTGACAGTTCCGAGAGGACCCTTTTGTCAATGAGATCGAATCCAGGTGCCTTATTGTCATCAATTTTTCGAATAGTTTTAATTACTTCTTTTGGGCTAACATGTTTCAGTGGTAACTCCAATTGAAAGGGTTGGCTCAGAATGTTGTCAATGTCCGAATCGTCAGTTTATGGATCAGCTTCGTTTGGAGTAAATACTTAAGCCAAATGTGTACCAAATGCATCCGCTTTTTCCTGTTTCGTTCTTGCCCATGTATTCTTATGTAGCCGAATTGGCGGCTTAGGATCTGAGGGTTTGTTCAGTGTTTTACAAGCGCGCCACAATGAGTAATTGGTAGCATTTGTAGCTGTAAGAGACCAAAAGAGCCTCGATTGAGTCATCGTTGACTTTAGCAATGCATGCTTTCAATTTCTTGATTGCATTAGTGAGAGCAGTTTTGTGAGCTGGGTGTCTGCTAGTTTGCCATACTCTTCGAAGCCTCCCTTTTCCCAGAACTTGCTGTTTAATGTCTGCTGAAATTTTGTTTCTCTTGTTGTTATATTTGAATTTTGCGGAGTACATTTCCAACAAGTCGATTGGATTGTAGTCGTGAATTTAGATGCTGCCATGTCTATCTCATCTTCAGTTTTTAGGGCCACATGTAGACTTAGCTCTTTATTTATTATTTCACGAAAGGCGTCCCAGTCAGTTTTCTTGTTATATAATGACGGTCTTTCCTGGCTGAGTACATTAGTACTGACTGTGAGTATCACACGATGGCATGGGAGGCTGGACTCAACTTTGAAGAAAAGACGTGACAATCCCTTCATTATAAAAAAGTCCAGAACGTCCGGCAGTCTGTTTGGGTCGGTGGGCCAGTGTGTTGGTTCTGGTGTAGAGATAGTGTCAAACAGTTTTCGTCGACGCTGATTTTCAGAATTCTGCCTTGGGTTGTTATTAATCTAGAGCCCCAGTGCAGATGTTTGGCATTCCAGTCGCCCCCAGCCACAAATCGAGGTCCCAGACTTTCAAAGAACTCATTAAACTGCTCCTCTGTTAATCTGTGCTTCGGAGGGCAGCAAACAGCTGTGATGTTGAAATTTCCATTTCGGTCCGAAATTGCAACTGAGGTGCCCTGGATGTGCTCTGAGGAAAGTTTCGGGAGCTCGTAATGCTCTATGGACGACCTTATAATAACGGCTGCTCCTCCGTGTGCTGTGCCATCAGGGTGGTTCGTGGAGTAGACGTAATACCCTTTCATCCTAACCAGACTGCTGGCGACAAAGTGGGTTTCCGATATGAGGAGAATGTCCAGATCATGTAAATGCAGTAACATTTCCACTTCATCTTTTTTGGGTGCCAGGCCATTGATGTTCCAGGTTGCTATCCTTAACGCAGTCATTTAGACAGTTTGGAGATTAGTGTAGTTATGAGTTGCAAAAGTGTGCTCATTTGTTGTAATACTAGATCTAGTTTTTCGGATTGTTTGATGAATATATTTTCAATAAATTTGAATGAATCTTTTTGGGCGTTTTGAGGCTGATCTGTATAAACAACCTCAGCATAGGTCTTTTTATATCGCTACTTATTTTGCTTCTCAATTTCCCTACTGTTGGATTTGACAGTATTCTCAGTTAGGTGCTGGGTGGGCTCGGTTGTCTTTGGTAAAGTAGGTTCTTCTCTTTTATGCCAAGACGGCAATCGCTGGAGAGTTTTTCTAGCAAGAATTTCTTTATAAACCTCGCAACCCCTGTAGTTAGCTGCATGAGGTCCTAAGCACAGAGCACACGTGGCAGGTGAGTTGCGGTCGATTTTCTTGCATTCTGATGTTTTATGTGCTTCAGCGCATTTTACGCAGCGATAAGGTTTCATGCAGTAGTTTTTGGTGTGCCCATACTGTTGACATCTTTGGCATTGTACTACAGTTTTCTTTTTCTAGGATCTTCTATAACCACAGTCTGATGGAAATTAACTTTTATATCCTTGGATGCTTTATTGTTGGGGCCTGGTAACAAGTTTGCAAAAAATGTGGATGTTGGCTTCTTGTCAGGTCCATATTTAGCATTTATTATTTCACCAGAGACCGTATTTCCAGTTTCTTCCAGAGCCTCTTTTATGACACTTAAGGGCGTGGTGTGGTTTGAGGTTGCGTATGACAATTCTGTAGCATTTGGTATCTTTGCGATTGAACGTGTGGCCTATCAGTCCATGCTCTCGTATAATACATATGACGTTTTTATACACTTCAACATCAGTTGCTACAATCTTGAGTTGGTTCCTGTTAATAATTTTATATGTCAATTTTGAAGTGTCTACAGCTATTCCCAGTAGTTCAGTGAGTTTGTTCACATCCTCAATTCCATACAAAATTATTGGTGGTGGTTTATTAGGCTTAATGATGTTGCTATTCTCTGCAAGTTCATCGCAGCAATCTTTGATGTCAGAGCTTGATACGTTGCTCATGGACGCACTTAGAGCTCTCACAAACAGGCCTGGATGAAATGCTTGTTGCACTAGTTTTTTTTTGTTTCCAGTAGCATTCACAGCCACAGAAGCCTGGTCACTCGCTTCAGTGGTGTTTTCGGTAGTCAATTTCACACTCACCGGCCCGGGTACCGGTGAGCGCCGGGGGTTAGCCGAATCGCACGACAAATCGCATTAGCGAAGTCCCCGTCAAGATATGCAAGCCAGCCCGCGCAATGCTGTGCCGTAGTTAAATTCTAATTAGTTAATCGGAGTTTCTTGTCCGTTCTTCTCCACGTAGGCTTTTTCCGAACGGATGGTAGAATCGCTTTACTAAGATCCAGCCCTAGTTGTCCCCCCAGCGACGCCCTGAGCCGAGGTTCGACCCCACAGGGGGTAGCCCTCAGCGTTGTCGCTTAGGTTTAGAAATTTGTGCCTGGCTGGAGGCTATATAGCTTAGTCTCCACAGGGAAGCCCGGTTAAGCAGTAGTCGGTCACTTTGACTGAACTGCGAGACGACACGCAGAAAAATAAAATGGAATTTGACACAGGTAAAGGTACCAACCGGGCGCGGCGGGCCAGTGTGTGTCGGTCACTGATTGATGTTAATAGACGAATAGGGTATTCTACTATGTTTGAAAAAGTACTTAAATGTTTATTTCCTAATAAAAATCGACAAATAAAAAATGTTTCGGCAAAACAAACACGCTTTCTTACCATAAAAATACACTGAAATTTAAACCATTTTTATTCCCGCAAAAACACTATCTGCCATTTAGGTGACGTAATACTGGTAAAACAAAACAGTCGTGACGACCTGGGGGTTGACCATAAGCTCTTAGAGCGGTATCAATTTGAGATCGAGTAAGTGACAGATGTATACACGTCAGATACACCTGTCCCTTATTCGATCTCAAATTGATACCGCTCTAAGAGCTTATGGTCACCCCCCAGCACTCATTCAAAATTTTTGATGTCCGTGACTACCGCCGGACCACCAACGCCAATCGCTTCCATATTTGGTAGTTAATCATCATTATCATCATCATCAGCCTTTTTAATTTTCCCACTGCTGGGACACAGGCACCCCAGGCCACCAATGGGCCGTAATCCACCACGCAGGCCCAGTGCGGGTTGGTGGATGTCATATGTTTTCGAATTTTTGGTTCTAGGACATGCCGGTTTCTTCTCGATGTTTTCCTTCACCGTTTTGAGAGCAGTGATGATGAAATATTTTACACAAAGTAAAGCGTCTACCTGGGTTCAAACTCACGACCTACAACTTTGTAAGTCGCGGCCGCGAGGAGCTTGTCGTTTTATTCAAACCTACATCTATCAATCAAGAGCAGTGGTGGCCCAGTGGCATGTCTTAGAACCAAAAATTCGAAGATATGTGACATCCACCAACATGCACAGGGCCCGCGTGGTAAATTACGGCCCATTCCCTCTCACAGAGAGTATGTCTGCACGTACAACGGACCAAATGCGAGTCTAAGTGTGGAAAAGGGGTCCATCCATGCTATCATACATCAATCAATCTGCTTAGCCTTTTCCCAACTATATTGGGGTCGGCTTCCAGTCTTACCGGATTCAGCTTAGTACCAGTGTTTTACATGGAACGACTGCCCATCTGACCTCCACAACCCAGTAACTGGGTAACACAATACCGCTTGGCTAGACTGGCCCTTGATGCCTCAAACCTACATAGAAAATTTAAAATCTTGCAAGATAAAATTAGTACGCAAAATTTAAGAATACTACCCCAGTCGTTTACGAGATATACCATGCCATTGGTGGGGTGGCGGTAGTCACGATGTTACATTTTCATTTCAAGATTTCCCAATTAAAAACCTAATTACCTAGTTTCTGCCCAAATTTATACAAAAATTAGTATTCCTAAAGAAGTTATAGTGACCCAAAATTCAGATTCCGAAGTGTGAAACTATGCACATGGACCGATGACAATGCAATAATTTGCAAGACTTATAAATAAATAAAAAACAAAATACGTGTATCTTTTGTAGTTCGCCGAACTAAAAGATAGAAAATAAATATTAGTTTAAAAAAACTAAAAAACACGCTTTTGTAGATAACCGAACTAAAAAGTAGAAAATAATTTTCAATATGTTGAAAATACGAATAGAATAAAATAAATACACATCATAGCAAATATTATTACATAACTTGTTTGATAGTTGTACAATTCCATTTTACAATTCAGTTCATCGTAAAAAAGCGTGGGGTGCCTGATCTCAACTGTACCTAATTATTTTTTATTTGACAGAAATTTGTTCAAGAAAAATTCTATTATGGATATATTCTAAAAAGCGTGTTTTTTAGTTTTTTTAAACTAATTTTTGTGCCTGCACAATTTATGTGAGATGTCAGCATGTAATGTAAATAACTGATAGAACGGATCAACGGAAGAGGACAACAATCAACATCTGTTCCAAGTGTTGCTATTCCCAGCTGTGTAACAAAAATTATTAACGCAAGTGTTGCTATTGCCAGCTGTGTACCAAAAATTATTAACGCAAAGCCAATTACTTGTACCGGACATAATTGTCTTAACAAAATTATATTTATGACCAGCGTGTAGAAGCACCATCCCTTGATTCGGCAACCTGTCTTTACTTGTAATTATGAATATATCAGACTTTGCAAGCTCCGACTAATGCCTTTGTTTGAAAAATAAAAGCACAAACATAATTTATACATTTACATAAACCTATAACATTTTGCATAGGTATTTGTTTGGAAGTCCTAATAAGAAATAGAGATATTTATTGTAAAATGAATAAGTCTTACCTTTATTTTCTTCAATAAAAACGACATCGTTTTTGTTGAAGCCCGCTTCATCCATTCATACATATCCGCTTCATCCATACAATATAATTTCTATATTTTTTCTTTTTTATTAGGTACTATTGAAAATATGTATGTATGCCTAAAAATAGTGTGCGGAACTGTACCTTTTCTGTCTTTATGCGAAACTGTCCTTATGAGAATCTGTCCTTCTGCTAATCTGTCTTTATGAGAATCTGTCCTTATGCGAACAAAGGGTTTTGAAGGGGGTGAAAATCACGTGCAAAGACTCCCTTACATTGATACATAGATACTTACATACCAACTTTTTTTACCAGACTAATAAAAGCGTGTTAAAAAAAGAAGGTAATCTGATATTTTGGTTGACAGTAAAATTGAGAACATTGTTTTGGATTTCGCAAACGATAAAATATCGGCCATAGAGTGCTTACAACGCCTCGCAATACTGAGACGTGCAAAATGTGAACCGTACCAAACCTACAGTGACAGGTTTAAGAAAAAATTTTTTTTTTGTATTGATGGAGTACATGAAGTACATGGAGTTTGTAAAGTAAAAAATAAATTAAATAAATATATTCTCTTCAACTTAACTGTACTTTGTCTTTATGCGAAACTGTCCTTACGAGAATCAGTCCTACTGCTAATCTGTCTTTATGAGAATCTGTCCTTATGCGAACAAAGGAGCGTTTTGTACCTAGTGTTTTGCTTTTGAAGTCTGTTTATTTTTTTAAATCTCTATTTTATCTCTCTATCGGATTGGCAAGCTTAGTGACAAAACCATTATCTTAATTTGAAGGGATCATTAGAAGAAAGGTAGTTTCTGTTACAATAATAATTATGCAGAAATAGATACAAAATTTTACAAAACCAAATCTTCAAATAAATAACAATCGGTGTTAAAATCACAGAAAATCATATTCCTTCATTAATTTATAAAAATATAACATATGTATACTAGAAAAAAATAACAGATAGTAAATATAAATAAGCATTTATTATTTTGTTAAGGCATTCCAATAACAGCATAATTCCATGAGTTATCTTAATTAAGCAGTGCTAGAAATCATCATCGTCTGAGTCAAGAGCAGCCCTCCTCCTGTCAAACTTTACAGTGCTCGTGGATTTGGGCATCTGTTGATTTAAGGACTCGAGGAGTTGAATGAGTTCTGGTTCCGTTATTTTATTACGAACCTGACCCATCTGGGCCATTCTACAGATCATATTTTCAACCATGGTACCCTTCTCAGGTCTACTGAGTTTGATTGTGTTCACTGCAAAGAAAAACATCAAGATTATTTTGATGATCTGTCATGATAAAACTAACGTCCGAGAGTGACGACGTCGTCATATGACAAAATTAATTAAGTAATCAATAAGGTTATTACGTCTAGCTCTGGCGTCTTGACTGAGTGCTTGTGCAAGAATTGTGTGTTTAGCTTCCTCCATTTGCTGCATTCTTTCTTCCTGTTGTTTAGCATGATTGGGGTCACCGGTTCCCTGAAATACATTAATTCAGTTTGAAATAACATAGACTAGCCTTTTATTTGTGAAAATAAGAAATATATAAATAATTTATTCCAATAATCGAAGCAGGTTGGAGGTAGCTTTTGAACTAAACATAACCTCCATTTCATCTATGATTCACACTCACCCCATGTTGAGCCTGTAGTTGAGCAAGCCGCTGTTGTCTAATCTTGTCTAATTCTGGGTCATCCATCTTAATTTAATTTAAAATATTTTCACGAAATGTTTGTGCTCTTTTATTCAATTCGATATTTTTGTTGCTTCAGTTTTTTGACATATAACTTATAAGTCGCCCGCCCGGCTGCGTTCCGTTTCTTGTTAAAAACGTAGTATCTCTATCTCTAAGTAGTCTATGTTAAAAACAGCTTGTTATTTTTGTGACGTATTGACATTATTCCAGCATGAATTCAAGAAGCGCAACTTCCCCTGTAAAATTAAAGTATGTACTTGTTAATTAATTAAGTATGTACTTGTACAATTCTCCGATAATATAATTTGTTATTGTTTAATTTTTACTCTAGCTTATTTTTTTTAATTTTTGGGTTCTCCTACCCATTTATATTGAAATAGATGCTTCGGCGCTAGCGGAAACATGGTCCACAGACCAGATTATAATAATATGATCCCATGGTTAGCCTATGGGTCTAGAGAAAGCAAAAAGCTTATACGTAAGAAGTTTATGGTCTTTGAGAGAAAGGAACCAAGCCCTACCTACTCCCAGTGGCGGCGTAGCATGGGTTGGCACCCGGGACGGTTTTTTAGTGAGCACCCCCAAAATATAAATAACTAAACGTGACTTTAAATAAAAATGTTGCAAGAGTGAGCGAAGCGAGCTTGATAATTTAAAAACCTCGCTTCTGTTTGGTAAGACTTTCTTTTACCATTCATACCGACTGACATAAAAGCGTAGACAGTAGTAGTCAACTTACCTAAACATATAAGAGAGAACTGAGGATGAGAGGGCGAACGAAGCGAGTTCGAAAATTTAGAACCCCGCTTCGGACAGGTAACATTTTATTTATATGAATACCAATATTCTGACGCTACTTCTATAAGTATATATTCGTAGAAGTTGCAGTGTCGACTTATGCAAAAAAGTCCTCATAAACGAAGATGCAAGAGCGAGCGAAGCGAGCTCGACATTTTTTACCCGCTGCCTCGGATATGTTAGGTTTTAGTCAACAAGAATTTGAAAAATAGGTAGGTATTTGTAGAAACTATTGCCGTCGCGCTGCGCCCGACCAAGCGAGCTATCCATGTGTGAACGAGTAGTGTATTTGTGTGTGTAAGAGCGCGCCGCAGCGGCCGACCGACTTCGGTGCACGGCGCACGCGCCCTCGCCGCGAGTACCGAGCCGCTTTACACTTTACGAAAAAATTTAAAGAGACGATGAATTTTGGAGAAATGTTTTTTTTTTAAATGCCTTCCACCAGTAATAATTGATGGTCGTATAACACGAAATTTGCGGCAAGTGAAAGGATTGAAATTACGATAGATAAATGCACATTTTTGCACTTGTGTCTGTGTTGCCCGATAGCAACAACCTCGGGGTCTTTAAGTCAAGAGTGAAGTTACTTCTGGGCAAGTTTGCTACACCCTAGACCACATCATCGCTTACCATCAGGTCTATCTATAATAACAAAAATTAGCGATTTCTTTTCAACAACATTTGTTAGTTCGTTCGGTTGGTCTGTACCGAGCATTTTTCTGGATCCTGGCTTAATTTTCTTAACAACTTTTGATCGTGTATTTGCAACTGCACTTTTCAGATCTTATGCATGCCTAAGTTAATCATTCGACAAGTGCCTTCAACAATAATAAGTAATACTCACAAGCACGCGATTTAATAAATAAAATCATTGTATAGTGTAAATATCGACATCGGTGTATATCACTAGGGTATCGATAAAAATATCGACAACTGCCACTTCCCTATTAGTGTACGTGTAAGCCCACTGACCTCTATTTTTAATAGAGGTCAGTGTGTAAGCCTTACCCTCGCTCACCTCCAACCGCCCCCCGTAAAGTGCGAAAGGGACAACTGCAGCTCAGGCTGATTTTACCTACAAAAACCTTGACCAAAAGGTATTCTGCTGTTTTCTTCTTCAAAACTGACCTGATCTTAAAAATTCTTATATAAAAATTTAGAGGAATAGTATACCTATGCTTCTATCATTTTCTTTTTTGTTAAAAACTTATCAATTTTGTCTGAAAGTCGTCTGAACCTGGCGGTAAAAACGGGCATTTTTTTCTGGTTTTTGGATTGTCATATTTCTTTTAGTGATTATGTTTTTGAAAAAAGGAAATGATAGGGGCACGTATTAATAAGACCTTGATTTTATGGGAAAAAATCATTGCTCTGGAGGCATTATCCACGAAGAAAACAGCGGAATGTTTTTGTTTGGAGAAAGGCCCAACAGAGTCCCCTCTTAAGACCAATGCAGACCGGGACGGGATGGCAAGGGATTTTGCCGTACAGCAGTCAGCGCACGTTCCAGCGCCTTACCACGGCGTGCCGCTGCCGCGGCACGACATAGCATGCCTTGGAAGTTCCCGCTGCCCGATACACATTTAGTCTCGCATCCTCCGCTTCTTTACCCCTGCGGTATGTCACAACGAACGCCGACGTCCTCGGCATGCCGTTGCCTACCTACCGCAGTACGTCACGGCATCCCGCCGCGGGAGCCAGTTCAATCAAAGATTACTACTTTCAATGCCGTGCAATGAAATCCCTTTCGATGCTACGGCATCATTTTAAAGCATAGCAATTTATGTCGTATTTCTATGTTGATACGTTTGAATGTCCATTGGTAAAAATTTAAATCCCTTGCCATCCCGTCCGGGTCTGCGTTGGCCTTTATCGGCACCATATATTGGTAGGTACGATGACTGATGAGCATGCATCTATAGCATTGTGGACACGCTCGTATTACTAGATTACTACTGTATTTTGATAGACGAAACTAGTACTACCCCCGAATAATTTTCTTTAGGCCATTCACACAATGACTTGGCCAACCTATTCATAAAAGCTTGAGAAAACAAGTACCTATGCAAGGGTGGGCGCCGCCCACTGGGCGAAGCGAGCTCAAAAATTTTACTCATGCCAGGTTCTCTTTTTGCTTTCTCTCAATTTTTTAAAATATTATTCTTCCGTCCGCGCGAAACAAAGAATCGGTTGGTGTTACGACTCTAGGGGAGGCCTACGTGTAGCAGTGGACGTCTTTCAGATTGCACCATAATTTCATAAATTACACAAATGAGTCAGAAAAAATAAAGGTACGAATTACAATATTTTGTTTATTTACGTAACGTTATCATGCCACTGTAGTGTCTGGTATTCGGTTTTTCCATAAGCATTACAAAAGGCAAAAACAGCTAGTTTGTTCACTGCTACAGATAGTCTTCCAAATGCTACGAACTCGGCAGGGCTGATGGTAGCAGTTTGGTCATAAATGCATCGCACCATGTCTGTTGCGTGGAACCTTACAGGGTCTCCTGAAATATGAAATATAGTAGAATAAGTAAAAATCCAGCCTTATTACGTAATTAATTCGGCAAGGCAAAGAGTATGAACAATCGCCTTTGACTGCCTGTGCCAACGACGTCTTATCAGTCAATGAGTTAAATTTGACATTAAAGCCTGGAGTACACGGGTAGAGTTAATGCTGCAGTCAACTAGTGTAATACAATACCCATTCCAAGTACAATAACAGTTTTAGTAGAGTAACTTTTACTAGCTTCTGCCTGCGGCTACGCCCGCATACAAAGTTACAAAAAAATGCTCCGAGTTCTACTTTACTATATGTATACATAGTTCGAGTAAGTGTGGTAATGTGTGCGGTAGAGTGGAGTGGATGCCGTATAGGGGAAGGGCTAGTGGTAGAGTTGCTTGCCTGAGGATAGTCACTCTTTGTCGCAAGGTGCGGGGTGCGGGTCGATAGTGACGCTTGGGGCGTAGTGTCTGGACATATGCGGGTAGAGGCCGCTGTCAAGTTTTAGTATTCTACTCTACCAATGCTGTATACATTGGTATAGTTAGTAGTATAGTTAATACTCTACCATGATCTATACCATTACCTCTACCCGTATACACCAGGTTAATGTATTGTATGGTTTATTACCAGGGTATAAAAGGTAGTCACAACCAAACTTTGATCCATTTGTTATATGATGTCTTTTTTCCCATAAATTCTTAAATATTCTGTATTTAATAGCACCGTTTTCTTCTAAAACACTGGGTTTTAAAACATCAATATTCACATTCTTCTTTTCTGTAACAATCAAGTTTATAAAATTATATTGACATACAATGTGACACGACTTATTAAAAAAAACAATGATAATTTACCTGTAGCTATGTAATGTTCTGTTGGTAAGTGCATTAGAACATGAGCAGGAGCTAACTTTGGCAATTTATTTATTTCTTCTTGTAATAAAGTTTGTTTGTCTAACTGAACATCTGTAATATAAACAGATTCCATCTTAGTTTAATGTAAAACCTTGTTTGGCAGAATGTTTATGGGTACTATAAGCCTGCATAGGTACCAGTTACTCCTTTGGACAGTAGCTTCTGTCTTTTCCCAGCAATTATTATGTCGATCTTCTGTGACAACTGTTCTATTTTACGTTTCTTCAAAGCTTCGGTTTGTTCTGCTAAAACACTTCAATCATAAAAAAATATGTTAGTGTTTGAATCTTGAATCATATACTTTGATAACATAAAAGACATAATTTTGTTCTGGTACTGAAATTTACTTTTGTTCCAGATCTTTTATTATCTGCTTTTCTTCTTCTGTAGGTTTTCTTGTAAAGTTTGGTAATTCAAACAACTCACAAACACCCTTTTCAACTAATAATGCCGCTTCCTCGGACGTCAAAGCCATTGGTAATCCTAGAATCATCAATAAATATTGTAAAGACATTAAACCTAGTAAACTGTGTACCTATTATTACAATATAATATAGAGCAGTTGGCACATACCTAAAAAATCGTTTTGCCTTGGAAATGATGGTATGGAACCAACTAGTGAACCGCATATGCGATAGCTAGCCCGTAGGGCGTACCAATCTAAATTAAAAACAAACATTAGTAGGTTCTAGAAGAACATCAAAATAAATAACCTATTAAAACATTTCTAGGTACCTTCAGAATTCCATACATAAGCAATGCCATTTTCAACGTAAAGCAATATCATCGTTCTATTTTAATATCGCTGAATTCTACTTATAATCAGGACACCATGAAATGAAATATTTATTTTATTTATCAAGTCGACACAAACAAGAAGAACCTGAGACTTAATTGTCTTAATTGACGTATAAGTATGACATTGACACTGTGTTGACACTACACTATTGATTGACATTTGACATTGTTTGGAACTACTAAGTCACTGACATACCATAACATACCTACAAAAATTAGCGTGCATACCTACATAAATCGGGCAATTAAGATGGCTGCCCATTTTCCAATGAGGTAGGCCATTTGCAGAGACATTGTAATACCTAGACGGAACGTATTTACGACGAAAAAGAAACTGTCAATTCTTTCGTTCTTGCTTATAGAGAAACTCTATGAAAAAGAAAGAGACAAACATAGACAAACGCTACCATCCTAAACGTCAAAGAGACCACTTTTTAGTCACTATTGTAACCCATCGGTTAGCAGCTCTAATTAAAGTTTTTCGCTGTTTTCAAGCCTTTGTATCGTTTATATCAGGAAGAATTTTGTTGTTTAATTATCTGCATGAACCATGTCGTGTGTGGCTAACGGTTGCAAGAGTAGAATGAGTGTATTAACAGAACATAATCAAAGGATATCTTTCCACAGGTGAGTTATCGACTAGCATACTGAAATTTTTGTGCAGGGAATACATTTCATAGGAATAATGGTATCTAATTCTAAATACTTCGTGGACGTATAGTATCATTTAAACCATTCTATTTAGTGAAATAATTAACTTTTATACGTTCGCTGATAGAGCTATGACAGTTTACGTACTTACGTTCTGATGTTAGAGATGTGACAAAAGTCACGAGAAAGATTTATCGATACTGTATTTTTATTTTACTTACTTTAATTTATTTCATAAAGTTTATTTGCTATTTGTGATTATTAATCTAATATCGATTGTGCACATGTTTCCTAAGAGTACTTATTTAAGAAATAAGTGGATCAAGAATATAAAACGAGCTAACTGGACACCTTCACTATATTCTCGCTTGTGTTCACTGCAATGAATCATGCCATCGCTATCCCTTGACCCATTTATGGACACAGGTTGATGAATCATATTAATTTTTACATATTACTGTTTTAAATGAAATCATTATATTTAAACAATATTGTTATTATTATTATTTTTTACTTTTATATACATACTCGTCTGTAAACTTTCTTTTCAGTCTTCATCAGTTTATCGATCAGTACATGTCTGTACAGTCGTCTGTAAACTTTCTTTTCAGTCTTCATCAGTTTATCGATCAGTACATGTCTGTACAGTCGTACGAGTGTACCAAAAACTGTCACTTTGACCTCATGATGTACCTCGTTTTTGCGCAAGGTATGAATAAATATTATTATACAACTCTTATAATGCGCAGAAAAATTACGAAAGAATGGAATTGTACTCTTACAATGACTGATAAGTTCACTCTTTGTACGAGTACACATTCACTCTTTAAATAATTATAAAGTTTCCTACAAAAAAAACCTAAAATTAGCCGCAGTCAGGGACGATTCTTACAGACATTTGACAAAATTTGTATATCGCTCCAAAACTAAACTCAATATATCGATATGACAGTGGCACAGATCTAGTACTGATATATGTCTATAGATAAGTATCTATAGCATACTCGGCCACACTGGCACAAAAGATGGCATAGACAAAAGTATATCTATCTCTTTTTGCTTATGACGTTATCTGTGAGTGCGAAAGTGAATACCGATATTGAAATTGCGTCTTAAACACGTTCCGTCTAGGTATTACAATGTCTCTGCATAGACATGATTTTGACGTCACTCAAAAGTGTTACCAAGTTTAGTCCTTGACTAACATTTAGATGTCTCTCTTTTCATATGCAGCTCTTGGTTAGTTAAAAAGAGACAAAACGCTTTTTGACATGCGTGTGTCGATATTATAGATATTTGTATAACTATTCTTCATATAGTAGAATATGCCGTCTCCATAGTTTTCCTACCTCATTGTACTAAGTATAAAAGGGAACTACTATCTAAAGGAACTACGATTGAACTGCCTTGAGCATGGAAATATCTCTATGAAACAAATCTATAAAATATATAAAGAAATTAATTAAACATGGAACAAAAACAAAGTGCCAAGTTAAACACCAAGGTCACATTGGTTTGAAGCGGGTGGGGCGATGGGCTACACGGTTTAAGGCTTAAAACGCATTGCGGTTTTTATTCGCTTGATTTTTTTCCGCACATTCTGCGAAGCTGCTCAGTATACTCGCATTGCGGTAAAAAAAACACGCGAACATATTAGCACAACTAATCCGTGTATTGCCACAGAATCCACCGCACCACGGTGAGGATTAAATTCTCGCGAATATTTTAAGCTCTATGAACAGGTGGAAAAGTACAAAAATCGCGTGGAATTTCATCCGCAGTGCGTGTTAATTAAGTTTAGTACGCGGACAAAAATTCGCGCGAATAAAATTCGCGGGAATAAAAATCGCAATGCGTGCTAAGCCTAAAACAACGGTGCGCCAAAGTTCACCTAAATTTTCAACTCCGTTAATTGGCAATCCGAAAATGCTCTTCCTAAAATTTTTCATCCTAATAGTGTTAACACACGTTCGGATTTGGAACGGCAGGACCGAATCCGCCCACAAATGCTTTCTCGCTTACATACGCTTGTTTGGACCGAGACGGAATCAATTTAATAATAATAATGTCCGCGGACCACTCTGCACACGCTCGGATATGATCCGGGCCGGACTAATCCCGCCCACAAATCCGTGGTCCGGCCGTACCAAATTCGAACGTGTGTTAACACTATAAATAGTATCTCGTTTTCTGTGCTTCTGTCAGAGTTAGGTCTGTCATGGCCAATGAGGTAGGATAACTATGGAGACGGCATATTCTACTATATGAAGTATAGTTATACAAATATCTATAATATCGACACACGCATGTCAAAAAGCGTTTTGTCTCTTTTTAACTAACCAAGAGCTGCATATGAAAAGAGAGACATCTATATGTTTGTCAAGGACTAAACTTGGTAACACTTTTGAGTGACGTCAAAATCATGTCTATGCGTGACCGGTCGCCATGTTAATTGCCGAGTAAAATTGGTTGTTGTGTGCCGTTTATGTACGTTTATCTGTGTAGTTGTGCTGTCAAACAGTTGCAAATGGCCTACCTCATTGGCTAATGGGCAGCCATCTTAATTGCCCGATTTATGTAGGTAAGCACTCTAATTTCGTAGGTATGGCAAGTCCATAGGTTTATAAGTCAGTGGTCATGGCCCTGTCATATGTATTGGATTCTTGGCGGGAACTTGAAAAAGAGCGGGTTTCAAATTTTTTATAAAAGTTTATTTCCCTAGTTTTCTTCAATTTAAGTTACCAAAAGTACAGTAAAACTACACTGGTAGTATAAGTTTACGTTGGAAATGGATGGTAACGAGGGGGGCGGGGATAACCCGCCCGTCTCACACAAACGTCCTCGGCCTGAGGACGGAGGCACCTCCAGCGGCTTGGACTCTAGTAGCGGCGGCGGTGAGCGTATTGACTCCATGTATTTACCTTATTTAAAACCAAACTATAAAAGACTCTACCCGGAGAACTCCTCCAATACGGAATTTAAAGTGTTTGTGGAAAGTAAAAATGCAAAGGACAGATTGGGAAATAAAAGTCCCATTTATTTAAATCACATTTTCAATAACGAAGTAAAGGGTGTGGTGGCAATTCAGCGTGTAAATGCTAATAAAATTGCAGTTACATTCAAGCAATATAATACGGCAAACAATTTTATAAGCAATTCAACTTTTATGGAGAAATATGAAATAAAAGCATACATTCCTGCAGCACAAATAGAAAAAACAGGCATAATCAGATTTGTACCAGGTAATATTTCTAATAAGGAACTCTACACAAAACTATCTTCCATTTATGAAATCATTGCTATCAGAAGATTCACAAAAAAAGTGGGTCAAGAGCGTGTACCACTACAAACAGTTAGCATTACTTTCTTATCAAATGTATTACCCTTTAATGTGCACTATGACTTGTTTGCGTACAGAGTCTTCGATTATATCCCACCATTGCAGCAATGCTTCAAATGCTTTAAATTTAACCATTCGGCTAAAATTTGTAATGGCAAGCAACGATGTTCGATCTGCTCAGGGGAGCATTTGTATAAAGATTGTGATAAGCCAAACGAGATCTGCTGCATCAATTGTAGCGGTCCTCATCTAGCAATAGCAAAAATATGTCCAATAAAGATTAAAAAAATTACTGAAAAGAAATCTAAAATTACTTATGCAAGTGTTGCCTTGACTAAGATATCTCAAAATACTACTGAATTTCCTCCACTGCCGATGCCAAAACACCCACTTCAAAATGTAAATAAACCTGTAAATATTAAACCTGTATATAAAATTGTAAATAGTAATGTAAATAAATCTGTACATAGCAAGCCTGTTTCGCAGGCTTCCAGCAATGATGTCTTATTACCTCCAGTAGACATCAAGTCTCAAATAATGTCCAACAATGATGTACTAATGGCCCTGGTACAGACATTGGTGGAATTGGGCAATAAGGGTGACTCTACACCCATCACTACGCTAACAATTAAAGATATGTTACTTAAAAATCTATCCAAATAATGGATTTAAGTCCTCCTAGAACATCTCGATTACGTATTGCGCAGTTTAACATTCAAAGTGCTAATAGTAAAAAGCCCTTACTAATTAAGTTCTTGCGAGAACAAAATATTGATGTATGTTTGCTAAATGAGACTTGGTTTAAAGACAATAGTTACTTTAAAATACCTGGATATAATATTTATAATAGAAACTCAAAAAATGAACATAATGGAGTAGCCATATTGATTAAGGCATATTTTCAGTATAATATTTTAAACACCAGATTTTATGAAGATATCCAAACAGTTGCTTTATCACTGTCCACTGAAAAAGGTAATCTTTCAATACTTTGTGTATATTGCCCTCCTATTTGCGGGCACATCAGAATGAACAGGCTGCGTAATATATTAAGAGATCTTCCTAAGCCAATTTTTATGAGTGGAGATTTTAACGCTCATCATATTGCATTTGGCTGTTTGTCGACTAAGGGTCGAGGTCGGGATTTGTATGATGTTATAGATGATTCTGAATTGTGCATTTTAAATGATGGCAGTTTTACTACAATTAATAATCCCACACGTAATCCATCTGCTATTGATGTCAGCTTCACTAGTCCGTGTATTGCACCATTTTGCGAATGGTCTGTGCATGATGATGCTATGGGCAGTTATCATTATCCTACAATAACTGAAATATCTTTGGCTGTTGATAAATATCAAGTTAATCCTCCTGTCGAAAAGTTTTTGTATGGTAAAGCTGATTGGAATAAATATCATGAATTATCAGAAATATTATTTGCAGACATGTTGATAGATGAGGCAGACCCTATGTCTTCGTATTTAGAATTCTGTAATCGTCTTGCTGCCCTGAAGTTGATGGTAATTCCGAAGTTTACTAAACATAATAATTTTAAAAGTAGACCTCCAACACCTTGGTGGAATGAAATTTGTGAGAAGGCTGTAGTTGCATCATATAATGCCCTAAAACTGTACAGAAGTGACCCTAATATAGATAACTACATTAATTATAAAAGGCTAGATGCCTTAAAGAAAAGGACAATTTCAGAGCAGAAGAAGATAGGCTGGAATAATGTATGTCATACTTTTAATAGGACTACTCCTATCAGTAAAATTTGGAATTTCATTAAAAGGTTTAAAGGAATTAAAACTGTAAATAAATCATACAGAGATGAGTTTATTCCTGCATTTTTAGACAAACTTTCGGATAACACGAACCTATTAGAATCTAATAATTTATACACTTATTTTGGGAAAAATAACAATAATCAAAATTCAAAATTTTTATTGGAATCTTTCTCATGGACAGAATTCATTTTAAGCCTACAGTCTAGACGTAATACAAGCCCCGGCCTAGATGATTTTCCATATGTTGTGATAAAAAATTTGCATGAGTCTGTTCAAAAAGTTTTTTTAAATATTCTCAATTCACTTTGGAATAAAAAGTTGATACCAGACTCTTGGAAAACACAGTGTGTTATTCCTGTACTAAAACCTGATAAATCACCAGATAATGTGAATTCTTATAGACCAATATCTCTATCATCATGTCTCGGCAAAATATTTGAAAACATGGTTAAGGCTCGGTTGGATTGGTATGTAGAGGCGAATGGTATAATCCCTCATGTGCAGTATGGCTTTCGTCGTGGGCGAAGTTGCGTTGACAGCTTTGTATCTTTGATCTCGGACCTGAAAAGAGCAAATAATTTACTTTCAAACACTGTATGTGTATTTTTAGATGTACAAGGTGCTTTTGACAATGTTGATCCCGGAATCCTGGTTAAAATTTTATCTGATATAAATATCCCTGGTCATCTATGTAAATGGATTTATGAGTTTTTAAGTAACCGAACTGTTTATGTTAAGCATAATAATATACTACATGGGCCAAAAATAGCATCAAAAGGCACCATGCAAGGTGCAACATTGTCACCTGTATTGTACAATTTGTATACAAGTGAAATATGTAAATATGTAGATACAAGTAATGTAAATATCTTACAATTCGCTGATGACATAGTTTTATATAGTAGTAACCCAAATTTACAAATAGCCATTGATAAAGTTAATAGTGCTTTAAATCAATTATCTAACTATTATAATGGTAAATTACATCTTAAAATTAATGCATCTAAAAGTAGTTTTATGATTTTTGGCAAAGATGATCCAACCTGTGATATTGTATATGGTGGAGAAGCAATTAGTAGAGTTTGTTCAAAGAAATTTTTGGGAGTTATCATTGATCAAAAAATTACTTTTGAAGAGCATATTAGACATATTTCACAAAATGCTTTAAAAGGATTGAATATAATTAGATGCCTTGCTGGAGTTTCCTGGGGAGCAGACCCCAAAACATTATCTATTTTGTATAAAGCAATAGTAAGGAGCCATTTTGACTATAGTGCTATAGCTTATCTAAACAGTGCTCATGCCCATAAATTAGACATTTTGCAGAATAGAGCTCTGAGAATCATTTCTGGTGCTATGTGCTCGACTCCCATTAGGGCCATGGAAGTTGAAACTAAAATTATGCCTCTGATTTTGAGACGTCTCCTTATTGCAGAAAGATATTGTTTGAAATTGTTGTACTCAAATAACACACAAATTATTAACAAAATTATACCTCATAGAATCAGTACTTCTGGACCTTTGGCTACTGGTAATTCTCTCCTAATCGGTCATTCCCCAATGCTGCTCAATATTTTCCTGGAAATTGAGAATAGTTGTTTTAGGATTAAAAAGCAGTAGCCTTGGCCGTGTTATACTTTTTCATATCAAAGCATTATACATCCCATTAAAGTAATACATTATACAGTTGACAATAATTTTGACATGCTAAACTTTCTTTCTGAAAATAATGAATATTATACATTTTATACTGATGGCAGTAAAGGAGATGGTTATGTGCGCTGTGCTGTGTATGATTCACAGATTAAGTTTACTCAGAGTTTTGTTCTGCAAAATGTGTGTTCGATATTCACTGCAGAGGCTTATGCAGTTTTTCAAGCTCTGAGGCGAATTGAAAATGTAAATAATTGTAAATACTTTTTGATTGTCACTGACTCTTTAAGTTTAATTAAAGGTTTAACTAACCTCAAAATTAATTTTAAATCTAATTTTATTTTGTACATTATAAAAGAACAAATTCATCGATATTCGCTCAGGGGCATTGACATTTCTTTTATGTGGGTGCCATCTCATAAAGGCATTGCTGGCAATGAAATAGCTGATAGAGCTGCGTTTGAGGGTGTTAATGCTCTTGACCTAACAAATACAGTATATGTGCCTATGACTGATTATCTGTATTCTATAAATGAAAATATTAAGAATCTGTGGATAGAGATGTGGAAGAAAGACCAGGAGACAAAAGGAAGGTGGTATGGAAGCATTCAAGAGAGCTTACCTGTAAGACCTTGGTACGATCGACTTAAAGATGCCAGCCGTGACTTTATAACCACTATTAATAGACTGCGTTTTGGCCACAACACTGTGCCATCACACCTTGCAAGACTTGGCATAATTCGAACCAGTACTTGTACATATTGTGAAGAAAAAGAGGGAGACATGGAACATCTATTCTTCAGTTGTCAGAAATTTTTGATTGACAGACTAATGTTAGCCAGTGATCTTAGTGATGTGCTAAACCTAAGTGATAGTTCTTCCCGCCCGCCGCCGCTTAAAAAATTATTAAAAGAATTGAACTGTTTTATACCGCTTTACAAATATGTTAAGAGTACCATTCAAAAAATTTAACATTATAGTGCAGTAAATACTTTATTGTGATAAAGTGTTACCCATCAAAAAGACTTGGCTTAAAGGTCTTAGTAACCAGGCCATAATCTTCAAAAAAAAAAAAAAAACATATGTATTGTATTTTGTCATTGTCAATGTCAGCTGGGAGCTCAGCTGAAGCTCACTTGAAAATAACATTGAACTTACGAAAATGTATAGAAAATAATAAAATAATACGACTAAAGATTAAAGGAAACTTGAATTTATTGGAATCATCTATCTTTGACTACCTGTATATTTTGTAATTGTAATAAAACTTTTGTTAATGACAAATGTCTTACAGTTGAAAGAACATCTTCTGCGTTTGTTATATAATTCTAAATAATGGCAAGCAGAAAAGTTTTAATTGGTATGTATTTCTTTTTTACAATTTACCACTTTAATCCTCCTTGTCTGTCAGGACCTAAAAGCTAAAGGATATATGACGACCTTCTGACCGTAATGTTGTGCCGGCAGGTAGCGGTAGTTAGCATTCCGATATAGTCCTCCTCCGTCTTATTTTTCTTTATTAAAATTAAAGTATTGTAAGGTATATTATTTATAATTTTTTAATTTGCCAAATCCAGATATAAATCACAGCAGTGTAATTATTTCAAAGAGAAAGCAAAGTATTTTTAAAATTAAATAATATTATGCCTGCGCCTGGGTGACGGGGACCATCACAGGAAGCTGCTTGCTAAACAAACACTGCAACATAATAGGCATAGTTCTAGTTCTAGTTCTAGTTAGGGGGGTTTTGGTTTCCGCACTTAGTCCTGGATGGACCTTTGTACGTGAGCCATGGCGGCCGTTGGGTGGTCATTCCATCCAGCCCACCTCCCTCCAGAAGTCAATTAGAGCTCCTGGTTTCATCAAAACATCCGTGTACGATCTGGGTGACCCGAGGGTTCGTGTTCTTATTTGTGTGATACCTGTGCATTCAAAGAGAACGTGCGCGACGGTTTCTTCGGCCTCCATGCATGCCCTGCACAGAGGACTGTCCGTTATGCCTATTGTGTGGAAGTGTTTGTTGAGTGAGCAGTGTCCCGTGATGGTCCCCGTCACCAGGCGCAGGCCATTCCTGTCCAGGCGTAAAAGACGTCTGGTAAGCTTACTGTCCAAGGATGGCAGAGCTTCTTTGGATTGCCTACAGCCCGGTACCGAGGCCCACCAGCTCTCTGCCTGTGTCTGGGTGAATTCCTGTAGCCACCTGCGTATTTGGTTGAAAGGGATGGGTACAATAGGCTCAGGTCCATAGACCTCCGAGCTGGATCCGCGTCTCGCAAGCTCGTCAGCCGCATCGTTGCCCAGCGATCCGCTATGTCCCTTTATCCATTGTAGTGTCACCGTGTTACGGCTGGATACAGTTGTTTGTTCTAGTGCGTTGTGACATTCTAGTACTAGTTTTGATGTGATGTATTTTTTCCGTAAGGATTGTAGGACTGATGCGCTGTCGGAGAGTATCCGTATGTGGCTGTCCGTAACCCTCCTGACTTCTAGGGCTTGGACCGCTTGTATGATGGCCACACACTCCGCCTGATAGACGGTGTTGAAACCTCCTAGCGGTCTGGATATATTTATGTTGAAATCGTGTGAGAAGACTCCGACTCCGGTACCCGAGTCCGTTTTCGATCCGTCAGTGTATATTCTCATCTCTTTCAGGCCAGAGTAGTCACATCTTTCCTCTGTGAGTATTATGTTATAGTGCCTAAGGAAGTGGTATGTTTTTGGGGCTTTGTCGCATGGTGATGCTAACATCGGTTTACGCTTGATCGCATCTTCCCTTATGCGTGTGTGCTTAATTCTGGAGTCTTTATTTAGGGAACCTGATAGGTGGAGTCTAAAGGTGGCTAGGGCTGCCTCCTCCCGCACTATTAGGTGTAGAGGTGGCAGCCCCAGCATTGCCTGTAGGGCGGCAGTGGGTGTGGTTCTCATACTACTGGTAACTGCAACGCAGGCGTACCGCTGCAGTTTCTCGAGATCTCTTTGGGCTGTGCTGAGGTCTGTCCTGGGCCACCAGACCAGTGAGCCATATGTGATGATTGGTCGGATGACTGTGGTGTATAGCCAGTAAGTGACCATGGGGCTAATCCCCCAGTTCCTGCCTAGCAGTCGCTTGCACTGCCACAGGGATATGCTGGCTTTTGTTGTGATATGGTTCATGTGTTTTGCCCAATTCAATTGTTTGTCCAAGTAAATGCCCAGGTACTTGGTTTCGGTTGAAAGGCTTAGGGTTGTTCCGAAGAAACGCGGTAGTTGCAGTGTCATCGGTTTTCTCTTTTTTGTGAATAGAATTAGTTCAGTTTTTGTGGGGTTCACTGAGAGTTGGTGCTCGTTGCACCATTCCTCTACTATTTTCAGGGCTTGACGCATGAGATTGCATAGAGTGTTTTCGTGGGTTCCATTTATTATTATTGTTATGTCATCCGCGTAGCCAACGGTGAAATAACCTTTGTCGTTGAGTGTTTTGATGAGGCTGTCAGCTACCAGGTTCCACAGAAGTGGCGAAAGGACGCCCCCCTGCGGACAGCCCTTCGCGACAATGGCTCTTGTAGTGTCGTTAACCGTGACTTGAACAGCTCTCAGTTTGAGCATATTGGTGATCCAGCCCCCCAGGGTCGGGTCTATGCCGTGTCTGTCGAGGGCCGTGTTTATACTATTGAACATAGTTTTATCGAAGGCGCCCTCGATGTCAATGAAGGCAGCCAGTGCTGAGCATTTGTGGTCCACTGCGCATTCAATTTTAGAAACCACGCTGTGCAACGCGGATTCTGTCGATTTGCCTGTGGAGTACGCATGCTGTTGTTTGTGTAGTGGTTTTTCCCGAAGAGGCCCATCACGGATGTGCCTGTCACAGAGTCTTTCGAGGGTTTTCAATAAAAAGGATGTGAGGCTTATAGGTCTATATGCCTTGGGTTGTGTGTAATCAGATTTTCCAGGTTTGGGTATGAAGATGACTTTCACCTCGCGCCATCCGAGAGGTATGTATCTAAGTGCTATGCAGGCTCGATAGATCTCCAACAACCATGGCGTTAGATAATCTACCCCCCACTGTAGCAGGGCTGGGAAAATGCCATCCAGCCCCGCCGACTTGTATGGCTGAAAGGTATTGATAGCCCATTTTATTCGGTCTATTGTTACTATACTGTGGGCTCTTGACCAGTCTTGTTCCGTTGGGGTCCATTCGGGTTCGGCCTCCCACGTCTTTTCCTCCAGGACTTGGCAGTCCGGGAAGTGTGTTTCGAGGAGGACCTTGCTGGTTTCATAGTCGGTTTGTGTGTATGAGTTGTCGGGTTTTTTCAGCGCGCCAAGGGATCGATCCTGATCAGTTGATAGGATCTTCCGTACCCTTGCGGCTTCATTATTTGTTTCAATGGATTCACAGAATTGCCGCCATGCCTTCCTCCTGGCAGTTCTTGTCTGTTTTTTGAATGCATATTGGGTCTCTTTGTATATCTCCCAGTCTTCCGGGAGTCTCGTGTTTTTTGCTCTGTTAAATTGCTTACGCAGCGTATCTCTGAGTTTACCAAGTTCAGCGTTCCACCAGGGGTTCCTTTCGTTCCTGCATTGTGGCGCTCTTGATTTACAGCATGCGTGGTAAGCTTCTGTTATGTATTTGGATAATTCTGCTACGGTGTGTTCTAAATGTGCTTGGTCTCTTACGGTTGCCAGTGCTAGATGTCCAGCTAATAGTGAGGCCAAAAGGCTTTTAAACCCGGGGATGTTAGTACGCCTCGGGTTTCGCCTTGGTGCGGGTGTTTTAGTGTTTGTAGTTAGTGTAAAGCGGATCCTTCTGTGGTCTGAGCATGAAGGCTCGTCCGATACGTGCCAGTTTGTAATAAGATTTGTCGCGTTTTCTGTGGCTAGTGTTAAATCTATGATCGTTTGTCCACGGGCCGTGACCCAGGTGGGTTCTGTGCCGCGGTTAACAATGTTAAGATTAGTAGTGAATAAAAAGGTGGATAGTACCTCTCCTCTGGAGTTCGGTGTGACACTGCCCCAGAGCGGGTGGTGGGCGTTCGAATCTGTGCCGATGATCAGGTCCAAACCGGCGCGCTCACAGTGCTGCACCAGGTCAGCTAGCTCCTTTGGCGGGCAATCTGTGTCCTCGCCTGGCATGTACGCCGAGGCCAGTACGACGTCTGGAGCGCTACCTTCGGTATGGAGCCTGACAGATGTCAGGTCTCTGGAACAGAATTGGGTCAGTGTCGTAAAGGGAATTTCTTTGGGTATGTAGATGCAGGTTCTTGGCTTATCTGAGCCGTGTGTGTCGAGAATTGTCTTACCTCCGATGTTACCGAGGCCACATATTCTGTTGTTCCTGATCCACGGCTCTTGGATCAGTGCGATTGTTCGGTGTTTAACCTCCAGTGCCCTGCGTAAGCTAGCCGTGGCAGTCTGGCTATGCTGGAGGTTATTTTGGATTATGTTGAGGGGGACTGGTGGAGGTGGAGTGGGGTTAATCGGAGACGGATCCATCGGAAAGTCCCTCCGTCTCCACCTCCCGGTGTTTGTCGTCGTCGTGTATGTCCCCTGGCGACGAGGCCAGGAGTTGGTCGTTCCAGCCGGGTGATGCGGCCGGTATGGTGTCGTCGTCATCGGCCATTGCCGCTCGGGCCATCTCCTCCTCGAGCTGGGCAATGTCCGTGTCGCCCGTCTGTGTCATCGTCGTCGGGTTTGTCGTCTGTGTGCTGTCGGTCTGGGTGTCGGCGGGGCGGGTCGTGGGCCAGAAGCGCACGTATATCGACCCTAACAGGTACGATATCCGTCGCTCCCGCCCCAGGACCTTTTCAGCTTCCTCCGGTGGCAGCCCCAGGGTCAGGTAAGTCCCGTAACGGTCGCCACCGATGGTAGTTGCCCTGTACAACGACCACCTTGTAAGGTCGTACCAAGTGTTCTGGCGGATCAGGATACCGTGGAGCCTGCTTATGTCACCTCTATAGCGAGGGACGAAGAGCGAGGCTCGGACACGGGTGGGTACGTCGGTCTGTCTGAGCACCGTCAGTGTCTGGTCATTTTCGGGTAGTCTGATGTGGGGCACATTTTGGGTCAGCCAGGTCAGGGCATTGTCATCTTCGCACCATATCTGCACCGTGCCCTCCGCTACCCGTGGGTATCCGCGGAAGGCCGGGAGTGGCGTCGACGGGTCCGAGTCCAATAGTCTGTCCTCTAGGGCGGTCTTGATGTGCTCGGCCTCATCCCTAGTTAGCTCCCTACCGGGGTGGGGAAGGCAGATTGCTACGGCGAGCCGCGCGGGAATGTCCTTCGTGGCGCGCGCGTAGGTCCTCTGCCCCCCCTGTGCGGAGTGAACCCTCACACGCTTAGCGTCCCCCTGGAGCGTGCTAGGTGAGGCCGTGTCGTCGGGGCGCGTCCTCTTCCCCGGCCCCGTTCCACTCGGTACAGGCTTCGGGTTTGAGGTGCCGGGCTGGGCGTTGGGTGATGGCAACGTCCGGCGTGTGGCATGGGAGCGCTTGCCCCTGGTGCGTTTAGGTCGGGTGTGGGTTATGTCAGTGTCTTGGGGTCGGGCGGCGACCCCGGCAGGTACTTTCGCTTTCGCTTGCGGAGGCTCTTCGCGCTGGGTTGCCCCTGCGCGTACCTGTCCCCGCTCGCTTGGGTCCGCGTCCGGTCGCTTTTCGCACTGGGTTTCCCCTACGCGTACTTGCGACTGGTCGCGTGGCTCCGCGTCCGGCCGCCTGTCGCGCTGGGTTTCCCCTTCGCGTGCATGCAGCCGGTCGCGTGGCCCCTTGTCCAGCCCCTTTTCGCGCTCTGCGCGTACTCGTGGCTGGACTCGTACCCACCCTTCAGCGTCCGATCGCGCTTCGCGCTGGCTGTTGCCTTCGCGAGAACTACGCTCTCGGTCGCCTACTTCATTTTCTCTGGCTGGGAGTTTTCCGCGCTTTTCCAGGCGTACTTCGTCAACTACAGCCGTGAGATTGGTACAACTGCCAGGTTCGTCATCTTTCCCCGTGTCAGTCTTTTTGTGTCGGTCTGGGTTATGGTCTATGTGGGTGGAGCTGCCCCGCACGACGCTCTGTTGCCAGAGGTTCGCGGGGGTCATGCCTCGTGTCGTGGGTGTTGGCGCGTGAGTCGCAGCCGGAGTTGGGTTTAAGGGCGCGTTAGTCGCAGCCAGGTTCGGGTTTGTGGGCGCGTTATTCGCAGCCTGTGGATTGGGCGCTAAGTCAGCTGCCAGCCGCGCAGAAAAGCGTGGCATCAGTAAATCGACGTTGCAGATTGGTGCTCCCCCCATAATACGATGGGAGCTAACCGCCGAAGCGGTGTGGGATTCCCCGGCTTGGCCGGGACCCACCTGGGTATTTAGTTTGTCATTCTGCATTATATATTCATTTTGTTGGGGGGTGGGCTTTTTAGGAACCGAGGTTACCCTTCCTCTGGGAGCGACAGGAATGAGGGATAGGAGGGAGGAAATTTTATGGATGTGGGTGTGGGTTCTTTGTGGGTCACCCTAGGCCTGGGAGTTGACCTAGGGATTTAAGGATCGACGGGATCTGTGCGGATAAGGAGGGATGGCTTTGTTGGGTGATGGGCACATAGGACGATGGTATACGGGTTACCCTAAGCCTGGGATTTTGGCTTTCGGGAACTTCTCTTGTCCGGGATCTCTTTGAGAGATGCCCCGACCACGGGATCACCCACCAGCAGCGATGCAGCTGCCAGCGGTCGGCCCCGCAGCCGGAGTCGGGCTATCCGCAACCTGCCCACCCGCTCGGTTGCATGAGAAGAAGTGCCTGGCAGTCCGGGTCGCCCCACCACGGATGTACGTGTACATTCGTGTTGGGTCAATCCAGCCTCCCCCGAGATAATAGGCATAATGGACATCCCTCTGTGCAGGGTGTGCATGGAGGAAACCGTCATGCACATGCTCTTTGAATGCATGCTCATCACCCAGATTAGAATATAAATCCTCGGGTCACCGAGATTTTACACAGATGTTCTGAGCAAACCAGGAGTTTTAATTAACTCCAAAGGGAGGTGGGCTGGTTGAAATAACCCCACCAAACGGCTGCCATGACCACCTGAAGGACAAAGTGTGGCAACCAAATCCTTTAACATAGATAACATAGACATCTTTCTAACAATAGGTACCAGGATCTAAAAGTATAGATCCCTGTGTGAATTGACAGGCTATAAATTTTGGAGATTGAAGTAACAGAGCGTGGAGAAATACGTATAATCACAAATGCACAAGAACAATACTTTACAATAAAAGCTTATAGAAAAAACACCACGAGTTTTTCCTTTCTGACACGAGAGTGACAATCAATAGGTATGCAGTTGCTAGGTAACCAAATTGAAGGTCCAATTCTAATATCTCCTCTCAACAAATACCTATCAGGTCAGAGATCTTTCTGATCCTCGGTCTTGCTAGTGGCTTGGTCAGGATATCTGCCAGCTGATCTTCACTAGATACCTTGTCGACTTTTAGCTCACCGCCAGTCACCAATTCTCTCACAAAGAAATGTCGAACTCGGATATGCTTAGTCCGTCGATGGAATTCAGGATTTTCAGCCAGCCTGATTGCAGCTTCGTTATCTACTCTTATGCATGGAATCTCATTTAGAATGACAAGATCACTCATAAGCCGAGATAGCCAAACAGTCTCTCTGGCTGCTTCACTAGCGGCAACAACTTCTGCCTCGGTGGTCGAAATTGAAACGCTTGCCTGTCGTTGGCTTAGCCACGACACCGCTCCTCCTGCATACATGCACAGCACTCCTGTAGTGGATCTACCAGTGCTGATATCTCCTGCATGATCAGCATCACTATAGCATTCCAAAATACCTTGTTTGTAGTTTTTCTTGTACATGATACCTAGATCTGGCGTGTACTGCAAAAATCGCATAATACGCTTCAGTCGGACACAGTCTGTTTCTTCTGGCTTTTCCAGACTTCGTGAAACTACACTTACAGCATATGCAATGTCAGGTCTAGTGCATACCATCAAGTAAGCCAAGGCTCCAACAATTTGCCTGTAGTTATCTTTCATATAACTCATGTCCACCTTCTCGCTCCATGTGCCATCTTTTGCAATCGGCGTTGAGACCGGTTTGCAGGTGTCCATTCCGAATCTCCGCAAAATCTTATGCACATACGACGTTTGGAATATCTTAATTCTATCTCCTCTGCTTTCTATCTCTATTCCAAGAAAATAAGATGCAGTTTTCGTGGTTATTTTAAAACGACGCTTGAGCTCCTCCATCAACTCGTCTATCAGTGCGTCTTTGGATCCGACGACCAGACCGTCATCCACGTACAGAGCTACTATAAGCTTTCCACATCCTCTCTTCCGTATCAGAAGACAAGGATCTGCCTCACTTGCCTTGAAACCGATTTCTTTGAAATAATCTAGAATGCACCGGTTCCAGCACCGTGGTGCTTGCTTCAGCCCATAGAGACTCTTCTTTAGAAGACATACTTGACCGGAGCCGTCATTATAACCATCAGGCTGTTTCATGAAGATTTCTTCAACTAAAGAGCCATACAGGAAGGCAGTCGAAATATCGAACTGTCTCATTGACATGCCTTCGCTCGCTGCTGTACTAATTACTGAACGAACAGTTGCCATTCTGGTCACAGGGCTAAAGGTCTGCATGTAGTCTACACCTTTCTTTTGATGAAAACCTTTTATCACCAACCTAGCCTTGTACTTGTCTATGGAGCCATCAGCATTCATCTTGACTTTGAAAATCCACTTGCTAGGCAAAGCTTTTCTGCCCTTGGGTAGATTCACAAGCTTCCATGTGTCATTTTCCTTCAAAGAACTGATTTCGCTGTCCATGGCCTTTTCCCATAGCTCTTTATCTGGGCTTCTGATCGCATCTTTGTACGTTTCTGGTTCATTGTATCCCATTATCACGTTCAAAACAAAGTCTTTGAATCTATCTGGAGGACGTAACAAAGAACGGTCTCGAAGTATCATTCGTTCCGGGAACACATCTTCACGTTCAACTGCGATAATTTCATCATTGACATCATCATGATATTCATCAACGACATTATCATCTTCGTTAACGTTTCCATCTCCCTCTGATTCAATAGACTGTTCAGTTATAACATTTTCTGCGTCATGAAACTCTTCTTCGACATCTAGATTATGTTCACCTATATCTATGTCAGTTTCACCGACTCTATCAATATTAGGCATAACAGGAGTTCTTTGTCCATTATCTCTCAAAGCATCTCTACCAAGTTCTACTTCAATTTCATTTTCTGGACTGCAGACTGCTTCAGGGTATTCATTCATCGAAGTCTCTAGCGCTTTTTCATCGAAAATAACGTCCCTAGATCGGACTAATGAATTTCTTTCCCGATTCCAAAGTCTGTATCCGTCATCATTGTCGTATCCAATTAAAATGCACCGTGTAGCTTTCTTTTGCAATTTCCTTCTCTTCTGTTTTGGTATATGCGCAAAGCAAGGTGAACCGACTATCCTCAGGTGCTTTATCTGAGGCTTCTTGTGTAGCCACAGTTCATAAGGCGACTTGTGTTTCACTGAAGTACGGCCTGTCCTGTTTAGTATGTAAACAGCAGTGTTTACCATCTCAGCCCACAAATTCTGAGGGATCTCCTCATGCGCGTGCATCATCGCTCGAGCAGATTCGACTATAGTGCGATTTTCTCTTTCACTACACCCATTTTGTTCTGGAGTGTACGGCATGATAAGTCTTTGCTTTATTCCAGCTTGTCCAAGTAGATCTCGTACTTTCCTGTTATCGTATTCGCCTCCATTATCGCTTAAAACCTCGATAATTGTATGTCCAGCGTTTCTAGCCTCAGACATCATCTGTTTCAACTTTTCAGGAACTTCAGATTTATTTTTAAGGAAGTATACATATCTGTATCGTGTGAACTCATCCTTAAACAGTACGAAGTATCGATATCCAGAGACACTCCAAGGAAAGGGTCCACAGACGTCTGAGTGTATGCGCTCACCAGGTTTTGTTACCTTTTCGCGAACACCAAATGATTTCCTGTGCGCTTTACCAAAGATACAACCTTCGCATAATTCTCCACTGTTAGATGTCTTTACTCCTAACTCCTTCTCTATCAATATTTTGATATGTCTCTTATCTTGATGTCCCATACGCTCGTGCCATACTTGCAGCGTATCTTCATGCTCAATTAAGTTGACTGAAAAATCAGCACATATGGCTTTGCAGTCTATCTTGTACAAACCGCCATACCTTTGCCTTTTTCCTGTTAAGACAACCTTACCATTGATCTTCATGGAACATGTTGTAACCCGCGACTCAAAAATACTTGAGGGGTTCTTGTCCTGTGTAATAAGCACAGAGAAAAGGTTCTTGCTAATCTGGGGAACATACCAAACATCTCTTAACAAAAAGAAGTCGCTTTTTCCTTTAACATTGGCCTCTACACGGACTGTGCCTTTTCCAACAGCCTTTATCATGCTTCCGTCAGCCGTTGTTACTGTGTGAGGTTCACTAAAATGTTTAAAATCTTGAAACAAATCTCCTCGACTTGTGACGTGATGTGTCGCTCCATTGTCTATGTACCAATGATCACAATCACGGTTAGTCCCAGAATCTGTTGAATTCACCGTCAGTAACATGTTGGAACTGTGAGCTTTATTTTCCTTCTCTTTCTTGCCATTATTCGGGCAATCCTTCTTAAGATGTCCAGACTCTTTGCAAATAAAGCATTTGTACCTCTTTTTATTTTGCTGGTCTCTTTGATCATTTCCTTTAGCAACTTTTCTATATGTTTTCACATAAAGCGCACTTTCACTCGATTCAGCGTCAGCCATCTTCGCATTCAGCGCTTTTTCATGTGCACACAATTGGGCTGTAATATTGTCTACTGTTCTTTCCTTCTTAGACATCAATAGCCAACTAGACTTGAACGAAAAATAAGTTTCCGGCAACGTATCCAGGATCTTACAAATCAAGAGAACTTCAGGCATTTCAACGTTCTCCTCTTTGAGCAGTTCTTCCTTCAGACTGTGCCACAAATTCTTCAGTTTCGAAACATGAGTCGACATGTTGTCTGACGGATCCCTTTTAAGTTTGAAGAAGTCCAAACATAAGTCGTAGAGCCTGCCCTCATCTGGACCCTCATACAGCCTATGGAGTTCATTCCATACTTCCTTGGGAGTGGACAACCTTATTACTTTCCCTAGTGTTTCATCCGTTACATTGTTTGTTATCAGCAGTAGGGCTGTGCTCTCCAATGTAACAAAATCTCGTAAAGTTTTATTGTAAATTGCAACGACGGCATCACCACTGCCTTCCGCAGGTTTCGCCGGTTTTTGTGCCTTACCTTCCACAATCTCCCAAATTCCGTTTATGCCTTTTAGTAAGGCAACCATTCGGTATTTCCAGGCGACCCAATTGTGGCCATCAAGTTTTGTGATCTGTATTTTTGAAAGCTCCATTTTACACTTCTGCGTTCTGGGCCCATAACCTTTTGGAGATTGAAGTAACAGAGCGTGGAGAAATACGTATAATCACAAATGCACAAGAACAATACTTTACAATAAAAGCTTATAGAAAAAACACCACGAGTTTTTCCTTTCTGACACGAGAGTGACAATCAATAGGTATGCAGTTGCTAGGTAACCAAATTGAAGGTCCAATTCTAATAATAAAAACTACATTTTGAGTTTATTTTAATGACATAGATTCTTTATAAATTTAATAAATAAAATTTACTTTCATGTGAATGTAATATTATATTTAGTGTCCAACCGAAAATTCAGTTTCGGTCGAGTTTCGGCAAAAAAACGAATTTCGTTTTTTTTTGGCGGCAACCTGCCGAAACTACGACCGAAATCGAAACTGCATTCGGGAGTTCTCGCGCTGTGATTGGTCATGTTCCTGTTAAATTCCATCCAAGCGAGTAAGCGATGAAGACATTTTGCCGCGTCCAAGTGCCTAGTCATGCCGTGACTGGCTTGTGTTTGCAGTTCGTTTTGTTTGTTATGAGTTTTCGTGTGATTTATTTTTAATTCGGTAAGGTTTACGTGTTATAGCATAAGAGTAGATAGTAAACATCAAATAATAATTCTTTTTAACAAACTAATACATAGATTTTATAGTAGAATCAAGTTCAACCTAACTATCTAAATATTTATTTGGTTGATTTAACTCTCGCTAATGCTATACCTAAACAAACATTATTTAGGTAATTGGTACTTACTATAGTTCATTAGTGGTGATAATATTATGATTGTGTTTCAAAATTCATTTTAATACTTATTACCAAGGTATTCAAGTGGCAAGTACATTATATACATACCTACGTCCCTAATTGTTTTTTTTTATAATGCAATGAGTAGGTACTTACATAGGTACCTACCTAAATAACCGTATAATAAAATTAATATTTGATTTCTGTTTTTCGATTTTTGAAACCTTACCTACCCCCAAACTTAAATACGTTATTTTATGTTAAATATTTCAAAAAAAACATGAAAATAATCAAAAGAAAAATCTAACTACTCAAATAAACTTCACCTATTTTAAGTATTTTTAAGGCGCAATTAATATTTTTTTCTTAAATCAGGGGTTGTTATGTTGATTATCATACCAGTAAGTGAAAATTTCGAAGACTGCATAGCTATGTGATTTAAAGATAAAAAAATAAAGACTGACTGATTATAATATCATTTTCTTAATTTTTCCCTAGAAACATGATCCTTGTAAGGAAGTTTCGGTTTCGGTCGAAACAGACTGTTGCCGAAATTCGGTTTCGGTTTCGGTCGTAAAAACCAGTATCGGTTGGACACTAATTATATTTTATGAGTATAATAATAAAAATAGTGCCATATGACTGGATACATGTGTCTAAATTATATTATTGACTTTTATTTCAGGAGGCGGCACTGGCTTCATTGGGAGCCATTTGGGAGAACTTTTGACTTTAAAAGGCTACCACGTTCAAAATGTCGCTCGTATGCCAGGCACCAATAACATCTCCTGGACAGAGCTGGAGAAGAGCGGCTTACCCAAATCATTAGCTGTTGTCAACTGTGCTGGCCAACAATTCATGGACTTTACAAAATCCTGGACACCTGGGTAAGAGAATTATACTAACATACTCGTATTTAACAACCTAATAATATGTATAGATGTAAAGATAACTAGAGTTAGATACAATGAGATTATTCAAATCATTGGCATTAGTGTAAAAATTTCCTTTGCTGCTTCCAGAAACATCAATTCGTCACTATTAATGCCCAGAAAAGTAAATATCCAGTGCTCACAGAGTGAAATCTAGAGAAATTGCAAGAAGCCTCCCATCTATTATGCCTGCCACAAACCAACAAAGACATAACATTTGATAATTACTCTTTACAGATTTAAACAAAATGTCCAGAATTCCAGAGTTAACACAACCAAAGCCCTGTCTAAAGCAATACACCAAACAGTTGACAAGCCTAAAGTTTATGTTGTTCTCACTGGCGTGGGTGCTTATGAACCTTCAGAGTGTAACAAGTATGACGAAGCCAGTCCCACTACAGGCCGTGACTTTTTCTCTAGGCTCACTGTTGAGTGGGAAAAAGCTGCACATGTAGATCCACCTGCCAGACTTGTAAGTATTTATCAAAGTAATATGAGATACAATAATACCATTCTGTTATTGCCCCACTGCAAGCATACAATATTTTTTGGCAGTACCTTATTATTTAAAGACTAGCTGCCCCAAGCGGCTTCGCTCCCGTCAACTGGATACCTACCTACCCTACCCTACCTACCCTACCCTACCTACCCTACCCTACCTACCCTACATACATGAATGTTCCGTAACTTTAACCGCTTACGCAGCGCACGTAACGGAAGTTCTCAAAAAGGAATAATATTTCCCGTTTTTGCAACATTTTTCATTTATGTTCCGCTCCTATTGGTCATAGCGTGATGTTATATAGCCTATAACCTTCCTCGACAAATCGACTATCCAACACAAAAATAATTTTTCAATTCCTGAGATTAGCGCGTTCAAACAAACAAACAAACTCTTCAGCTTTATAATATTATATAGTATAGATAGATAATATGTCACACTTTTTCTTGGGGTCAAACCCTTTGCCTTGCCGAATTCACTTACGCAAGTAGGTTGCAGGTTTCAGCTGTGCGAAGATAGCTCGTGCTTTGGCGTCAAAAATCACTATATGTATGCCTATAAAATTTGAGGAGTCTCCTCGGTTTCTATGGAATCCCCTCATCAGATCCTGACTTGATGACAATAAATAAATATAAATATACATTTATTGTCTTAAACAAAGGTTCACAATTTGGATTAGTGACTTAAAAAACTAAGTACAATAAAATTTTCAGAGGGCTCCTATGCCGCAGAACTAGGTGAGAGCCTGTATTTCGGCATGCAGTTCCACCCACAGGAACACTTACGCAAAAGCTTTAGTTATTACTAATTAAAGACGGAACCTAATACAAAATCAATAATATAAGAATAAAATTAAAAACTAGTTCAATCTTAAAAAGATAAATTACATTGAAATTATAAAATCGCAACTATTAAGTATAATAATATAGCAATCTAAATAAATTAAAACCATAAAATTATCAATTGAGATAAATTAAAACTATAAAATTAACTGACGATTGAAATAAATTAAGAAATTATCAATCGAAATAAATTAGGATTATAAAATTTACAATTGAATTAAATTAAGATTAAAAAAATATGGTCTACTTACATTACAGTCAAGGCGCACGCTCCTTGAGACAATGACTCTATACAGTATATGCCGAAATCAATTTGATTGCCCCGACTTGGTGAACCGTTTGTGTTACCTGCAGCCTAATTGCGTAAGTGAATTCTTCAAAGCAAACAAGTCGATTCCTTCCCAAAAACGAATTTACGTATTAATATGCAATACGTAAAGTCGTTTTTGGGAAGGAATCGACTTGTTTGCTTTGCAGAATTCACTTACGCAATTAGGCTGCTGGTTCCTCGAACAGTGCAGCGGCGGGAGGTGCGCTCCAGGCAACTATTCGCTACTATCTCTTGCAAATCCAATGCTGGTGTGCGCTCACCACTACGCCGTCTAGTCGATACATACAATGAACTATTTTGTGCAATTGACATATTATATGTAAGCAGATATACCTTTAGAACTAACATAATCAACATTTTGAAGGATCAGCAGTAGCTTCTAATGTTTCTACATAGTTATCCTGACTACAATAACTTTTGCTAATCAGTTTGTCTTAGTATAAGTAGTAATCTGTGGAAAATGTAGTGGGTAGTATATTTGTTAAGTCGTATGTTGAAGACAATTTGTATATTTTTAGTATACTACTGTTTGTTTTCCCTATTATAATAAATAAATAAATAAAAGATTATAAAATTAACAATTGAAAACAATTAAATTTAAAATTAAACAACACTGAAGTAAAACGAAGTACGAATAAATGTATGTGAGTGTGTGTGTGTCTGATGTGGGTATATATGTTCTGTGGTGATGTGTGTATGTGTTGTGGATGAGTACGGGTAAGATTTTGATCTAATATAAAGTTATAGTTTGACTAATATTGGACTACAAGCAGCTTTTCCGTTTCTTCATATTTTTTTTATTTTTTTTTATTTATCGATAGGCTCGCGTTTGACCACTATCTCGCCTGATGGTAAGCGATGATGTGGTCGACGGTGAAGCACGCTTGCCTAGAAGTAACCTATTCACTCTTGACTTGAAGACCCCAAGGTTGTAGCTATCAGGAAACAAAGACTCCGGCAGGGAATTCCACTCCTTAGCTGTGCGTACAATGAAAGTGTTCGCAAAACGCTTAGTTAGTTCATATGACAGAGTTAGCAGGTAGTTTTGGACTTTTTTTTTACATTGATACTTGTTGAGTTGAAATATGTCAATACTTTTATTTATTTTATTGTAAATAAACGGCCCAAGAAAAAGGAAGAATTTTTTTATGAAAGACGTTTTAGGGGATTGCTTGGAAATCGCAACTGAATGCCTTCTGCGTTTGTTGATACACTCTGAATTGTATGTGAGTTCATTGTGTTGTTTAAGTACTATATTCACCAAAAACAGTTGGCGCATATTGAGGACTTTACAAGACTGGTAAAGCAAGTTTGTAGGAAAAAGAGTGGGTCTGAAAGTGGCCACTTTAAGGATAGCTCGTTGAGCTATCTCCAAGCTCTTTAGAGTAGTCTTGGCAGCACCTCCCCAAGAAGATATACAATAAGTGAGTAGGGATTGGCAAAGAGAGAAATATACATTCTTAAGTAAGGCAGGGTCAACTAATATTCTTAAATAAGTATATCAGTTTACGCACTTGCGCGCATGGGACCACGCGCATGGGACCACCTCGAGAGTATAGCCTTTCAAATAAAGAATGAATTTTAAATATCGGTCCTTAATCGACGGAGAAATCGGTGAACAAAAAAAAAACATACAGTGGAACATAGAACCTCGACCTTTTTTGGGTAGTTAGTTAAAAACGACCTGACATCACTCTAATCCTACATAGAGCAAATCAAAGTTTTCGGCGCGATTTGAACATATACAACAGCCTGACAGCAAGTATTGGGCAGTTGCCTGGACCAAACACAACCCTATTCCAAGAACCCGTCTGGTCGGAGGAATCTCCCTTTTCAAAAGAGGTAGCGGGACTTTACACCCTATTCCGCATACCTCGCCATCACAAATAAATCCAAAAATGGAAAATGTCATCATTTTAAAGCTCTTAAGTCTTGGTTTCAAAAGGATTGCCTACAAAACCTAAATTAGCTAATCTTTGCCCTCAGGTAATAATTCGTTCCGGAGCAGTGTTGGGTCGTTGGGGTGGTATGATCAAGAACATGTTTGTCCCGTTCTTCCTCGGGCTCGGCGGCCGCATCGGCAGCGGCAAACAGTACCTCCCGTGGATCCACATAGACGACCTCACGCGACTTATCCTCTTTGCGATCGAAAATGAAAGCGTCACCGGCGTGCTAAACGGCGTCGCGCCGCAAGTTATCACTAACGATGACTTTACTAAAGTAAGTGCGAGAAAAATATACACTCGTATGTTATTAATTTGTTGCTTGCTGAGATGACATACCGAGACTACTCCGTGCCTCGAAAACCACGTTAAGCTGTTTGTCCTTGTCCCGACTGTCATTATGGGTAGTCAGAAACCAGAAAATCAGACCACCAGTCCAGTCTTGTCAAGGGCATCGTCCTTCCCATTGGGCTTGGTGCGAGTTTTGTCTCACACTGGATCGCGTCAACGGAAACGTCAATTTGTATTGAAACTGGATAACCGCCGTTTGGTGACAGTAAGTAGAAACCTCTTTTTTTGTATAGAAATTGACTTAGGAGTTCGTATACGTAAACACGATCGAGCATGAGTAAAAACTCGGAATAAGCCCACAGTTATTGGGTAGTGGAAATCAAATAAGTCGCTCCATGTAAGATACTGGTATTCAATGTCCGGTGAGATTGCACCCCAAAACAGTTGACTTACTTGACTTAATGTCCTATGTCCCCTGTATGGGGCAGAGGGCGTCCACAGTAGTCCTCCATCGCGATCGGTCTTGAGCTTCACGCATCACTTCGCTCCACGTCATACCGATGCTCGCCGCTTCTGCCGACACAGTGCGATGCCAGGTTTGATGGGGACGGCCACGCTTTCTTTTGTTTTGGGGATTCCAATCCAGCGCTTGCTTGGGTATATGATCAGAATCCCTTCGCAGCGTGTGGCCAATCCATCTCCATTTGCGACTCTGGATCTGGCACTCTATCGGGTTCTCGTGGCATTTCTCCAACAGCTCTACGTTGGTGATGTTCAAAACAGTTCCTCACTTTCTTTACCAGTACACAACAAAGTCAAGCTCCTGAACATTCTCAGCTCACCGAAGCCGTTTCTTCTCACTTCGCTTAGACCGAGTATTTGCAGGTTGTAACTTAGCATTACTGCTTCCGCTTGGGCTAGTCTACTGTCATCGCTAAGTGTTCATAAATTCCAAAAAGCAATTCGTGTCCATTTTTTAAAGCCAAAAGTCGTCGGTAGGGTATCGGTCCGGTTTCTTACTGTTTCTGTTTCGTTAATCTGCCGCTTACGCAGCCTACGGATTTGCTCGATTTGGTTTCGGGTATCCTCCCTAGTGAGTCGATTCTGTTTTAAGGCGCAGAATATTCGCCCTTTGCCCTGCATCCGTTAGCTCAGCTGCAACTCGGGGTGGCGGACGCGTGGCGGTGCGGTTGCTGCAGGTCTCAGGGTGAACAACGGGGACATGGACTTCGGACTGGCTAGGGCTCTGCTTGTTACGGTACTCCGCCACGAGTACAGCAGAAGGTATTTTTGGCACTATATAGGTAATGCTGTTCTCAACAACGATTCTCACTAAAACTTACCATAGCTTCCCTCCCCAACACAGTTGATTGATATAATATGATGTTTTTTTTATTTTTCAGTCATTCGCCAAGGCCTTGAGGAGACCTGCTTTTTTTCCAGTACCCGAGACCATTCTGAATATGTTGCTCCACCATGAGAGAGCGATGATAATGACTAAAGGACAATACGTCGTACCAAAGCGAGTTCTAGAATATGGATTCAAATATAAATACGCAGATATTGACAATGCATGCAAAGAATTCGCGCACCTCTATCCAAAGAAACATCCTCTTAAATAGAAAATTGCTAAAGTGAAGTGTCAACCATGTACCACATGAATAAATTAATTAAAAAAATTGAGTGTTTTTAAACAGTCTGACGGAGTTTATGACGTAATTTAAAAGTGCATTTTTTTGTAATCTCTGTTCTCATTGTTTTTGTTATTTAATTTTTATCTTGTAGTTTTGAACAACATAAGTGCATAATAAAATTATTCTTAAAGAATAGATATATTATGTCTTTTTTTATTTGCCCTATATTTGCAGTAAGTGACGCGGTGACAGAGCGATAGTATTGTTGAAGAAACCGAGGACGAAACCGAGCGCGCGAAATTTTATAAACAGACCTTTGGCAGTCTAGATATCATGAAAAAACGACTAAACCTATCTGTTCAAAATAAAATTATTTGCATTGTTGAACTACTAATCTATTATTATTTATTTTATTTTATTAGAAGTAGGCTTATAAGCTACACACACTCCCGCAAAACTGCACATACGGTTTGACTGCGGGATCAATCATACTCGCTTACTTAGGTAGGTACATAATTACGCAAGTGCTTAAAATTAGAATTGTAGGTAAGTAAGTATGTACTTAATGCAAACAATTAAGGTAGTGCTTAAATAATTTACGCTTAAATAATTTCCCTGTATGGAGGCCGTTTTGCAATTTTCCGTGTCCTTATGGTATTTATTTGCGCACGAAAATGCGTTAAAATTAGTGTCGAAATGTGGTACTTTCGACGCTCATAACTTTCAAATATTTTCTTTTTTTACTTTTTTTTCCATACAGGGCTAGATAATGATGAGACAAATTGATATCACTTTTACTATTGATGTCTCTTAGCTCTGCGTTCCACCGAGTCAAGCGCGGCAAGCTGATATTTAGCTGAGCCATCCCAGAGGTGGCTGCAATACTCCATGCAGGATCGGACTTGCGCTTTGTAAAGAGTTAATAGCTGTCCAGGCATAAAGTATCGCTTCACTCTGTTTAGGACGCCCAGTTTCTTTGCCGCAATTTGGGCTTTGTACTCGATGGAGGCGCTGAAGTTGAGACTGGATGTCAACTCCATGCCAAGATATTTTAGATATGTTTGCAATATTTGTAAGTATGTGAGAACCATGTTCCTATTTATTATCAATTTAATCAGTTTATCTGTTCATGCTTTTATTACTTTCTACCTGTACGTAGTATAGTATGTAGTGCTATTTTTGGGAGCATCGTCCTCACATAAATGAATTTATTAATGTATGTACTTATGTAAATATTGTAAATCACCAATTTTTTTAAAAGAGTAAGTATGGAGTTTCTTGTGCATTCTTCTCCATAACAAGCTACTTTTCCGAATGCACGGTAGAATCAACTTTTACTACTTGTTAATTTTAATTCGTATATGTATGACGTTCAAAAGTGCTGCTTACTGGCCTAATTGAAATAAATATATTTGACTTTGACTTTGAATATATTTGATGATGAAAAATTTTCCCTTCATAGAGCAACTTTCAGAAGAGAGGCTCATAAATGTTACAAAATATACATGGAGTCAGTTGAAGATAACATTAATACCAATATCAAGGCCTTCTGGACTTAGTAGTCTCCAACGGTAAAACCACAAATAAAATTCCTGACACAATACATTACAAGCAAAATTTCGCCTATGATTCTACTACGACATGTAATTTAATCTCTAGTTTCTTTCACTCGGTGTAACAACCCTCCACATTTGATCTTGATTCATGGGAACCTCTGTCTGCTAGTGATGCTTGTGATATAAATTTATTCAAATTACACTTTTCCTTAGAAATTATTCGTAAAGAATTAAAAATGCTGGATTCTACCAAAGGACCTGACCCGGACGGTATACCTGCGATATTTAAAAAACAATACATTATAATACACTATCACATCACATCACATCATCAGCCTATTAATGTTCCCACTGCTGGGACACAGGGCTCCTCTCTGTGAGAGGGGATGGGCCATAATCCACCACGCGGGCCCGGTGCTGGTCGGTGGATGTCATATGTCTTCGAATTTTTGGTTCCAGGACATGCCCGTTTCCTCACGATGTTTTTTTTTACAAGGTTCAATTTTAGGAACTCTATTATTTATTCTATTAATTAATGACATTAAAGATTATTTTCAGAATTCAAAATTTCTCTTATACGCAGATGATTTAAGAGTTTATAAAAAAATTGCAAATGAACAAGACTGTATTGATTTTCAACAGGATCTTGATCGTTTTTCTGACTATTGTTCTTCTAACAAAATACACCTTAGCCTGCCCAAATGTCACAGTATAACATTTATTAAAAAGAAAAATGTTATTAATTTCAAGGAGACGGGGATTTCTGGGCCTGAATGTAATAAGTTGAGGTATGGTTTAAAAAAAGGGTTATATTTTTCTAATTCAAAATGTGAAAAATCAGCTGAATTCACAATCTGGAAAATGAGAAATCCAAAAATTAAGATGGTTACGAAGTAAATCGAATATTAATTAAATTATAATTGATTAACGTGACGGAGTTCATACTATTTAAGAAAATGCTCTCACCAGATGATTAATTCAATTAAAATAATTAAATCTATTAGAATTAACGTATACTACAGTTTACACCAATTAAATATCTACATAATTAAGATAAATCGATTCACGTTTACTAATCGATTATTGTATTTTTAATCTGTGCTAACTCTGACTTGACGTTGATATGCTTGATATGACACTCTGTCTGTCATTATAGTCTATGCCAGTGTCTTTCAACCTTTTTCATGACACGACCCCCATAATATGAAAAAATATTTCGCGAACTTCGACACTTGTTTTTTTTCAACCGTCTTCAAAAATGATGAGGTTCTCAATTCGACTGTATGTATTTTTTGTATGTTTGTTCCACAATTACTCCACCGATTGTGGAACGATTTTGAAAAATCTTTTTGGGTTTGAAAGGTTATCCTCCCGAAGTTGTCCCATTGACACTAAGTCAGAATCTGATGGGATCCCATGGCAATCAAGGGAACTCCTCAAATGTTATAGGCATACATATAGCATTGGTATTATATATATTTCATCAACAATACAATCATATGCACTCAGAATTAATTATTTTGTGAATTGGAACTGACGAAGAAGACCACAGATGGCCACTGGAACTTCTCAATGATAAACCCTTATCACGTCACGAGTATAAGATATCTCGAATAACCGACTATGATGAAGCATATTCCTACTCATAAATAAATGGTAATGATGATAATGGTACCATTGAACTGATCAGATGATGATGCGGGAAGGTAAGGCACTGGAACTCCGAAACAAAACAATGTATCCTAGTCGTGTTTGGCCTTATTGGAATTTGCATGAAATGTTCTATATTTTTATAGCTTATTGTTTTTTTACTGAGGTAGTTTTCGCGACCTCTTGCGACCCCCAGGGGTCGCGGCACACGGGTTGAGAAACACTGGTCTATGCTGATACTTAGTCGTTTCGTACATTGAGGTATTAATGTACTAATGTAATATATAATATAATGGTTTCGTATCGTCTAGTGCGTGTGCATTTTAAGTGTGTTTCCCCCCATAGTTTTATTGATATTTTCCTCGGCCCCTGCTTTCATTCTACGGACTTCTGATCTACCTTCTTGTACGACCCTTGCCTTGCTACCGTACCGGACACTGAGAACTCCGCTTTAACGTTGAACTTGGATTATATTATATACTTGGATATTGACACCATGGATCGTTGTGTAAATTGTGGCATAGCGACTAACTAGTCGCTGTAATAAAAAAACTTTTTTCCAAAAAGAACTACCGACTTCCAAATAAAAAACTACAAAAAGTAACTTTATTTTTGGAAGTCGGTGTCTTTCGTAGGTAGGTACCAATGCAAGTAGTTTTTTTTTATTTTCCCTTTTTAGTTGTACCTACATAATAGGCAAGTTGTTTAGTATGTACCTATTAAGCCTTTGAACTTGAACATACCCGGTGAAATGAGAGATCTGCGTACACCTTTTGAGCGTACTGGCGTGATGTTATGTTATGAAATGGTATAAACAATAAACAGACATGCGATTGCAGCAATCTTGAGAGATTTGCCGTTATTTATTGAAGAGTTCTGTTGTATATCTCCGAAGTTCTTCATCAGATCTTGACCAAATTAAAATGGGACCAATTTCGGAACATACTCTTTCGAACAAAAAAATAAGTTTCAAAGTCGGTCTATAAATGACAGGTCAAAAATCGGCTGTTATGTATAGATTGTTACGTAACCTCACTTTTTATTAATCTCTTTTATCTCGGCTCTCAGATTGCCAAAATCTGCAAAATTTTCAGTGAATGTTTGATAATATAGTAGCTATCAATTAACACCAATTTCATCTTTTTACATCCAGGCCCAAAATTGTATGAAAGCGTATCCGTCTCCATTACTTGTCTTCGTGATCTTGGTTTGCAGTTGGACTCGAAACTTCATCTGGATAGTCATGTTGACCGTACCTATGGTTAATAAGGCATACCAGATGTATGGCTTTGTGATGAGAGCATCAAGAGAATTCCATCGACCCTCGACTTTCTTGCACTTGTACAGGTCCATAGTTAGACCACAATAAGAATACGCAGTACCTATCTGGAATCCCTATTATGCAAAGTATTGTAAATTATAGAATTGGTTCAACGTAAGTACCTTTGAGCCTTGGAGTATAGATGTTTTCAAAAAAAAACGTCTTATCAGTTATTCTCAAAAAATATTGTCTCCTTACATTACAGTCAAGGCGCACGCTCCTTGAGGCCGAAACAAATTTGATTGCCCCGACTTGGTCAACCGTTTGTGTTACCTGGCTGGTTCTCGAACAATGCAGGGGTGGGAGGTGCGCACCAGGCAACTATTCGCTACTATCTCTTGCAAATCTAGTGCGCTAACCGCTACGCCGTCTAGTCGATACACACAATAAACTATTTTTTGCAATTGACATATTATTTGTAAGCAGATATACCTTTAGAACTAACATAATCAACATTTTGAAGAATCAACAGTAGCTTCTAGTGTTTCTACATATCCTGACTACAATAACGTTTGCTAATCAGTTTGTCTTAGTATAATTAGTAATCTGTAGAAAATGTAGTGGGTAGTATATTTGTTAAGCCATATGTTTAAGACAAGTTGTATATTTTTAGTATACTACTGTTTTATTTTCCCTATAATAATAAATAAATAAATACTTCTAGCCTTCTAGCCAGTTCCTATCCAGCTGCACTATCTTCTTGTTACCAGGTAAGCCTAGTCCTAGCAAGTTATATATCGTTTGTACTGGGTCGCCTTATTTTGATCGACTTTACCTACTTGGTTCTATCAGGCTACACTTTATTCTCCTTGTTACGTGTTTAAGTGTTTTATTTTTTTATTCAAAAGGCGTCTGGAATTTTGTGGAAAAGACCAGGAAGGGTGAGATTTTTACCGGTGATCACCATCAGCACGTAGGCCTCTCGGACCCTGACCTCGTAGACTTTGTGACCTATTAAAAGACCACCACTATTTGCTAAAATGGAGCGTGAAAGCGAGACGGCAGGACTGACGATTAAAAAAAATCAAAGACCAAAGTTATGATCATCGACCGAGCTGGAATAATCGCACGCACAGGAGAACTAGTGGATCTAGACTTCGTGAGTTAATTTGTGTACATGGGCTCCATGATCAGCGACAGAACACAAATGTCTCCAATAGCACAAAGAAGAGACTCGTGAGAACTCTACTATTTTCGATATTTCTTTACGGCGCCTAAACTTGGTCATTCTCACGGTGGATCGGAAAAAGATAGAGGCTTTTGAAATGTGGCGCTGGAGAAGAATGTTGCGCACGAATAAGTCCATTCTCAACCAGCTGAACATCAAAACCAGATTCTTCACAATCTGCTTCCAACGAGTCCTAAGTTACTTTGGTCACATCGCCCGGAGAAAGCCAAACAACCTGGAAAAGGTGGATGGAAAAAGACCTTTTAGCTTGTCTGGTCAGATCAGGGCCAGTACAGGACTCACGGTGACCACTGCCCTAAGAAGAGCCGAAGATGGGGTGGCTTCGAAGCAGCTCGTCGTTGACTCCTTTAAAACTTTTCAAGACGGGATCGACCCTCAGAAATGAAGACAACAAATAAGAAGAGAGAAAATACCACCTCGGAACCCGCTCTTTGCAACGCCTGTTAGGGCACATCTCTGGGGTAGGTACCAGCTAAAGGCTAGTCCTAAGCCCGGCCGGTTCCGTCTAGTTCCGGCGATAGGTACCTACTTACTCTTTCTTCTTTATTTGATTGCCCTTGCTATAATCTCCGGCACGTAAGTTGGCAAGAGTCGTTAGATGTGCAGAAGTCATTTTGTAGGTAGTGTAACGGATGTGACGTCGGCCTACGTGCAACCGACCAATACCCGCCGAGCCCGCCGAAGCTAAGCCGCCATATTGAAGCCTCCCCTCCACTCAAGCCATGTCAGCAACGAGGATTATGTTAATAGAAGCGATTGCCCATCATTTTATTTTTGTCTCTTTCGATTGTGAATACAAGATCTGAACAAAGCTCTGCCCGGTTTTTATTTATCCGTTTCACTCAGAAGTGGTATGAACAAAAATTAATCTTCGTTTAATAACACATCCATGCCACAACCGCAAGATCTCCTGACTCTGAAGAAAAATCGAAGAAGTTTGTGTTATTCACCAACGGAACGACACTACAAGCTTTACGGCGTGAGCTACACTCTGCCATCGACCCAACTGCACGCCGAGCAAGACTGCATCAAACCCTGTGCTGCGTGTGACTGCAAGGAGAGGTCCTAACAAGGGCCGAGAGCTGCCAGGAGCCGCAGCCAGTCTGCCAGGAGCCACAGCCAGTTTGCCAGGTACGTTGTCTTTCTCATTTCCATATCCGCAATATCGATAACTCTAATTCTATCCAGGCCATAGCCACTTGTTTTATTCGTCGCCATATTTTCAATAATAAAGATAAAACTAGTTTGCATAACCAGCATCCGTGTATGTTTGTGTATGACTATGTTTTTACGTAAACGAAACAAGAGTATAAGGATAGTAGCAGATGGCGTTCTGTAGTTTGTCTACCCTCATGGGAAAAAGGCATGACTTCATGTATGTGCTTATTTACTGTTCCCTGATCTGAGGTGCTTATAATTAACTCTTATTCTAGCCAGGCCATAGCCACTTAGTTTAGCAGTGGGAATAAATAGATTAACCAAATACAAATATTGTTTTGCTTCGGGTACACGCAACTGATCAACCCGTGTATAGACATGAGACATCCTTAGATGCTGGAATCTGAATCCAGTTAGGTTTATCCGGTGAACTAAGTAAAGTCTAGCAAAGTAAAGTCTAGCAAAGTAAAGTCTAGCAAAGTAAAGTCTAGCAAAGTAAAGTCTAGCAAAGTAAAGTCTAGCAAAGTAAAGTCTAGCAAAGTAGTCGAGTCGAGGCTAGTAAAGTAAAGTCGAGTCGAGCCTAGTAAAGTAAAGTCGAGTCGAGCCTAGTAAAGTAAAGTCGAGTCGAGGCTAGTAAAGTAAAGTCGAGTCGAGGCTAGTAAAGTAAAGTCGAGTCAAGCCTAGTATTACGCCTAGTAGAGCCAAGTATTACGCCTGGTAGGGCCTAGTATTACGCCTGGTAGGGCCTAGTATTACGCCTAGTAGGGCCTGGTGTTACGCCTAGTAGGGCCTAGTATTACGGCTAGTAGGACCTAGTATTACGCCTAGTAGGGCCTATTATTACGGCTAGTAGGACCTAGTATTACGCCTAGTAGGGCCTAGTATTAAGCCTAGTAAAGCCAGCCAAACCAGCCTAGCCAGGCAAGCCAGCCAAACCAGCCTAGCCAGGCAAGCCAGCCAAACCAGCCTAGCCAGGCAAGCCAGCCAAACCAGCCTAGCCAGGCAAGCCAGCCAAACCAGCCTAGCCAGGCAAGCAAGGCAAGCCAGCCAAGCCAGGCCATTAAGCGGCACTTTTCAATGTCAAATATTGAATATAAAAATAAAACTTCAGATAACGCAAGAGTGATAATGTGTACAAAAGGGTTGTTTTTATGACTACAATTAGTGCAGCTAGAGTCAATACAAACTGGATGACTATTATTCAGGTCATAATATAGTAACTAAAGTCAATGTCAAACCCATAGCCATAACATATTTATTATAGCCATAATTTATTTACATTGAATGTGGTACAATGGTTTGCAAGAATCTGTTAAGTCCATATTGAAAATGCATTATGTAAAGTAGTGGCATATTATATATACAGGATTAAATAGACATAAAAGGTTTACGTGGTTCCAAAAGCTCACGGGTGCTTAGACTGTAAACGCTAAGGCCATATAGAAGTAAAGCACCTATATCAGACAGTAACAATAGTAGTGACACTGAATACCTAATTGATTTATATGAAAGCTAATGAATGTGTTTTGCACCCATTGCGGGAGCAATGATTCCAGGATGGCCGAATGTAACGGATGTGACGTCGGCCTACGTGCAACCGACCAATACCCGCCGAGCCCGCCGAAGCTAAGCCGCCATATTGAAGCCTCCCTTCCACTCAAGCCATGTCAGCAACGAGGATTATGTTAATAGAAGCGATTGCCCATCATTTTATTTTTGTCTCTTTCGATTGTGAATACAAGATCTGAACAAAGCTCTGCCCGGTTTTTATTTATCCGTTTCAGTAGTGAAGCGGGGCGCGTCGAACGTTCCGAGCGCGTGATTGGTTGGTGAGATGACACAAGGATCCACTGACCAATCGCGTCGCGTCCACGTTCCATTCGCTCTACGTGGTGGTTGGTCGGTTCGCGCAATATGCGCGAATTGATAAATTCGCGCATATTGCGCGAACGAAAAAAAAGTTTAACGTAGTGGGGATACCCACTACGCCAAAACTTTGCCAACTTACTTGTCGGGGACTATAATATACACTCTAAATTTCTGGTTCTAAACGGGTAATAAGACAATAAATTGATTTTTCTGATTTTATTATTACAAAACTATGTTTTTCTTCGTCTTATCTTTATTGTCATTGAACACAACATAGAACAGATTTCAGCTTGTTCAAGATCTTTACAATAAACCTAGCTTAATGTAATAGGAATTACCTTATTAGTCACTTATATACCTACGTACATAACATTCGTATAAAACTTACAAACAATTGTAACAACTTATATTACGTAAACATTTATAAATTGACCTATCTAAACGTAAATTAAATCTACTTATAAATACGCTAATTATAATAAAAACTCATCTGGACGACTCTCGGAAATTGGGAAAAGAAGATCACTTTAAAATAAAATGGCCGCTTATAACGGCAAGACGTTTGAATTTACTCTACAATTTGTTGATATTCTGTGAACATTATGACAAAACAATCCTTGAGGAATGAGTTTATCAGTGAGGACCTAGAGTTTGTATGAGTGTAGAGTATGTTTGAAGTTCAGTTCGTAAAACGCACGTTTTCAGGGATTGTTGGCCTCGATCTCTGCGAACCTCTCGACCAGCTTGCTAACGAATTTGCGCAGGATGTCTTGGCGCATGCGTCCTACATCTAGAACCTCTTCGTGGTTGGCTTCGTCGTTGTTTTCATAGCACGTCACACATTCGTTTGTGATGAGGGATAGCGCGAATACGTTTAAGTCGCAGTGTCTTGCGGTGATCACCTAGAATAAAAAACCGTCATATTTACATTTTCCTTTTTTTTTTCATGATGGGTTAGGAAGGGGCCTATTATTTTATAGTGGTTTTTCTTATTGCTTTGTTCCTGTCTACGGGAATGATACTCTTGTTTTGTCCTGCGCGCCTGCATTCACTGTTTCCCAAAGATATTTACAGATTTTATGCCACCCAGTTAAACAACTACTTATTAGGTGATTAATGACTAAGTATAGCGATTCAGATTTAGTATGCTTGTCTGCTTACCTCGTGAACGGTTGACATGCCGACGGCGTCGACTCCGACCATCTTCAACATGTTCAGTTCTGCGACGGTCTCGAAGTTGGGTCCTCCGAGGCACGTGTATACGCCCTCTCGCACTATGTTGTCGATGTTCAATTCTTTCGCAATCTGTAAATATATATTTCGCTATAATTCATACCTATGAATTATGCATAACTGCGCGCGCTATTACCCGCGAATTTTCCCCCGTGGTCTTTACCACAGTGCGCGAACGTTTTTCTGGGATAAAAAAGTAACCAAGTCACTCTACGGCCTTATAGATTATTACTACAAAAAATCAAGTCGATCCGTTTCCCCGTTGTTGCACTATGAAAAAAAAAAACATACACATGTTCGCATTACATACCTATTTGTGACATCAAGAAGAAATAGTGATTTTAGTATTAACGTCTTATCGAGTTCTGCCTACTCAAGTACCTACTCATACACATATATAGTTACTTAATCTGTTCGCACGTTTTTAGTTTCGTGACTTTAGGGAAAACCTGCCAGCTGTATCGGCGCCATAAATCTATGGACGGCAGGCACCGCATGGATTTTTATAAACCTACTGTAGTTAGCCAGATAATCAGCTCCGTGATAAATAAATACGGGTATAGTCACATGTATCACAGTAGGTATCTGACTAATACTCGGATATAACCAATAAAAAATAATCAACAAACCCTATGTTTAGATTAAAACCATGTTTATCTTGTGAACACATATTGTTGTCAAGACGAATTTAGTAATTTTTTGTAATATTTAATCTCCAGTATGTAATCCTACACGATAATCATGACTAAGTATAAAGTAAAAGGTTTTATCCATAAACGTGTCGTTATATTAAAACTCACGTGCATTTTTTCTTCTTTGAATAAAAATGTCTCTTAAATGTTAATGATCTTCTCGGTAAATAAATAATGATCAAACCAGTATTCTACTTTAAGCACTAATTTATTTATTTATTTATATATGCTTTATTGTAGGTACACCAAGTTAAAACAAAGAAAAGGAAACTTAAAACTAAAATACATGCAACGGGCGGCCTTATCGCATACCGCGATCTCTGCCAGGCAACCTGGAATGGACAGTGATAGCCTGGACATGAAATGGGGTTGACATTGGTGTAACATATAACAATACGAATATTTACTTTAAACACAATAATATTATAATAGATACACAAATATATACATATGTTCTATAATAAATACATACATACTCAATAAATATATAGGCAATGAAAGTAAATGTTGACTAACGACAATCACAGTGACAGGTAATGTTCCTTTACGAGTATTTTAAATACAAGCAAAGACTGGGCGCGTTTTATTGGGTCGGGCAATGCATTCCACAGACGAGCAGCTTGGACAGTAAAAGCTTTATCCAAGAAAGTAGTGGAATGTACCAGTGCGTCCCAACAAGACAAGCAGGAAGGAGGAGCATACGCATACATCATTACGAAGCCCATTCCGTCGTGCGTCAAGTTGTAAATCGTACCCGCGACCCCTGATAACCTTAGCTCTAGTTATGTTAATGAAACCCGGGTATACACAATACGTTTCTAAAGGATGACAAAGGAACTGATCGGGTTCGAGTTATCTTAAATCTTCAGCTGCATCTGCCTTTTAAAAAGACACACATAACAGGTCATTAAGTCAGAGATTAGAACTCACGTGCGAGTAAATGTATAACGGTATTACGTAGGCATTTATGATATGTCTGACATTACCCCCCGTGACAATGTCATTAACGGTAGATAACGCTCAGATAATGACTTGATAGTTGATACCTAGAGCAATTTATGACTCTCACGGTGACGGTAGAACTTACCTCTCGGGCAACTTTTCTGTACTCGTAGTTGTAAGCTTTGCTCATGGGAGGGAAGCGAGGTCCGAACCTCTCGTCGTTGGGTCCGTGCAGGGGGTTGTTGCCGGCGAATCCCATCATGTTGATGTGGTCTCTCACAATCATGATGTCACCAATCTTGTACGAAGGGTTCAGGCCTCCCGCCGCGTTGGTAGCGATCATAGCTTTGATACCGATGAGCTTCATTACACGAACGGGTAGGCAACACTGGAATTTCGGAAAATAGTCTAATTAGTAAAGCGTTTTTCCTTGATTTGCCTGTCCTACTAAGCGTTATCGTTGATCTTTTAGAATTAAGTTTTCTATTTAGGTACGTTTTGATAGCACCATGATATCGCCAATAAACTGTCTCGTTTATTTTTGGTATTTTGGCGTTAATTTGCATTGCATTTTAAAGCTTTTGCGATTCTGAGGTATCCTACAATGTAGTTGTTGATTTATTGTTGTCCATTATTAATATTTCGTAGAGAATGATATGACAAACCATGTTGATAACGCGTGAACAGCTGCTCTGTTCAACAATGTAATTGATTACTTAAGTTGATTGTCCACTGCTTGTTGATTTTCATTAACAAATTCGTACGAAACGCAAAAATTACTATTGATGACCAATTCGACTTTAATCTTCAATGAGCATGTGTCACACGTGAACAATTCAATGAGTAATTAATTTTTCTGCAAAAGGATAAAAAGAGGTAAAAAGTGGTATTATTTAACCGCATGACAAGACATAAGGTAAGGTGTGCAAAATGGCACTATCCCTACCGTACTTTAGGTAAACGAAAATATTTGTTAAAAAGCTGGACTTTTGGTCACCTTTATTTCTTGGGGCCCGGGGAATAACACAGAGGTGAATAAGGAATGTTCTTTTTTCACATATTTGTTTATAAAGTTTCCTTAAAGGTCAGAACGATCGCGCTCTACTCGTAAAGGCAATAATCTTAATAGATGCTAAAGTGCATGAAAGATGCCAGTCGTATTTCTGCTCAGATTTATTTTATTTATCAGCTTCTGCGTTTTATTTTTATTCGTGACATATTAAACGGTCATGAAAAGAACAAGTGCGTCGGTAGCTGGTAGTATTTTATCTTAACGTGTCCGTTACTCTCCATTGTAATGCTCATAACAAGAGATAACCCCACTGCTGGGGGTCGAGAGCGCTTTGCATCAGCCTCATCCAGATACGGGTAAGTCAACGACGAGAATTTTCCGTAGATTACGAGAATGTTTGTATATAGATGCGTAGTTTGGTAGATAGGATATATCGTAAGACTTTAGGGAATGTTACATCACTGTTAGATATCGGCACTTTATCTAGTAGAGAAACAATATTTTATTGTTATTTATAGTAAGATCTGTGTGACATTGGCCAAAGTATTCTCACATAATGAATTGGAGGCACCAAATAATTATCCAGACTTTCAGCAAGCCCCAGCAAATCATACACTCCTATTTAATTCATATTGGCAACAGATAATCTAAAACTGCGTTCAAAAAACTGCATTTACCTTCCACAATGGGTATCCTTCATAGTAGTGGAAGCGTCCTTGCATGGCCACAACCGGGATGCCATTGATCTTTCCGAACACCAGCTGACCATGGTGACCCTCCACTGTACTTATAGGGAAGTTCGGGATGTCTTCATATGAGATAGATTGTGAATCTGTGATGGTCTCTGCTAAGGATCCTGTGAAAGATATGAACATTGTAATGGTGTTTTTAGCCTATATTTTTATTGAATTGCTAAATTGAGTGAAGAGTCAGCCTGCCTACTTATTTGCTTACAGAGCCATTTAAGTCATTTAATAAGAATTTTCAATGCTTTTAAACGACGAGCTAGCTGGTGAAAAGTGGTTTACCGCCGTTTTAGACACCTGCAACACAGCACCGCCAGAGAAAATTTGCAATGGCTCATATGTTTGACTAGATTTACAAATAAGTAGGAAGTTTGACTCAATTCTGTTGCAGGACGTAGCTATGCAAAGTGATGTTTTCAATAAACAACTGCCCGCATTAATGATAAAATGAAATTACCACCACCAAGCCATGTGAACGAAATCATGTTAACTCAATTGGTATTTTCTCTACATTTCTTTGTAAGGACAGTAAATCTACAAGGCCTCTATCGCCATATGCATAACTTCGTTAACTTAACTTCGTTCGGTCGGTCTCTTTGCATAACTTCGTAAATGAATAGTAGCGTGAATAATATATGTACCCTCTTTCCAATACGAACCCATCCCAGATCCGCAAATAATGCCGATGTGTGGTTTCACCGATATGCGAGACAGCAAGAAGTTCGCGATTTCCAGAAGTGTTTCGTAGGAATATCTGAAACAAGATGGAAATGGACGTCATCATCATGGAACTCCAGAAAGATAGCCGCAACTGCTGCATGCCATTCTTTTATGAGAATCTCTACGTAATCAAAAAGAAGAGACAGGCCAGTACCTGTAGCCAAATTGACAATCTACAATCGATAACGCTAGGAGAAAACGAATTAATGTATAGAAATGACACATCTGAACGTTAAGTCACGTGGTTAGACCATACAAATAGAAGGCGTTAACGATTGTAGAAAGAGATACGACACGTTTGTAACTTGGCTAGGGGGGCAGCAAGGCAAAGGTCGAGAGTTCGAGACGCTTTCAATAAGGGGAGTGCGCAGACATGGATATATATAGCATACATAATACCAACGTCATCACAATCCTACATGGTCAGATCAATAAAAACATCAATTATTGTTTATGACAAGCAAGCGTTGTTCCGTTGCATCGTGACTTGGCCTAATTTATATGAACTCGATGCGACTGCAATCGCCGGCTACTCTGATATGCCTAATAAAGTGATGCACTTGGCATAAATATGAAAACATATGAGATTTGTTTACAGTTGGATTCGGTATGTGATACAACTTATCATTATCTTCAGACTATGATTTCCTAAAGATGTAAGGGTTGCCAAAACTTCAAACCAATGAGATAATTAACAGTAAATTATATCACAGATAAGTATAGAAATTCTTGAGTCAACGGCATCTAATTAACAATAAATTTAACAGTGGTAGTGAGTGTAATGCATGCAGTGCTAGCTTTTGCTCCTGAATGTTGATCATTAAACCGTTGACTCAAGAATTTCTACACTTATCTATGATCTATCATTGACCACAATAGATCCCAATGGGTCGAATTCTCCGAGTTATTTCTCGGCCCCTCCACAAGATGATTTATCATTGTAATCATTTATTTGTTAAGTACCTGTGTAATGTTTACTGTGCCATTTTCTTAGAAAGGATATTGATTTGATAACACTTTGTAACCCTTTTTAACAAGATACTATTGTTAATCGCTTATCTACCTACTTTACCAAGTATCTCAAGTGTATGTAATTTCTTGTGTAAGTGTTATATACCTAAACAATCTTTTACTTCAAGCTCTTCATCTCATTAAAAAAATCTTATTTAAATCCAGTTAAATTTGCGTTGTCTTTTACTTTTTATCAGAACTGAAGACACTGTTTACTCGTGGCTTTATCTAGGCCTTTATCAGTCAAGATAATTTCGAGATAACTTAACACGCCCCCACAGTAAAAATACCTCTGATAACCGTTTTAAATTACGTTTATAAATACACACTACACTTAATGATCTAATATAGTTAATGATTACATCAGCAGGTTACAATTTAATCGATGGATTTTTCCGAGAGTGAAAAAAAATCCTGTCCTATCTCAAGATCGTCGGTGTTCTTGTGGCTTGTCATCACCGGTCGCTGCTACCTACTCTCCGCATGCTTGTCAATTGCATGTAATTTGCAATCTCCTTCTCTCCCGGCGTTCGTGTCGACGCCGAAATGATTGTAGTCATTATAGAGCAATTCCGGTAGAGGAAAAAAACTCGTTAATTATAATTCTTCCATGAATCTAATTTCCTACAGGTTTTGGCATTTTTGTTTGTTGTTGTATACTGTAAAGTATGAGCAAGTTCCTACAGCTGTTGAGTAGTATTGTTTTCACAATAATTACAATGAATCACCCAGTGTGCTGGTTTCCCTGTGGGGAAAATAAAGTGCTAGCTTTTTAGTTAGTTAAATGAGAACTGATAACAACTTATCATGCCTGTATTTAAGGGTTGGGCAGAAGTGCACCTAAAGTAAACTCACATTGCGTCGGTTATGTTTTTTTCGAATTCCCGAGTACCTAATAAGGAACTAAGTAGCAGTCAAACAATAGCAGATGATAATTTTACTCAAAATCAAACTATTTTCTAACTAGTTATGCTAAGAAAATGGCACGACCGTATATAATGATCGGTCTGCTGATTTAAATAGATCGAATAGCTTTTCAAGGTTGGAGAAGTTTCTGAACACTGCGATTGATTTTTAATAATGTTCCATTTACCATTTAACCCTTGTTAACTTCTATTGGGTCGTTAGTGTAGGAATAGATCTCTCTAGAAATTATCGATAAGTTCAGATGAATGGAAAACCGTTAGGTTCAAGTTTAGCGGGAAGACTGGGTGAAAGGCACATCATTATTTGATCAAAATTGATTGGTGAGTAACTAATTGCTTTGCAAATTGTTTAACAACTAGTTAGATATTAGATAAACATACCTAAGGTTAAACTAGAATATATCTACTCTGTAAAAGAAAAGTTCATAATTAAAGCCCGATGAAGTAACTTGTTATTAAACTCTAATAGAAGTGAATATTTGTAAACACGACAGTTTAGTAGAGCTGTTACATACCCTTTAGCCAAATTTCCATTTCCGTTTCCATTGGCACCATCCGTTTCGACTTCAGGCAGAACTTTCTTCGCTGGCACGAAAGCCTTGGAAACGTTTATGTCATTCGCGTTAATAGGAGCCATCACTGCACTTTTTTAATTGACTGTAATTATTAAAATTGTAAGCGTAGGTGTTTATTGTTCGATGTCCGAGCATGTAATGCGCCGGACGATTGCCCCGTTAGTTTTATATATTGAGTCTGTGGTCGCTTTGATACAGTTATCGTCGGACAAGTTCACTGGGTGTTTTAGTTTCAGCCAGTGATCAGTGGAAGGGTACGTCCTCGCTTATCGATAAAAAATAAGTTTAATCTATGTTTTTAATTATTTAAATGAAGATTTTGTTTTCGCGACTGGTTATGTAGGTATGTGTGATCGCACTGGGTGTCTGGGTTACATCATTTGAGTTTTACCTTATGAAAGTGTAACTCTTAATTGATTTGATTACTTCGTTTATGAATTTGTTTGTCAGCAAATGGGGCAGTTTCTGCGTCATGTGTGGGTTTGATTTCAGTGCAAAACAATTGAAGTATGGCCTGCGTATAATTTTTACCCGACTACGGTGAAGCGAAAATGTAGGGTTATGATTTTAGCAGTCTATGTATGTATGTTTGTATTTAAATATGTTCCTCCGTAGCGCCTAAACTATTCATCCGATTTTGATAATTAAGGTATCAATCGATTTGTTATTATGGCCAGTAACAAAGGCTAGTAAAAAAGACCGTAGTTGGGTTACAGTTTAATAAACTTTTTGCTTCTTGTGTGTTGTATTGTTCCGGGTCTAAGACTACGAGTTTTTGTGCAATTTAAAAAATCATAGCCCTAGAAATTCGCGATAAATTAGCCATGTCCTTGCCTACCTACATTGGTTATGTAATTGATTATTTATATATGCAGTAGACAGTGAAAATATGCAGGTTTTAGATATTCTTAGTTCAAAGATACCAACTTATTAAAATCCTTGTCTTATTCGTTGATTCCTATGTATTAGGGACACCCAAATATTCTGTCCATAATACCTATTCTTGCCACTTATTTCCTAGTTTCGGTCACCTAATGAATGAATTGAGAAATAATGAGCATCGTATAGAGATACAAATATTTATACAACATCAAGATTTCATAACTAAATGCATACCTTTGTAATGCACGGATAATATATATTGATTTTTAACCGAGGAAAAAAAAGGTGGAGGTTCTCAATTCGACATATGTATACTTTTTTTTATGTATGACCACGCATAACTTTTTATAGAGTTGTATTTCAAAAAATCTTTATTCATTTTTAATAGTCTACCTAAAAGGGACCACCCATTTAAATTTAAAAAATAATATCCACCCCTAAAGGTAGAAGAAAAAGGATTTATTGATAATTTGCCCACTGAATTTTTTGAACCGATTATGTTGAAAATTAAATTTTGTTCAGTTGAAAATTAAATTTTGTTTTGTTAACTTAAGTAAACAAAAGCGAAAAAACCCTTTTTAACAAAAAAAAAATAACCGACGAATTAACGAACTGAAAAGCAAAAAAAAAAAAACTTTTAGTCTAGCGTTTCGAGTTGACGGCGGTCCCTCCTTGAAATAAGTGCCTGCAAGCACGGTAATGATATCTACCGTGCTACAAGCGCGCGTCACGTAAACACGCGTTAGGGCTGCCCGCCTCTACCTACTTGAGTTTCTTTCTAGTTTTGTGATTGAAAATATCTCGGATTCTTTTCTCTAATCTGAGGTATATTATATTTTTTATTATACTTATTTTAAATCTTACTAGGTACAGTACCTACCATGTATTGCTCTCATAGGAAATCATTTCATAATGATATTTCGTCTAATTCAATAATAGGATAGCCTAGTCTTGAAACTACCTACTAGTTCCTTTTAACGCGAGCGTAGGTAGGTCACTCGTGTGTCACTTTATCACCCTATCCACTTATTTATTTATTAATCTAGGTATTTTACCCGGTGGAAAAATCGAAATACCTACATACTTATGAAAAAAACAAACAAATTACGTACTAGTACGTTAGGTATATATTTTTTTATAGTCTTGTCTTTCGGAGTTTACAGGTTATTTAAAAAATGTTATCTCTGGGTGCGTTATAGAAGAATTCAAGCAACCAAAAACAGCACAATATAGTAATTGCTCTCTGCCATATCTCGTCATGTATTGTATCAAGTACGTACTCTACTTATTTCAATGAAATATTCACAAATCGCACGATTACTGCTTACAAAACCATCACACCGTTCGTGACTGTTTGTGACTGTTGTGTATCGAGTGTTGGCTGAATTTGAGGCGCGTAGGTATGTCTCGCGGTCTTTTTTTATTGAAGAGGATTTTTAAAAGAACGTCGTTGAGTGTCGCAAGTACTATTGTTGAGCACGAGCTCCTGAGTTCGATCCTGAGGTCGAGCAAAGTGTTATTGTGTTTTTCCATCCAGATTTTCACGTTAGCAGTCCGGGGTCATGGACATGTGCCTGTTTGATGACAATAAGCCCCGCCCCTATTACATGGGAATTAAACATGACTGGTTAAATGAGGGTGTACTAGTTGCACCTCAACCCAACCCTTCGGGGAATACAGGCGTGATCTTGTGTTTTAAAGAACGTAGCATAACTTGATGCGACGAAATTGATTCCAGGTTTGAAATGGTTGTCCAAATCTATACTTAATACTTAATATATATATATTTATATATAATATATTATATATATATATATTATATATAATATTATAAAGAGGTAAAATTTGTAAGTTTGTGTGTAGGGGGTAATCTCTGGAACTAATGATCCAATTCTAAAAAAATTTCACTGGTAGAAAGCTACATTATTCCTGAGTGCTATAGGCTATATAACATCACGCTACGACCGATAGGAGCGGAGCATAAATGAAAAATGTTGCAAAAACGGGAAAGAATATTACTTTTTGAGGGCTTCCGTTGCGTGCGCTGCATAAACGGTTTCAGTTATGCAATCATGTATGTAGGGTAGATGTAGAGTAGGGTAGGGGAGGTAGGATAGGGTTGGGACAGCTAGTGTTAATATAATTATATAAAGAAATCTATCTTCATTACAAGCAATACAAGCATACATACGAAGGAAGGTATCTAATTTTATAATCTTCTAATACATAGGAATATAAAAATAAATGCGGAAAACTGGGCGTTGCGGCGCTAATAAAAATAGACCTATAGGTCTATTTTACATTATCCTTGGTAGAATTCCTTAGAGTTAAGCGGAGATGTAAATTGGCTAAAGTTACCGCCAGATAAAAAACAAAAAAGTCGTTAACACCTGTCTACCAATGTATTCCAATGTTTCAAATCGATACGAAAAAAATGTTATGCAGTGTCGCTAAAACGGTCAAAACACACGTATCGCGGTAAGAGGCGTCCTTGACCCTTTCACTTGGCATAGTTCCTAACCTTTTGGTCAAAACCATGTTCAGTCGTATTTATTTAGGTAGGTACTTACTAGTATAATAAAACTTATATACGAAATTATAACCTTTATATTTGACGATTGTAATGACTTAATATCTCATAATCGCGTGGGCCGATTAACATTATTTAAACATATAAAATGTTTCTACAAAAAATAATGTTTCCAAGTTACGTAATTATACTATTTGATACAAGTTGGATGAGTGATTTTATTTTTATTATTATCTGGTGGAGACTTTATCTATTTATAGGCTCTCTTGATCGTCTTCGTTTCCGGGGTGGGTAGATACCAACTCCTATCAGAAGCGTAACAACAACAATATTTACAAATAATATCTATTATGTTTCATTTTTCTATTTTCTATGTTTTGTTTAAGGCAGTAGATACTCGTATTAGAGAATTTAATGGGCATCAAAAATATAATGATTTTATTGAATAAAAATAGTAGAGCTTGGCCCCTTCTCTCTCTCCTCATCAAACTTAAAGCATGGAATAATTTAAGGATAAAATCTTTGTATATTTATAAATTATTCCTAAGTAATTTGACCTTTTAACAAAATGTCGTGTCATTTGAAAAATGCTAGAAAAACCTAATAAAAATATTACGATCAGACTTATCAATGCAAATCGGTTCTATAAATCGAAGATATTATCTATATATTCGCATACTTGTTTTTTAATACTAAAGTGGTAAGTGTTGTTTTTTACATAATAACCTACCAACGGAAATACTTGACTGATTAAAATCAACGAGTTTATTAGAAGAAAAAAAATAGTCGCGTCTTTTGTTAAGAAATTATTATTATTTATTTATTATGTAAATGACACTTTAACAGCTATAACGCCAATGCAATGATACTACTACAAGATATTAGGACTAACACAAATGCAATAAAATAAAAAATAAAAGAACAAAAGAAAACAAATCAATTATTTTTATTATCTTGTAATGAAGCGTATTAGAACTGTTATATATGAATTAAAACATATTATTTCTTGATAGCAGTATTATATTCAATGACATATGTCTAGTCAACAACGGTAACCAAGTAACACGTATTTAGTCTATGACACGCCTCCGCCGTTATTCCCAGGAATCAGAGGCGCCGGGAGGAGCTGGTCGAGGTGGCGCATCCATGTGCGTCCGCTGTCGATCTCTATCTCATAGTGGAGGTTTCCCAGTCGGCGGGTCACTGTACCAAACTCCCACTTCCTTCCTGATACAGAGTAATTGCGAGCTTGCACTCTGCTTCCGACTGCAAACTCTCTCATCCCTTCTCTTCTGCCCCTATGTAGTGCCTTTGGTGGAGCTCTAATCTTGGCTACCAATCTCGTTCTTACCTCTCTTCCGAACATGAGCATATAGGGCGAGTCGCCTGAGATGACTGGCGTAGCCCGGAGGAGACTTCTAACTATACGAACCTTGTGCAGTATCCCACCACTCTCCCAGATGTTATATATGAATTAAAACATATTATTTCTTGATAGCAGTATTATATTCAATGACATATCTCTAGTCAACAACGGTAACCAAGTAACACGTATTTAGTCTATGACACGCCTCCGCCGTTATTCCCAGGAATCAGAGATTTCGCTCTTTACGAAGTTGATTTCTGCGATGCTGTCGGTACTGATGCTGCTTGCAGAGTCGCCTGAGATGACTGGCGTAGCCCGGAGGAGACTTCTAACTATACGAACCTTGTGCAGTATCCCACCACTCTCGTAAACAGTTTTGTTGTCATTTTGACAAGCCTCCTTGTAGATTAAACTGATATCTATTCTAATAATGATAAATAGAGATAGCTGCACGGTGTACCTACCGACCTCACACGACAGTAGTCTTGCTTGATACACTAGAGTCGATCAAAAAGCCGGCCAAGAGGCTCAAAGGCACTGGGTCAAGTCAAAGCTCCAGAGCAGAGAAAAATACAACCGACTTCCAAACAAAAACACTACAAAGTGAAAAGTTTGTAGTGTTTTTATTTGGAAGTCGGTTGTAATTATTGTAAAAAAGTTTTTATTTTTCACTTATTAGTGTTACATAATGAACAAGTTCTATAGTAAGGTGTCTATAATGCCCACAGTGATGTCAGAATAGATTGCCCGCAGGCTTATTACGTATCTTTTGCAAGAGCAAAACGATAGCGATTTTTGCGCAATAATTGCTCTTCAATACAAAAGTTTTAGAATTGTTGGCGGTATTTTTTAAATAAGTGCATTTGACAAGCAGCGAGCGATTAGCAAACGATTGTGTAGGACCTACCATACCTATACTGCAGGTAATTCCGACTTTTATGACATAAAGCGTTTGATCGCTATCGTTTTGCTCTTGCAAGAGATACGTAATAAGCCTACCGAATAACATGTAACTTGAACATAACTGGTGGAGTGAGAGTGTACCAGGGTGAACTGTACAACGTACTCGTTTAGGGCGTACTAGCGTATGAAATTTTGTAAACAATAAACAGACATTGACAATAAGCGATTGCAGCAATACCGAGAGATTTGCCGTCATTTATTGAAGAGTTCTGTTATATATCGCCGAAGTTTTTCACTAGATCTTTACCATATTTAAATAGGACTATTTCGTAATAAACTTCTAACAAAAATGAATTAAAAAAACACCGACTACCGAAATTGAAGTTTTTTTCTTCAAACATAGCTAAGAGCGATATCAAAATCGGTTCATCAATTTAGGAGCTATGATGCCACAGACAGATACACAAATACACAAACACACAGGTACACGTCAAACTTATAATAACACCCCTCTTTTTTCCGGCGTCGGGGTTTAAAAACACTTAAGAAAAACCAGTGGCGATGGCGCCCTCTTATCAGTCGTCCATTACATTAACGTCAGAAAAGAAACTTCTAGATACATAAATAAATATTGTTTACGATAATTATAGCACTCCTTACACGCATTTATTTGTTCCGTAAAAACGAAAACAAACTTGTTTATTACAATAATTTTATCTAGATATCAATTTGTGTCAGTGAATTCGGCGTACTAAGCATTTTTTAATAATCTTATTTTTATACTCCTGGGGGTTACCATAAGCTCTTAGAGTAAGGTTACTTTGAGTGAGAGTAGTAAGAGATAGATGTATATGACTTGTATATATCTGTCCCTTACGTACACTCAAAATAACCTTACTCTAAGAGCTTATGGTCACCCCCCTGATGGTGTAGAGCTTGACTGACGCAATCAATAGTTATTTGTGTTACAAGGGGACAAAGTTATTTTGAATTCAGAGCTAAGCGAAGGATTCTATAGTAGAATCACGAGCGTAGCGAGGGATTCTAACTTAGAATCCTGAGCTTAGCGAGGAATTCAATATACGCCGCCCGAGAACATAAATGTTTTGTCCCCGAGTGATACACACTATTTTTCCTCACTAGGTAGGTACCATTTTTTTGCGTTATGGACACCGACTTCCAAAAATAAATTTATTTTTCACTTTGTAGTTTTTAACCGACTTTCGAAAAAGGAGGAGGTTCTATGTTCGACTTCTTGTATGTTTTTTTTTTATGTATGTTCACCGATATCTCCGTCAATTGGGGGCCGATTATAAAATACTTTTTTTGTTTAAAAGAGTATGTTCCGAAATTGGTCCCATTTTAATTTGGTGAAGATCTGATGAAGAACCTCGAAGATATACAACAGAACTCTTCAATAAATAACGGCAAATCTCTCGGGACTGCTGCAATCGCATGTCTGTTTATTTTTTATACCATTTCATAACATAACATCACGCCAGTATGCTCTTAAGGGGTAAGCAGATCTCTCATTTGATCGGTTTTGTTCAAGTTTCATGATATTCGGGTAATCTATTCTGGCGTTATAGGAAATTTACTAAACAACTTGCCTATTAGGTAGGTACAACTAAAAAGTGAAAATAAAATAAACTTTTTTACAAAAAAATACTACCGACTTCCAAATAAGAAAACTATAAAGTAATATAATTAATCTTTATTGGAACAATAAAACACATATACAATTATTTGTGTACGGAAATAGCTGCATTAGTGGAACTGTGTCGCAGCCATTAACGCCCACCTCCAGAAGGGAGACGCAACGCTCCAAAATAAATTAAAATCAAAATGCAATTAATAAAAAAACAAGTCAAAAAAATAAATAAAATAAAATAATAATAATAATGAGAAAACAGATCAATTAATCAAAATACTAGTCAAAATCTAAAATTACAATGATTAATTAATTATTAAGAAATAAATTAATATTCAATTACCTATAAAATAATAAAGTCAAAATTTCTAAAATTAAATGAATTGTTCAAAATTAAAACTAAAACAAAATTTCAAATAAACATTCAATCATTAAAAATTCTAATCTAACGCTGCACAAAAAAAAAAACGAGCAGAATAAAAATGAGAATCAATAAATAAAAAATAAAACGAAACACAAAATTTGAGAACCTTAAACAATAATAAAAAATCACTTATTCAAAATTTAACAATATTCAAAAAAATAAATCGTTCATTCAATTAATCAATATAAGATAGACGTGTATGCGTGGGTGTGTAAAGAGTTTGTGAATGTGAATGAGAATGTGTGAATGTGAGTGAGAATGTGTGAGTGTGAGTGAGAATGTGTGAATAAGGAGTCAGTAATGTATGTATGTGAGTGAGAGTGAGTAGACGAAATATCAATTTGCTGGTGGGAGAGCGGGCCCTACGACAAAACCCTAAGAAGATTTTCAGTTTCCTCGTATGTGCGACTTTGTAGGTAAGTAAAGATCTGAGTTTTACATTCACGTAGCGGAAGAGGGTAAATATTTATTTCCTTATTTATTTTATTATAGAGCATTGAGCTTAGATGTAGAAAATGGCGGCTTGCTAGTACAGTTCTCCGCGGCAATGATTTGCAGACTCTATCAGATCTACGTTTATTTTTGGTAAGTTTGACATCAAAAGACAATTGCACATGTTTCTTAAGGATAACTTGCCTTACAAAAAGTTGTCGGACCGTGAGCACATTGGAGAGTTTGTACCGTTCGGAAGTGGGATAGCGGATAGGTTTGGATAGCATTACCTTTAAAACGGATCTTTGAGCTCTTTCTAGGCGTAGTATTGTAGTTTTTGCCACTCCACCCCAAGCCGGGATACAGTAACCCAGAATAGACTGCACGAGAGCAAAGTAAACTGATTTTAGAGTTTCTCGGTTTGCTATACATCTCAAATATCTAAAAACATACAATATCTTTCTGACTCTACCAACTGTAGCCGCAATTTGCTCGTGCCAGCTTAGGACTTCGTCAATTACTATGCCAAGATACTTAAAGCTTCGCGTCCGTGCAATACTACTACAGTCACAGCCTCGTTCTTGGCCAGGATCACAAATGTGAGCCCGAATTGAAAAAGATGCTGGGGGCAGCGAAGGTATCCTTGAACCAAATGCAACAAACTTAGTTTTCTCAACATTTAGGGTTAAAAGATTACTTATTAACCAGTTCATGACCCGTCTGAGGGCCGTCTCAGCATTAGCACCCGCCTCCAACCAGTCCTTACCCTCGATGAGCAGAGCCGTATCATCAGCGTATGTTATTATTTCGCATTTAGGGAGGGATAGTCTTCAAAGGTCATTTATATAAGCAAGAAAGAGAGTTGGTCCAAGGACACTGCCCTGTGGAACTCCGAAATTAAGGCTCTCATCCTTACTAATATGGCCACCAATAATGACACACTGTGAGCGATCACTGAGGTAACTCTTAAAAATGTCCAAAGCAACACCTCTCACCCCAACCGCCTCCAGCTTGGTTAACAGATTAGGAATCGAAACCGTATCGAATGCCTTGGATAGGTCCAGGAAGATCCCAATTGTTTAATCTTTTTGTCTATATTATGAACAGTAGAGTCCAGAAGATCCATGATGGCGTCCTCAGTAGACCTTCCAGGCCTAAAACCGTATTGGTTGTTGGCAAAGATCTCATTTTTGTCAAGAAATCGAATCAATCTTTTATTTAAGACCTTTTCGAATATCTTTGATATAGAACTTAACACCGATATGGGCCTATAATTATCCATATTGTCTTTAGCTCCTTTTTTATGTATGGGATGGACAATAGCTTTCTTAAAAACTCTAGGAAATATGCCACTACTCAAACAAAGATTACAGACTCGGGTTATGACCGGTATTAGGACACACTTGGCAGCTTTGAGAATGCTAGTCGGGATGCCATCCCATCCCACTGCACAGTTGCTTCGAAGATTGTTGATGATGGACTCTATTTCACTGTCATCAACACTGTACAGTACCATGGAATTGGACGGACCCTCTTTACCGGATTCGGTGGCACCCCGGGGGTTGTTATTTTGTCCTGAATACTCAATCAATTTGGAAGCCAACCTTTTGCCTACACCAGCAAAATGTTTATATAGCAATAAAATTGGTACCTACTAAAGACACCGACTTCCAAAAATAAAGTTATTTTTCACTTTGTAGTTATCTTATTTGGAAGTCGGTAGTATTTTTTTTGCAAAAAAGTTTTTTTATTTTTCACTTTTTAGTTGTACATACCTAATAGGCAAGTAGTTAAGTAAGGTATCTATAAAGCCAGAATAGATTACCCGAATATCATGAAACTGAACATAACCGGTGAAATGAGAGTGTATCAAGGGGAACTGTACACATCTGCGTACCCCTTTAGAGCGTACTGGCGTGATGTTATGTTATGAAATGGTAAAAACAATATACAGACATGCGATTGCAGCAATCCCGAGAGATTTACCGTTATTTATTGAAGAGTTCTGTTGTATATCTCCAAAGCTCTTCATCAGATCTTCACCAAATTAAAATGGGACCAATTTCGGCACATAAAACAAAAAAAGAATTTTCAAAATCGGTCCACAATTGAAGGAGTTATCGGTGAAAATACACAAAAAAAATACATGAAGTCGAACATAGAACCTCCTCCTTTTTGGTAAGTCGGTTAAAAAGGGGGTTTGGGTTGTAAAGATAAGATGTAGTATTCATGAAGCCGAATTTTGGTAGGTGGTAGTATAATGATAGTAAATGTTAGTTAAGAAAGGAATTTTATAAATTCTAATTTTAAGGGGGTAAATGGGGAAAGCTGAACTTTGTTTTAAATTTTTTATTGTGGCTTCCGATTTCGGTTGAATTTTTGATAACAATTGATTGAGATCTGCATATTTATTTAGATTATGAGCTTCGTATTACACAATAAGGACAAAATATAATAGGTGCCAATATATTAACAGGTATGATAAAAGGGGAAAGCGTATTCATACGTTGAATCTCAATAATCGCCACTTACCTATCATTTTCAATTCAAAAGAATCCAGTTTCTAATCAAACTTAGTTTTGCTATTACTATTAACAAAGCTCAAAGGTAGCAGGGGTGCATTTGTAAAAGCATTTTTTTTTGTGTATTTTCACCGATAACTCCTTCAATTGACGGCATACCAGCTATAGTTCTTAGAACCTGTGCGCTTGAACTGTCTCCGATCTTGACACGCCTATTCCGCCTTTCATAGGAGACTGGAAAAGTGCCAAATGCTTGGAAGCAAGCCAACGTCCAGCCCGTGCCCAAGAAGGGCAGTCGAGCTGACCCGGCCAACTACAGACCCATCTCTGTAACGTCCATACTCTGTAAGAGTATGGAGCGTGTACTTAACACTAAGCTCCTGGCATACCTAGAAACTAACGATATCCTTAGCGACAGCCAATACGGCTTCCGCTGAAATCGGTCTTCTGGGGATCTTCTAGCGTATGCCATTCACATATGGAGTGAGACCATCGAGAGGCACTGGGAAGCGCTTGCCGTCTCCCTTGACATCTCGAAGGCTTTCGATAGGGTCTGGCACGAAAGCCTTATCGGTAAGCTTCCTTCATTCGGTCTGCCCGGTGGTCTGTGTGATTGGATTGCAGACTTCCTGAGAGATCGGTCCATTCGAGTGGTTATCGATGGCTGCTCTTCGGACCAATTGGATATTAATGCCGGGGTCCCTCAGGGATCTGCTAAAACCCGGCACCTTTGGGTATGCAGACGACAGCACTGTTGCTGAGAGATACTTGTCCAATGCACGGGCCACCGGGCCGCAGATCCGGTCTCTTCGTGAGGCCATGGTGTAGCGTTTGAACCTGTCCTTGCAGGCATTCTCCGAATGGGGCGATGCCAATCTGGTCAAGTTTAATGCTGCTATAACCCAGGCGTGTCTTTTTTCCGCTAAAAGGAGCCGCCAATTTCAGCCGGCTCCAACTTTCCGTGATGTAACCGTGCCAATAACGGACCATCTTGAGCTTCTTGACGTTACGTTGACATCGACTCTCAATTTTGGGTCATACATTGAGGCAAAGGTTCAGCTGGCTGCCAAAAAGTTGGGGATCCTTGCGAAGGTGAGAAGGTACTTCACGCCGGAACAGCTGCTCAACTTGTATCAAGCGCAAGTTCGACCGTGCATGGAGTAGGTACTGTTCTCATCTCTGGGATGGTTCTGCCAAATACCAGCTCGATTTTTTCCTCAGTTTGTCGGTATTTTTTTCTCAGTTTGTCGGTTTTTTATCGATTACATTTCGGGGAGTGTGCGATGGAATTGCATGACTTGATTCCGCCCCGCCCGTTCCATCATCGGACTACCAGACGTACGGCGATGCGTCATCGGCACATGGTGGACATCCCACCCATACGCACAAAACGTTTTGGGGACACTTTTATTATGCGTACAGCTAAGGAGTGGAATTCCCTGCCGGAGTCTGTGTTTCCCGATAGCTACAATCTAGGGGTCTTTAAGTCAAGAGTGAATGGTTTTTTTCTAGGCAAGCGTGCTTCACCGTCGACCACATCATCGCTTACCATCAGGTGAGATAGTGGTCAAGCGCAAGTCTATAGAAAAAAAAAAAAAAACCCATGCTTTACCCACGGCCAGCTACATGTTGTTGATATTCGCATATATCCAAAGCCCAGAATACACAGAATTCACATTCGTTAATTTTATTTGATGCTAAACATATACATGTATTAGCATCAAATGAAATGACATACAACATAGTATATAGAAGCATCATAAAATATTGTACCCATGATTGACGGAATAATTAAGGAATGTAAATTAACATACAATTTATGATAGAGTGGTATCTTCAATTTGCAGCAAAGCAGAACCTATGAATCTGTAGTTTATTTGTTTCCTTTTGTACCTATTTAACCTATACCTACCTGTATTGACCAACGTCTTCAATTAAATAAGTTAATCGTTTTTACGTTAATGCTATCTGTAACTATACAGACTGAGTTTTCCAAGTGTGCATGGGTGGTTGTCCAAATCATCAATATGAAGAATAGCACAAAACAATCAAAGGAGTCAAGGGGTCGATTTTTATTAAAACTAAAACTGCACCATTGGGTATTTCTCAACCTGTATGTCGAAAACCATGATTGATAGACAAAATCCATATCAACGCGGACGAAGCTGCGGATAACAGCTAGTTACTTTATATTTGTATTTTCTATTAGACAGTCCTTTACATTAAAATAGTCTTGGAAAAATTAACAATCACGCTTTATTGAACATAGGTTTAATAATATAGGATTCTCGTTTTCCCGATATTCGTTTTTCGATTTTTTTGGCATCAGGTACAATTTTTTTCCCCTTTAATTTGGAATTCGACCATAATAAATTCATCTTCCTTTCCAACTTTGAACTGCAGGTAAATTGTTGGTATCCACCGTCTCATAATCATTTTCTACATCATCAAATATGGGCATTCCTTTCGAACTTCACCTTCACGGGTCACAATGGATCAGCAGTCCACTGTTACCCAATACGAAATGATTCAGTGTGCCCCTTTGACCGTTATAGAAAAAGAAAAAAATCTATCTATCTCAAGGGCAAAACAACATAGTTTATAACAGATTATATCCTAACAAGCTTACGACAAAACTAAAACTTCTAAATTTCTTATTCACTTAGGAATAAAACAAATTTTAAAACCTCGTAAAAAATAGTTTCGTTACCTGTCTACAGAACGGAGTGTGACATCGCATCTTGCCGCTTCTATACCGCGCCGGTGACTAGTGCGTAGGAGAGGGGGTATGTGCGAGCGGCAAGAACACGTTTGTTTGGTGAGTGTAACACAAACTGAGTTATAGTGAATGATCCACTGTGACCCACTACCACTACCCTGCGATTCACTGTGACCCAGTCTCCCCTACCACGGGAATGTACTATCGTATCGGTATCAAAGAAGGATATCTTTTCTCTAGTCCTAATCTCTTTAGGGAATATATGTTTTGTGGTGCTAATTCAGGCTGAGGCGTACTCATGTTATAAATTCAAATCAACCAAATCCGTTCAGCTGTTGAGGAGTAATTGTTTAACAAATAGCCAAACGTACAAACGAAAGGAGGTTAGAATAGATAGAAGTCTCTAGTGAATTTGAAATTTCAGTTCAATTTGCAAGCAAACACTGGTACTTAGCTGAATCCGGTAAGACTGGAAGCCGACCCCAATATAGTTGGGAAAAGGCTAGGCAGATGATGATGAGTTCAATTTGCAAGTGCCCTGAGCATACTACCGCAGTCAGCAGTATATGGGATGTGTCAAAGAGAAAAGAGAGCAAACATTTCATACGATAGCTGCGCTTGATAATAATTTTACAATGCATGTCCTCGAAAAGAGCGTTTTCCAAGCATCCAAACTGTGCGGAAAGTGTCACTTTTTTTAACTAGTGCTTTTTACTTTCCTGAACTTTTTAATTTTTAACTCCAACGTCAGCCCGCCGCATAGAGTTTTTATTATTTGAGAAAAGTTTAAAACATTTGTTTAGTACAGATTATCATTCATATAAAAGGTAAAACAAAACTAATACTTCATTTAAGACGTTTTTATTACTCTAGATTTTGATCAATAAATTAATTTTAAATATTCATTAAATATGTTGGGCAGAATGAATATTTTGCTCGTGCCTTTTTGCGTTACGACGTGACAACTATTTGCACATGCGCAGTAAAAGTCAATCTGTGGATATGCTGAGCGCCCTTGAATAAGCCCGCCATTTTATTAATTTCTTGCTTGGTTCAGATATATTTTTTTATTTCCTCGCACAATGCATAGTAAAATGTTGTATGATACACGTGCGTAAGATGATTTCCGACTCGTGTCGATTTATCCACTCACTCGCTTCGCTCGCTCGTGAATAAAATACCACTCATCGGAAATCACCTACCTCCCGCACTTGTAGCATAAATAACTAAAATAACACTGAATGAAATGCGTGGGGTGGTCGTGATTATGCTAATTGCTAAATGCCGTCGTGATTTACGATTGGATTTCAACTCGATAACTTAAAAATTCAATACGAGTAGGTACATAACTACAATAGTCACGAGATGCAATTTAATTCTTCAATACTTATTCTGTACTAGCTGTGCCCGCGGATACGCTCCCGTCATCTGCCTGCCAACCCTACCATACTTACCAGCCTGCCTGCCTACTCCACATACTCATAAATATACATACTACATACCAATTTTTTTTTTCTAGGGTCATTCTTTCGCGTAAAATCTTAACACCGCGATTCAGAAAATGACTTTAAATGCACAACGCCATCTATCGAATAGCGAGTTCAACTGTCCGAGTAACTGAATTGCGTGAGCTGTGATAATTTTACTTCTTGAACACTTTAAATTCATCTAACTTTTGATAGAGTGAACCGATTGCGATGAAACAAAAACTAAGTAATTCTTCAAGATACGCACAATTTTTGTGTATAAAAGTTATCTACATTGGTTTCGTACATTTCATGTGATGCGTGCACAAATAAACAGACAAAAATGCCAAAAATGCTAGAAATGGGTTCTGTTGGTTATCCTTTAACACCCTGGCTATTTTTTTGGAATTTTTTTCGATGTACAAAAAGTATTTTTCTACAGATTTATATGTATTGATGATTATTATTAATAACGTAGGTAATAACATCGTACAGCTACCTAAATCTATACTTATTACTTATACTTATTTACTTATAATAATATTATAAAGAGGAAAGATTTTTTTGTTTGTTTGTTTGTACCGAAAAGGCTACTACCGGACCGATTTAAAAAAATCTTTCACTAATAGAAAGCTTCATTATTCCTGAGTAACATAGGCTATTTTAAATCCCGATAACGAGTCCTGTGGGGTGGTCCACGGGAGCGAAGCCGCGGGAACAAGCTAGTAAACAATATTTGCAAAGGAAATTATTTTTTATTAATTTTGTCTGAAAATATGTTTCTCTACATTTTTCCTCAACGCATTAAACATTACAAAAGCATGTTTGTATGTAAGATTGTCTTTACTTAGGACACGAACTTCCCACGTGAATAAAGATGAGGAAATTTAAATATAACATATTCAAATTCAAATATTACAGATTTGATCTTTTGAAAGGCCCATTGTGCATACAATAAGTAGGGATGTATTCAGGGCATGACTTCAGTTGTTTCTCTGCAGGCAGGCACGATGTGGGCCCTCATTGCGTTCTCAGTATTTCTTTTATTCTATTTGTTAAAGAACAAGTTTAGGAGACCACGTCTCTATCCTCCAGGTTAGAGTTGGCTTCGATATTAATTGAAAAGAAAGAAACAAAAAAATAATAATTTGCGTCACGCATACCATAAAATTGAAAAAGATATTAAAAACTTTGTAAATTTCTAGGACCAACTCCATTACCGCTTTTGGGGAACTTGTTATCCGTTGCTAAGGAGTTGAGATCTGGTATTCCTCACCATACATTATGGCGGTCCTGGGCTCGAGTGTACGGAGACATATTTGGCGTAAGTTTGGGACTCATCAACGTTGTGATCGTTTCCGGGAAGGACTTGATTAAGGAAGTGTCGACTCGTGAAGTTTTCGACGGGAGACCTGATGGATTTTTCTTACTGATGAGATCTTTTGGCAAAAAGCTTGGTAAGCGTTTTAGTTATTCCATATTTATTTATTTTTTCCAACATATTTCACAATGTTATAGAATAACGAATGACGCACAACCACTCTCCAAATTAGATTGATATCTTAAAAAATGTCATCAAGATTTCATCTACATGTTAATAACGCTCGTATTGATTACCATCTGCCAAGCAATATATTTCGCAGTAATTAACTTTAACAATTATTTACATAATCAATATTTGGAATCTGTAGCGCTAATTCCTTATTAAAAAGGACTCCTAACTTTATTTTGTGATGCGTTTTTTTTAGGAATAGTCTCCAATGACGGAGTCTCTTGGACCAAGACAAGACGCATCGCACTGAAATACCTGAAGAGCTTTGGTTACAACACCCGGGTCATGGAGAACTACATAAGCGAGGAGTGCAATGCTCTAGTCAAACTTCGACTGGGTGACACCGGGCAGCCGATACTAGTCAATAGCATGTTTAATATCACTATCGTCAATATACTATGGAGGCTCGTCGCGGGGAAAAGGTCACGATTTTATTAGCTTTATTTTTATAAAACGGGTATTTATTATTGAAAAGTTGAAAGAAAAAGAAGAAAAGTTGAAAGGAAACCGTTTGTCCTTGTATGGTCATGTGATGAGGAGGGATGAAACGCATGTTATTAAAAGAGTTATGAATATTAATATGTATGGATGGACTGCGTGAGGAGTGATATGAAAGAAAAAGGAGTCAGTGATAGCGTTGTGGGGGACAGGACGGTATGGAAAAAGAAAACGTATTGCGCCGACCCCAAGTAACATGGGACAAGGGCAGGAAGATGATGATGGGTATTTATTATTGGATTCTGCACAAACTAGTTCGTAGTCAATAAGAGGTATTTGGAGAACGAAGACCATGTCTAAATTAGCGGTGTATTTACTAACCATTACCACCCACTCTCTGGGAAATCATCTCCTCGAGTTTCTCTTGCAGATCATGGTAAACTATACGGAGCGCCCGCCGAAACATATAATATTTCTTCCGTAGAGTCATCAGAAATAGAATTATAGTGACAGAAATACCTCCACAATCATGTATATACAGCAACCATATTACAATATTTACAGCAAACACAACAAGTTGATACTATTATAAAAAGTTGCTAATATATTAATTTATGAATTCCAGATACGATTTAGAAGACAAAAAGCTCAAATTATTATGTGATTTAGTAGAAAGGCTGTTTCGATGTGTGGACATGAGTGGAGGCATCCTAAACTATATGCCTTTCATAAGGCATGTGCTGCCAGGATATTCAGGGTACACCGAACTGAGCACCATCCACAAGACACTCCACGAGTTCCTGAGGGTGAGTTGATACAAAATATGTAAAAATTACAAGACGGGCGAGGTCAAGTTCACAATAACAACGTACGTAAATAAGATAAGTTGTCATTTAGTTCAGGGACGGGTGCTTTGCGTAAGAAGCCCTGGATAGTGTTGTCAGGTTAAATTTTTGTTTTGTTCCAATGATGTCAAAGTATATTTTAATGGGAATGGGCAATGGAGAGGGCTATGACCGAGCATAGCCAGATCTATCAGATCAGATAATCGCATCAGAAATGAGGATATCCGCAGAAGAGCCAAAGTTACCGACATAGCCCGAAGAATTGCGAAGAGGGCAGGGCACATTGCTCGCAGAATGGATGGCCGATGAAGCCAAAAAGTTCTGAAGTGGCGACCGCGTACCGGAAAGCAATGCGTTGGAAGGCTCCCACTAGGTGGACCGATGACCTGGTTAAGGTTGCGGGAATCCGCTGGATGCGAGACGCACGGGATCCGTCAATGTGGCAGCGCCTGGGGAGGCCTATGTCCAGCAGTGGACGTATTTCAGCTGAAATGTTGATCTAATGATGACGTTTTAATTAATAGTCTAGTTAACTAGGCCTTTGATTTACAATTGCCCCGTTCGTCGCAACCGACGGACCCTTAGTTTAGGAGAATTCCAACGAATTCTCCTAAACTAAGGGCCTGATCACAGAGCTTTGTTGCTTTGAAAGTATGTATGTACCTAGTTTTCTAATTCTTGCTTGTTTGTACACTACAGTAAGATATGAATATTGATTACCCCCCCCCCCCCCCCATTGTTCATGTGCAAAATAAACTTTAACAAAAAGAGAATGTTAAAATTGAAAGAATAAATTCATTGTTGTTTTTATTTATATAATGATACTTTATCCGAGGTCGAGCACACTAAAAGCTTCCTACAATTAGAACCAGTATTTATAATCTAATACAATTCTGTCGAATGCGTTATCAACAGGAAACAATAGAGCAACATCAAAAAACCATCGACGTCAACAACCCGAGGGACGTCATCGATGCCTTTCTCATTGAAAAAATGGAATGCAAAGATCAATCCTGTACGTATTTAGTTAAAGTCGTCACAATATAAGAAGTCCGATGTCATTTTACATTTCTCTTCTCTTTTTAAAAAAAAACGTTGCCCCACACTAGGAATTTCTTCCTGTATCGTAACTTCTTCGATAACTTTGTATGAAACTCTACGAATAATCAAATTCATAATCCTTATTAATAGTAATTAACACACAACATAGTAATGTACTAATACACTATAAAAACGAATATAATTCGTAAGCATCAAGTTAAACTTATATAACGTAATTTTATAGCTGTCAAATCGGACTTCTTAAATTGTGTCGACTATAGCTACCATCCTCATGATTTTATAAATGTGAAGGTCTGTATAGTTGAATATTTTGTTAACAATAACGCCTTAATAGCTAAACAGATTTGAATGAAACTTGGAACACGGGTAGGCTTCAATTAGGACATAGAATACTTTATATCCTTGCGTACCCGTGAGATTAATTCCGACTTTCGTGCAAGCCAAACCGCTAGAAAAACATGTTTATAAATAAAGACCAATTATATCTTCCAATAGATAATAATTTTATTCTGCTTGACGTCAAAAACTGGCCGAATAACAAACATCATGTTTTATCTTCATGTTGGGCTACTCAAATGTCAACTTGACATCAATTACCTACTTTAAATTAACGCGAAAATTTGTTTTATACTTAGTAGTTAATTAACTTAATCGTGTGAATGGTTTTTTTGTGATTTTATCGGCCCACCGTTCATACAGAACAAGAATTATTGAACTTATCTTTATAATTATAATAATTATGGTTATAAAAGAGTCTGCATTAAATCTACTATCAATCTTGCTAGTTGTCGGGTATGTTGACGGGTCTCATTTGTGTTTAATTTCACTAGGTATCTCATTATTAATATACTTACAATATTGCGTTATTTTTAATAAGAACGTGAATAGCTTATAAAGAAACCTATTCACTCTTGACTTTCACTCCTTAGCTGTACTTATGCATAACCACCATGTACCGATGACGCATTGCCGTACTTCTTGTAGTCCGATGATGGAACGGGCTAGGAGGAATTAGTTCATGCAATTCACACTCCCCGAAATGTAACCGATAAAAAACCGACAGGCTGGCAATTTGGCGCCGATGTTCGAGGTTCTGGAGCCTAGACTTGACCAGTATCTCATTGCCGATGAGCCTCTTGGCCCGATTTACGATCGACTCAAGGGCATCCAGCTAGTATCTGCCAAATATCCGTCCCAGAGGTGAGAGCAATACTCCATGCATGATCGAACTTGCGCTTGATACAAGTTAAGCAACTGTTCTGGTATGGAGTCAACCCCAACTTTTTGGAGGCAGCTGAGCTTTTGCCTCAATGAATGGACCAAAATTGAGGGTCGATCTCAACGTAACGACAAGAAGCTCAAGATGGTCTGTTATCGGCACGGTCACACCTTGGAAAGAAGGAGCCGGGGTGAATTGGCTCGTTTGCTTTGCGCGTTCGAGTTACGACTCATGCCCGGTATGCCTCACGTTAATGGCGCGATTGCACTCGGCGCCAAACCATGGCCGGTGAACGCTAGACATTGCTACGTCAGAGAACGGAATGTAGTACCCCATTCCTTGTCGTAATACATCCGTCACGGTGTCCGCACAAAACGAAGGATCAGCCGATGAGAAGCTAGTAGGCTACCAAGGATGAGATACGAAGATAGAACGCATCCTGTCCCAATCTGCTGAGTTGTACCGCCAAACCCGCCGAGTGCCTGTTGGTCTGGGATCTGGCGGGGAGTAGACAGATACAGACTTCACCAGACATGATTTCCGGGATAAAAACTATCCCATGTTCTTCCCAGGATCTCAAAGTATCTCCAAATCAAATTTCATCTAAATCGGTTTAAGCGTGAAAAGGTAAACGACAAACAGACAAAGTTACTTTCGCATTTATAATATTTATATGGATGGATTATGCTTGTTCAATAATTTTACCACTATAGTTTATAAATTGTCAGTGAGCCAATAAAATAAAACATTGCCTACATCTTTAGTTACAGACGAGGCACTCCAAGTAGTGTGCCTAGACCTGCTGGAGGGCGGTATGGAAACGACGTCCAACTCCACCGTGTTCATGCTCCTTTACATCGTGCTTAACGATGATGTGCAGCGACGCTTGCACGCTGAGATCGATGACGTCATAGGACCCCAAAGACCCCCTGCACTTAGCGATAGAGCCAGGTTCATTGTTTTATTACTTTAGTAGGTTTTCAACACAGCCTTGTTCATGCTGCTGCGCATCATGTGCAACGATGACGTGCAGCGACGCCTGCACGCAGAGATTGATGAAGTCATCGGACCCCTCAGACACCCCGCGATTAGCGATAGACCCAGGTTTATTGTTTTATTACTTCACACGGTATCTAACACAGCCGAGTTCATACTTCTGTGCGTTGTATGTAACGAAACGAGATTCAGGACACCATAGGTCTCCTGAGACAGTCTGATTTATTGTTTTACTTTCTTTGGATGGATACTCCAGTGCAGCATACAGTATATAGATTTACCCGAAACCACGTCTACGTCACGTCTTTCGGCTGATATGATGATGATGATGACGTCTACGAGACGTGCACATGCCGCCTGTCACGCCTATACTGGACTTTACGCTCATGTAAGACACCAGCGTTATTGACACCACTATCTGAAAATATCAGTCTCGAGCGATTAAATTATGTTTTTTTTTTTATTAATCCATACTGACCCACTGCAGAAAAAGGACTTCCCCAAATCTTACCTGGGCCACCTCGAACCAGAATGTGCTTTAGAAATGTTTCAAAGTCAAACACAAAATCATTTATTTCAATTATACCATTTAAAAGGTACTTTTAAATTATCAAGTAAAAGATGAAGGTAGTTGCACATTCGCAAGTGTCTCAATGGAGAAGAACGTGCAACAAATTCCACGGACACAGTCTTTTTAACCGACTTTGTAAAAAGGAGGAGGTTCTATGTTCTAATGTATGTATGTTTTTTTTATAAATGTGTTTTCACTGATTACTCCGTCAATTCTGAACCGATTTTAAAAATTATTTTTTGTTTGAAAGTGTATATTCTCGAGGTGGTCCCATTGTCACCAAATCAGGATCTGATGAGGGGATCTCATGGAAATCGAGGGAACTCCTCAAATTTTATAGGCATATACGTATAGCGTTGTTGGTATTTTCATGAATATGACAAGCATTTGCATTTAAAAACAATTTATCCCAGTCGTGTTTTGATTTGTTGGAATTGTTATGAGAAGCCCTTTAGCTTTAAATGATTTTCATAGTAAATTCTTCCAAAAAGAAAGTTATTTTTCGCTTTGTAGTGTTTTTTTTCGGTAGTCTGTCGCGATTTTTTTGGTAAAAAGTTTTTTAAGTAGGTACATTTAAGTATTTAGTAACTTACCCCTAAACAATGCTTGGGCAATGATGCTTCAAAATTTTTTGGTGTTTAAGACCATGGTGTTTTTAAACGGATCAAAAGCTTATGTGATTTCCCTATGGACCTAAGAATAAGGGTAATAAGTTACTGATTTATCTGTAAAGGATGGTGTATACCGAAGCGGTGCTCCTGGAGTCACTACGCCTTTCGAGCATAGCGGCTATGGGCATCCCGCACATGGCGCTCGACGACGCACGGCTCGGGGATTATATCATACCCAAGGTAACACACTTATTGGCCATCTATTGTATTACCTTCGAACAAATCGATCATTTTCTGCATAAGCAATGTTGATGCAAAATGAGGTCAGAAATCAGCCATAGCTCTCTGTGACCCTCTTTATAAAGACTACAATGAGGAACTGTACCTTGATTTATTAAGTCTGATTAATAAGTCAAGGTGCATTAATTTATTAGTTTTTTTTTCTTTGTTCTACGACATTATTTAGTAGACGCAAACGCAACGCAATTAAACACTCAGTTTATTAAATCACTTAATACCTAATCGTTTAAAGTGAAGGCACACCGTGCCTATTGTACCTTCTTGTAATTAACGGGAAACTCAATTATTTAATACAAATTAATCTAACAAGGTTCTGTAATTGCCAGGGCACGTTCATCTTATTGTCTATGTTCGATCTTCACAACGGAGGCCACTGGAAAGATCCCGAAACATTCCGACCAGAGAGATTCCTCACTAACGAAGGGACTCTGATTCAAGATGAGTGGCTGATGCCTTTTGGAACCGGTGAGACCTTTATGAGGAAACGGGGGCAGAGTGCGCTGACTGAATTTCCTTAGTAAAAAGTCATAATTTGAGGTTTGGCTCTCGTCTCTTTCCTCCTCCAATATTGGACCAATTTAAAAGATATTCCGTAAACTGAAAATTAAAGATATATACTATGTCCCTATGATTTCCTTTTTGATTATATATTATCTGTAGAAGCACTAGAGCCCTCAAAAAATACTCAAAAAAGAAAACATAGGGACATAGTATATATCTTACTTTACCAGTTTATGGAATATCTTTTTAATTGGTCCAATATTGGAGGAGGAAAGAGACGAGAGCCAAACCTCGAATTATGACTTTTTACTACGGAAATTCAGTCGGCGCTCTCTCTCTGCCGATATTTCCTCTTAAATTAAAAAAAATAAGAAATCCTTTTCAATGTTCTATTTTCAGTTCCACACTTTACACTTGAAGGTATGATAGGCATACTCTTTAGTCATAACTTCAAGCAATAAAACGTATTTTGATTGAGTTACCTTATCTCAGCCTGGTCTCAAAATATTCCACAAGAACAGGCTTGAACACAAAAAGTGGAAGTACCTCCTCCCCGTCTTTGATTATGGTTCCGTACCCATAGAGTGCGACGGAACCCGTTAACTGTTACTCAGGGATGTGATCTACAACTTTTTTATATCTTTTTATTTTTTAGGAAAAAGACGTTGCATAGGCGAAGGATTGGCTCGCTCTGAAATGTTCATGTTCGTAACTCATATTCTTCAAAAGTTCCGATTGAAGATACCAGATGGCGACCCCGTTCCCTCTGTTGAACCTAATGACGGTCTCTCGCTCTCAGCCAAACCTTTCCGAGTCGTGTTTGAAGCAAGAATGTAATACCTAATGGTTTTCAAGTGGAAACTATCAGGATCATGGGTGATGGTAGTAGGAAAGTGGAGTTAAATTGTGATAATAATGACTTACAATGAACGGAATAAAACTGACTTAGTTTGAATGTATGGACGGCTTATTAATTAAAGGTCGTTAACACCAGCAGAACTTGTTTTATTGACGAAACCTAAAGAGTTATTGTGAAACATCATATGGCATTACGAGTGGATTGTAACTACCTTCTCTCAGTTTTTCCAATGAGATTTTAATTACTACTTGAGCATTTTAAACAACCGCTAATTATAGCCCAGTAGAAATCGAAATCAATATCGCAAATCTTGATGTAGCATTTTTAGTATATTGTATGGGCCAGTTAGGATAGTGTTAATCCAAATTTGCAACTTTGAAAAACTTGTGCTCGCGGCGTACCAGGCGTAAAGCTACAGAATTTTGTGCTCGCGGCGTACCAGGCGTAAAGCTGCAGAATTTAGTGCTCGCGGCGTACCAGGCGTAAAGCTGCAGAATTTTGTGCTCGCGGCGTACCAGGCGTAAAGCTGCAGAATTTTGTGCTCGCGGCGTACCAGGCGTAAAGCTGCAGAATTTTGTGCTCGCGGCGAACCAGGCGTAAAGCTGCAGAATTTTGGGACTTTTTTCACGTTTTGGTCTAAAAGTTATAAACTATGCGTTTTTCGACAGATATAATTTCGCAGCTTTTTAAAGTTCATTAAATTTGCAATAATTTAAGCGCAACCGCAGCTCTATAAACCCTATAGGAACCAAACTTTAGTCCTTCGAAGATTGCCAAGATTTTCATGCGTTACGCATCTACCACCAACTGTAAATGTGGCTGGAGGTAGCGAAGGACACCACCGAGTGGGTTTGGGAAATGACCGTCTGCGACCTTATCCCACTAGCAACTAACAACGAGTCGGCCCCAGCACCTTCTCAAAATTATAGCCTGCAAATGTAAGAAAGCATGCAGGGGAGGCGTTTACTTGTCTGAAGCTGGGCTAAAATAATCGGTACTTTTATAAAGTTCATTAAACTTGCAACAATTCAATCCAAACCGCAGCTCTATAAACCCTATAGGGAGCCCTGGCCCTTCGAAAATGGTCAATTTGCCCGAAAATTCTTTTGCACCCGTCCGGAACAAGATATTGACAAAATTGCTCGACCTATGGGCAAAGTCATTAGAAATAAAATTATAGTACAATTGATTTCCTTTCATTAAAGTTTGAAACGATGTTTAAAAAAGGCATAAAATGATATATAAAGGTATTTTAGCCCGGATGCAAGTACGCGCCCCCCTCCTGCTTCTGTTCTTATAGTTCTCGCCAAACTACTTGGCCGCCCTGAAGTTGGCTACAATGGCTGCGCAGTAGTAAATCTCATACAAAAACAGAACCGTTTCGTGCCTTGCGCATCGGAAAGCCAATTTCAGAGCGGCCCAGAAGTTTGGCGAGCACTATACATTGGCCGGCTATGATTTTGAGAAGGTGAAACTTAACATACTAAAAATGCAGAACTACATTAAGGTTTGTTATTTTAGCCTTTTTGGTTCGATTTTTTTACTGGGCTGTTACACCATCTAAGGGTTGTAAAAACGACTATTTTATAGGCAGAGTTACTCTTACATCATGCAAGTATACTTTATTAATGGCAGAGGAAACAAATATTACAAAAATAAAAATAAACTGGGTCTTAAACGTTATCTAATTTTAGTAAGTTCTAACTGCTATGTATGGCACCACACAAACAGATAAAACAAATAAATCGAGTACTCGCTTTACGGGGTCGAGGGTCGCTTAGTCTCCTCACTGAAAATCAATGTGTATCGCGCATGCGTCGCAGGTTTTCTTCCGCCGCTGTCAAGATCACCGGCGAAGTATATTGTTTATAACACAGTGAATTAAATCTTGAAAACAAATCCATTCAAAACAAACGACTAACTTTAACGAATCCAAATGCAAAACAAATAAATAGTCCGTGTACCTAACGTTAGGGTAACATCTAACTACCTACTGAATCTTAGCGATGTGTGTAGGTGTCATTAATTGATTCTTGTATATTTCAAAAACAAAAGTAGATAAAGCAAAAATAAACGAACATGCTAATATTTTATTTCGAATACAATAATTACTTATCGCGTTAAATAGAACATCAGTTGTAACTGAACTTGAGATTCATAAGTGAATAAACGATGTAGATGTTAGTAGTGTCGTAAGCTTGGCAAAATGAACGAGACGCTAGGTCGCGGGTACGCCCGCATCGAAGCGATCCGGGCTGCGAGGGGAGAGCCGCTGTCGAGCATGCCGGACCCGGGGGCGCCGCCGCCGGACCGATACAACTCCGTCTACCTGACACTCTTTGTCGCAGGCGCTGCATTCTTACTGCCCTTTAACAGGTAAATTACGTTCGCTTTCTACACCTCTCTTAATATTCATTTCTTGATTATTCTCCACTAAGCCTTGTTGTCGGACCAGCCAGCGTCTCTTTTCACCAGAGTGCTCAATAAAACGCAGGTCAAAGAGTTTCCTACCAGTCTGTTTAGAACGGAGCAGTGTTTATTTACCGATGAGACCCAGCAATTTAAGTTGGAAAACAGGTTTGAAAACTCGTAAAGGAAGTATATTTTTTAAAGTCCGAGCCTTTGTGGAGACAACAATATTATAATAAATAACCATGTTGTGCACCGTCAAGAAGAGTCAAATGTTTTGTTGGGCGCCAGCAAACGGACGCAAGTTTGTTGGGCGCCAACAATCCGTTAATGACGCCCAACAAACCCTCTGTTAGTTACTATTGCGGCGAGGCTTTTATTATATCGAATCTCGTTCTAATATTTCAGTTTCATCATGGCGGTGGACTACTTCCAGATGCACTACCCCAACACCACGATAATGTTCGACATGTCCACTGTGTACATAGCCTCTGCCTGCGTCGCCGTCTGCCTGAACAATCTCCTGCTCGACCTGTTTACTTACAACACCAGGATCACTTTCGGTAAGCTTGTGATGGCATGATGCCATCATCAAAAAGTGGTGTTGGATAACACGCTTTTTGGTTTATCAGACGATTCAAAACAGTTTTCTTTATAATATCAAATTCTATCGCTAAAGATGATATTTCCTTTCACTGTTTCGTGATTTCCACTTTTCTAAATACAAATTTTATATTGGTTGTACGCAGTAGTCAAAGTTATAATAATAGAGAACTACCTACTAAATTAAAGAAACAAAGAGTGAAGAGCATTGCAGTGCAATCATCAGTTTAGACGTGTTGATGTGTTCTTCCGAAATCAATAACTAGGGCTTGTCATTAATAATTATGTTTTGTATTTTGTATGAGCAAACTTTAGAGAATTTATGTTGTAGGCGAATCTAAAATCTATATTATGTAAACTTCCAGGTATCCTAGTATCCCTAGCGACCATGTTGTTCGTGGCTATATGTAACATTGGCTGGGACGGGTTCTCAACAAACGTCTCCTACACTATCAACCTGGTTGCTATAGGAGTGGTGGCATTTGGCTGCACGGTGCAGCAGGCCTCGTACTATGGCTTCACGGGCTGCCTGCCGCCAAGGTATACACAGGCGGTGATGGCAGGCGAAAGTAAGTTCTGTTAGGAATGCAGAGAAGATTATATATTTTAAGATTATTTTGAGGAACGTCCTCACTGGGAGCATTCTTTCGTGAGCATTTGTAAACAAGCAATCGTAGGCGAGCAACAAATGCTTCCCAGCGAGCCCAGCATTCACTTTCGAGCAAAACTATGAACGTTCGAGTCGAAAATTGCCTTGCGAGCATGGAGCATTCGAATACGATCTCGTTAAATGTCATTCATTAACACGATAATACGATTGACCAAGAAGGTCACAAACACTTAGATCAAGGCACTGTTCCTTGCTTTACAAGTGGCCAGTAATATTCCTACATACATACTCATTCATTTCATTATCTGAGTACTCGTTTTATTTACGTGAACATTCGAATGCGAGCCGTTTACGTGACAATCGTAGCGACGACCGACGTCCACACCGGCCGAAGTTCGCCCTTGCGTGTAAGCTTTGTAACGCTCGGCCCAACGTCCACACCACTCGAATCACAGACTATTTAGAGATACTAATCGAATTTTCGACGTGGAATGCTCATTAAACGTGAATGCTCTCAGTGAGGACGTTCCTTTAGACAAAGATTCCCAATATATTTGATTTTTATTTATACCTATTATTTACATTTTGTTTTATAGTTTTGTAAATCACATCATCAGCCTATTAATGTTCTCACTGCTGGGACACAGGCCTACCTCTCTATGAGAGGGGATGGGCCGTAATCCACCACGCGGGCCCAGTGCGGGTTGGTGGATGTCACATGTCTTCGAATTTTTTGGTTCTAGGACATGACGGTTTCCTCACGAAGTTTTCCTTAAAATATTTACAAAATTTTCGCAATTTTTTTATAAACCATCACACATATTTACTAAACTATAGGCACGCACCGCCGCACCGCCCTTTTGTATTGAAAATATTGAACTGCGTTGCGTCGATGCTGTTGTGATATGCGTGTATCATAAGTCTTCCAATTAATTATATAGGTGCCGCCGGGTTTTGGGTGTCTGTAGACCGCATCGTCACCAAGTACGGATTTCGTCAGCCACAACGAAGTACCTTCATGTTCTTCGTGTTCTCCATACTGATCCTGCTGGGGCATTCGATGCTGCATCATGTCATGATGCGCCATCCCCTCGTGCAGCATTATTTGCGACTAACCAACGAGTCCCGACACAGGAGGCGCATTCAGCTGCACTTGAACCCGAATGAGGATGCTACTTTGGTAAGACTAAAGATAGATACCATAATAGATACATAATTATTTACGATCTGGCTGACCCATAGGGCTGACCAAAACCATAATTATGTAACCTCCGACTGCACAGCATGATTTTCTTCTTGTTTATATCTTTTTAGTTCGCTTCTTTGGGTTTTTTGATTTGATAAACATTTTTAATTACAACTTTTTTTATGTATTTTTTTAAGAATTACTCTTAAACATGTAAGAGGTATACATTTTTGTAATCACCTCTAAACACCCTTTGTTTTGATACCACACTCGACGGGATTGGAAGAAAAAAAATAGAGAATATAGCGCCAATCCACAATATAGCGCCCAAAATCTGCAAAGTTTGTTTTTTCTTAACGTCACTTATCTAAGAACACCTGGGCGGTCAATACTTATCTAGTGGTTTGCAATATATGAGGTAATAATTAATATTACATACATACAAACGGCTGATGATGATGATGATAACATACTAACGATACGCTATACATATAAAAGATACGCACGAAAAACATAAACTTTTCCTTGCAGTCGGGTAAAAATATAGTAAGCTGTATTGTCGTGACTTTAAAAACATTATGAAATATCTATTAACTTTCTTAGTACGTTAAAAAGAAAACTTACTTTAAAAAGACAAACAAAACATAGATATAATTCATGCCAAACTTCTTGGCCACCCTGAAGTTGCCTGCAATGGCTGCGCAGTAGTAAATCTCATACAAAAACAGCACCGCGCCGTGCCTTGCGCATCGGAAAGCTAACTCCTGAAGCTATGGCCAAGTAGTTTGACGAGAACTATAGCTACATAGTTACTCAGTACCACAGATAATATAATACTAGCTTAAAGATGCCTCATCCCATACAAAGAAACCGTGCCGACGTAACATAGCGTTTTTCGTCTGATTAATCTGATTATTTTAATATTTATTTCGATCGTGTTCGGTTCTGTGCCACGGCTATAGATGGTGTTAGCAGCGACTTGCAAGTAAAAGGGTTTTCGCCGTTATGTGACTATTTTTTCTTTAAATACAGTGACGATTTGTTTTAAAAAAAAACTTGGCACTATTACAGTTTTATTTTACCAAAATACCAACGTTACAATACAAATTTAAACATTGAGTGGCATGCCGCAGAAATTTATAACGGCGCCATCTATTGGAATCAATTTTAAATGATCTGTTCAAATATTCTTTGAAATGTGAATTAAGAGCCCGATATTCCTTAATTTTGTGCTTAAGAGAATTGATTAAATAAGAACATACAATTTTTATGATCAATTCTAGAAAATGTGAATTTTACACACAATTCAATAACATATTGATGCATATCGCGACATCTAGTGTAATTTGTTTGAACCATATTTTCTTTGTTAGCGCTGGGACCCCGTGACAGTACGCAGGATTTGGTTAACATAAGGATGGTAGAGAATTGATTATTCAGTCCTCAACCTGTAATGTGTATAATTCCAGATGGAGAGCGAGGCAGGTGACACCAGCTACGGCGTATTAAAACTGCAGAGTCCCGTACTCTCAACAACCGGACAAGGTAAACTATGTATTTTGTAGCAATATTAAATCATTAAGGATTATTCAATTTTAATGGCTTTCTATTTTAAGAGTTGTCCACATAGGATTAGAGAAAATCAAGTAGGAATAGTGATGGAATAACCATGTTTTTCAGGAGAAATCGAGACAAACGCCTTCAGCTTCGCCAACCCGGTTTACTCACCAACAGCAGTCGCGCCCGCCCCGGCAGAGAGCGGTGTAGAGCCCTTCCCAGACAGTGTGACGTCAGAACCCTCGTCAGCTCTGCGTACCCCTCGACCTTCCTACAAAGTTGAAGACGTTGTCTTTGAGTCGCCCGAAAGACCGACCTCCTGGAGAGCGTTCAAACGTAACTACTTCTTATTATTTGCAAGAAAGTTAAGAATTTAAAAGTGTAGAGTTGTGTAGATCCGATTTAGAAGTTTTTCAGTATCGACCGCAGAAACCGATCTAAAAATTTGGAGCCGACTATCTTCCGGCCGTATGTGGAAGTCTCCTCTTCGACTCAGATATTCTACTGCATAAACAAGCGCTAACACTGCAACGAATAAGAATGAATTTAACCAGAGCTTGAAACTGATTTAACTCTTATCCGTTTTCTACACTCACATTATTCACGTCTAGCCCGTCTTTGCAGGTGGAGTGTTGGCCCGCTGGGCGGTGGCTCGAGCGATCTACCCGTACATGGTGTCTATCGGGCTAGTGTACTTCACGACGCTCAGCCTGTATCCTGGCATCGCATCCGAGGTGCCTTCATGCCGCCTTGGCACCTGGATGCCCATCATACTCATGTCCGCCTTTAATCTCTTCGACTTTATTGGAAAAGTAAGCGCCTTGTTAATTTATTCTAGCTTCTCGTATGTAAGCGTTTGTGAATGGTCGCAAAGAATATTATTCAATAAAAATATATTCAAACTTTTTCTTTTCAAACACGAACTTACTGCCCTATTTGTTAGAGAAATTGGAATGCCATTAAAATTTCCTTTTTTTAGGTACTTCTTCTTCTGTGCAACAAAGGCTATTACTATTTTTTTCACGTACTGGAAACTTTTTCATAACCAACTTTAACTTTTTATTTAAAATTGTGACTTTAATTTTTGTTTTAGATCGCGGCTGCTTGGCCCTATGAATGGAGTCGCAGTCAGCTCCTGATGGCGAGTGGTCTTCGGTTACTTCTTGTTCCACTGATGCTGCTGTGCGCAGCCCCAAGACATTCACCACATATTGTTGGTGACGTACGTAAAACTATAAACGGCTGTAGTTATAGATTTCATAGAGATTTTTTTTTTTACTTTTTTACTCACTTTACGTTTTTCAGGTCTACCCAATATTATTCTCGGTGGTGCTAGGTTTTACAAATGGCCTATTTGGCTCTGTACCAATGATAATGGCGCCATCTCGTGTCGGACGCGAGCATCGAGAGATCGCCGGTAAGAATAATATTGATTTCTAGTTTTTCTAGTTTTTGTTTATAAGACATTTAATTTTGTTAAGTATCTACTTAATGATTCTCAGCTTGCGTTTTCTTAATGAAGTCCACAAGCCTCCATTATCTTTTTTCCACCTAACTTGCTGCCATGTTCGCCAGGATCTGCCGCGATGCCCTTATCGTTTTCGTATACATGTGACGAGTGGTTATCGTGTCCAGTCACGTCCAGCACAGTTCTACATTTACTTCGATTTCAACATTCAAAATATTTATTTCTTGTCGCATTTGCAGGTAACATGATGACGCTGTCGTACAACGGCGGACTGCTGTCGGGCTCGCTGGTGTCATACCTGCTGCTAGGCATGCTGGGCCCGCCGGCGGGTGCGCCGTGCCGCGTGTACCCCACGCCCCCGCTGCCCACGCTCCCTCCCGCCACGCCACCTAATATTACCTACGCCGTCACCGTGTCGCACTAACTGCTTAAATAAAACCCGACGCAAAATAGAGATGGCAGCACATGTATGCTTCGTGGTACTTACAAGAAAGGGGACATTCCGAAAATATCGAACATGTACTAAACCAGGCAACATTTTGCTTTGACAAGATTTAATAGGTAATTTTCGGCATGTCACCATTTTTGTAATTTACCCCAAGACAGAATAACGAAACCAGAACCTATTAAAATGGAATTTTGTTTACTTAGCTACGTATTAAAGGTACCTATCTACCTACTTTAAGACTAAAAATTCTAGGCTATATTTTTTAGACATCGCGCGAGTACCTATCTAGCTACTAGCTATTTGGATAAGATCTATTGTCATTATGGCCCCCTCTGTAGGTACACCTCTAATTCGGCAGGCCAACTTTAGGTACCACTAGGTAGTTGTGTCCAGTCCAATTATTGAGGTCTAGCAAAACTTGTTTTTAATTGAATTATTTTTTATATAGCAATAGGCAATAGCCATTTCAGCCTTAAATATTTAACCAAGAACAATGTTTTAGCTACTAGAATAATCCTTCATACTTGAATCAATGTATATTTTCGATATAGGTAATCTAATAAAAAATATTTACAAAATAAGTATACGGTATTTCCTTTGGACGTTTACTAATTAAAATGACAAATAACTTTGTATGATAATCATTTTGAATCTTGTTCCCTATATCCCTAAAACTAACCTATACCTACTTATATTATATAACGTAATGCGTACTATAGATAAATTGAATTTCCGTCGAACTAGTATTATTTTGACATTTTATTTTCGAGAGCGTAAACGCGCAATTTGTTTTCTTCAACAAAACATAGTCAGTATTTACTCACTTTCTGCAGCGTATATGAACTACACAAACATATAGGTAACTTATACCTTTAGGATTGTGAAACTAAGTTATTTACTTTATTAGTTAAGAATGTTTTTATTTTTTGTCAGCGAACTTTTGCTACTAATGTTAAATAGGCACTTCGCATTGTTACCTAGAGTAGGTAATGAAATAATGGTTATCTACAATTTTAAACTTACAGACTTTTTTAACGTAAATTTATACAAGTAAAATAATGATACTGTCACTAATTTACTTATTTTGCTTAAAATGGAATGGTAAATGGTTGTTACAAAAATGATAAAACTTAGTGAGACTGAAAAAAAATGTTTGTGAGTGGAGTGACTTATGATTGTTGTAATGTATTTATGTAAAATATCAACCTATGAAATGGCTACCTCTTGCTTTTCTACGAAACAATTTTGTTCTACAGTGTAGATATTTGAACGTATTGTACATAGCACCAGTGTAAATAATATTATCAATTAAATAGATACATATCTGGGTATTTCATTGTTTTATTAAGCTGATGGCCTTGAACGAATAGTATCCCATGCATACCCAAGTCGTGGAAAAATTGTTTTTTGGTAAAATTCACAGCTATAGAGCCATCAAACTAATGTCGCACACCATGAAGATCTGGGAACGTGTGAACAACAGATTGAATCACTTTGACTTTAAATCAGTGCGGTTTTGTGGCGCAAAAGGGTACATCATACGCAATCTAGACAATCCGAATAATGCTAGAAAAAGATAAATAATAAAAATCTGCTTATGATATTTATTGATCTAGAGAAAGCATTCGACCACATACCACAAGATCTGATCTGGGAAGCTCTCAGACAACAACTAGTGCCTGATAATTATGTGAACCCCATTCAGGACATATACGAAACCTTTACCACGCAGGTTCTAAGCCAAGTCGGCATCAGTGAACAGTTTGAGCTGGAGGTCGGAGTGCATCAGGGCTCTACTCTTAGCCCACTGCTATTCAACACCACAATTGACTATTTGACGAAATACTCCCAGAAAGCAATCCTCTGGAACATACTGTATGCAATATACATGATATTGTTTTGATGTCGGCAGATATAGAGGATCTCCAGCAAAACTTCAATGCTTGGGTTAGAGCACTCTAAAATAATGGTCTAAAACTAAGCAGGAAAAAACCGAGCATATGTCGTGTATATTTGACGGCATCACAGACCCTGTTAGCACAAAATTCACCATGGTACATCTCAAGTCCCCACAGACAAACAGTTCAAATACTTAATAGGTTCATTTTTTTTATGCAAAAAATATGGCGACGTGACTCACAGAACAACAACCGGTTGGCTAAAATGGCGACAACTCACAGGTGTCATATGTGACAGAAAAATGTCCATTAAAACCAAAGGCCATATTCACAAGACGCTTGCAATTATGTAGATACGGATCAGAATGTTGGGCAACCACTAAAAACACCTAAACAAACTACATACAACAGAAATGCGAATGTTGCACTGGTCGGCAGGTGTCACCAGACTAGACAAGATCCGGAATGAGTACGTGAGAGGAAGTTTTAAAATCGCTCCCATCATTGACCAAGTAAAGTTAAACCGACTCCGATGGTATGGCCACATCCAGCGAAGGCCAGATGATCATAAGTATGGTGAAGCTTGCCTTTAACTTGCCAACGACGAAACGTGGACGCGGCAGACCACCTGCCACTTGGTTGACGACGGTTGAAAAAGACCTGAAAGAAGCAAATTTGGACAACAGCACTGCCCAAGACCACACACAACACACAGTGGAGAAAACGGATAAGGAGGGCCGACCCCAAGTAAATGGGATGAGGTCGCGACTGATGATGCATAGCCTGTGGCCCCTAACTTCACAAACAGCGCTCTGCTAAGTGTGACCAACGGCTTATAGGGCAATTCGGTTTTGAAATTGAAGCTGATTTCATCAAGAAAAACTATTCTTGACTCTAATTTTATCTTTGTTTGAACACTTATCACATCACACATAGATCACGCACTCTACTCATTCATCTCCTTATCCTTTGAAACCAAACGAGGGCATTTATATTTTAATCGTTGCTATATAGAAACTTAATTTATACCTTGTTGCTCTATCTAAATTATCATGCAGTAAAAATCCAATTGCATTCACCTTATATCGAGTATATTCGAAGCACTAATGACCATACATTAGTGAGTTATTTTTTAAGATATTTTGTTGTTTACATAAATATAGGTATCCACCTAATAATGTACCAGAATAAAATCAGACTTATTTAGATATCCAGATCTTTTGACTTGTTATTCAGTAAAAATGTTCAAGTAACTCTGATGAAGGTAATATCGTAAACATCTCGCTAGCATATCGTGTTAACTTTGAAATAATATTAATGAAAGAATATTAAAAATAGTATATGTACTAATAAAGAGGTAAAGTTAGTGAGTTTGTGGGTTTGTGACGTTGTAAGGGATAATCTCTGGATTTACTGAACCGATTTTGACAATTATTTCACCAGTAGAAAGCTACATTATTCCTGAGTGTTATGCCAGTGCTAAAATATATTTTCATTAAAATTAGAGAACCTTATGTAAATTGCAATTATGTAACCCAAGGTAGCATAATGTTGCCTATAAAATTCATTCTTTGGCGTGCGCTGAGAAAACTATTGATGATAGATAAAAATTATTAAGTCTGTAGGGTAGGTAGGGTAGGCAGGGTATGCAGGGCAGGCAGGGCAAGCGGGGCAGGCAGAGCGACGCAGGGCAGGCAGGTAGGGTAGGGAAAGTAGGTAGGTAGCCAGTTGACGGGAGCGAAGCCGCGGGGGTCAGCTAGTAATTATATATTTTTATTATTTATAATGGGTTTAGAATTTTAGATTTTATATCTTACTCATAATATGGTGCCAAATTGCCAATCGTTGACGCCTATCTTCATTTATTTATTTGTATTACTTATATAGTTAGATAACCGAAACACAAGTGCGATAGACTAAACTAAGTTCGGAAATTAAAATTTCTTCTTAACTAGGTAACTAAACAAAAGTTGATGTGACATTAATTGATAAAGTTAAAAGTTTAATTAACATTGAGCAAATTGATAAAATCATGGCAAAGGTCGTCCTATTTTTAAAGAGATCTGCCAAACAAAAGATCTCGTGGTTTCTCGTACATATTATCTGAATAATCCGATAAATTAATGAACACACTAGCTTCTACCAGCGGCTTTGCTTGCGTGATTGTCGAAATTTGTCTCAAGGAAACAAATACTCGGGAAAAAAAGTATCCTATGTGCTATTCCTATCTATCTCTGTGCCAAATTTTATCCAGATCTGTCCAGCCGTTTGAGCGTGAAGAAGTAACAAACAAAAACACACACAAAGACAAACACTGAGCGTGATAGTGTGATATACTAGCTTCTGCCAGCGGCTTCACCCGCGTGAAAGTCGGAAATCATCCTGAGGGAACGTGTTCCCGGGATAAAAAAATATCCTATGTGTTAATCCAGGATGTTGGCTACCTTCATACTAAATTTCATTAAAATTGGTCCAGCCGTTTGAGCGTGAGAAGTAACAAACATACACACATACACACAAAATTTCGCCTTTATAATATTAGTGTGACAAAATATACAGGTTGATTCGGAAAAGTAAGCGATCTGCTCAGGCTTTTTCCAACTAAGTTGGGACTGCCTTCCAGTCTTACTGGATGCAGCTGACATATTTTACATGGAGCGAGATTTAGCTTTGAAGACCTGCTGATATTACATAGCCACGGGTTCTTCCAGAAAAGTAATATGAATAATAATTTGTGTACAACATTACATTACTGACTTATTTTAAAACATTTATCCGCGCCGCGTTCGTCTGATCCGAGGGCAATGTCCCTACGTTTGATACATGCCATTTTAATATAATCTCGTTTGTCATTCATTCATAAGTGCCTATTTGCACTACTTAGGTACATGTTTGAAGACATTATTTTATGCAATGATATTACGCTTTAATCAATGCTTATAGCTTTGAAAACAATCACACAATTCTTGTATAAACAATTCAGTCGTGTCTCTCGCGGAGTTCATAGTACTAGTTCATAGGTACTATGAGTTATAACTAATGTATGCCTAATAATAATTATGACTGACAAGTACTTTATTTTTATCATAATACATTACATACAAATAAAACGAACGTATGTAACTACCAGCTACGTAGCTGGTACATCCTTTCCATCAGAAGATAATTAGTTGTGTTCCTTTGTGGTTCATGTCTGGGACCAATGAACCACTTATTTAAACCGAGTCGTTAACTTCCACATTGTCTCATTTTTGCTATTGCATTTTCCCCAAACTTGTCACGAATATATGGGCAGATCTACACAAAATCATTGTGATGGCAGCAGCTTAAGCTTTTATAGCAACAGCGTAGGCTCGTAGCGTAGGTATACGCAGCATAGGCCAGCGTTGTAGCAGTACTGTATGTTGTAGCAGCAGCATAGACTGGAGTCGTAGCCGCAGCGTCAGCCCGTGGTGTAGCAGTAGCTTAAGTACGCAAAGCAACAGCAGCGTAGGCCGGTCGTAGCAGCAACTTAGGCGCGTTCCTACAGGGATCGGTCGTGGGGCCGCATCTGTGAGACATCGGGTACGACTGGGTGCTGCGCGCCGATCTCCCTAGTGGCGTCAATGTGGTTTGCTACGCTGACGACACGCTGGTCCTGGCGCAAGGGAGGCCGCACCAGGCGGGCGGCCGAAATAGCGACACGCGGGGTTACGACAATTGTCGAGAAGATCCAGCAGGTCCTCACCGGACACGGCTATTTCGGAATCGGAAGGTTCCTGTTCAGGATGAGGCGAGAGGACACGCCCGGGCATCACCATTGTGTGGACCGCACACGGTGGAGCGTACGGTGGAACGTACGGTGGAGGTCTGCCCCGCTTGGGCAGAGCACCGCAGTGTCCTCGTGGAGGCTATCAGCTGTGGCGACCTCTCGCGTCCGGCCCTAGTCCAGACCATGGTACGGAGCGAGAGGGCATGGGAAGCTGTCTCCTTCTTCTGCGAATCTGTAATACTGAACACGTGAGGCAGACGCAACGAAGACGCCCCCACGCCCCTAGCCCCCGGACGTCAGGACCCGCAAGCCGATTCCCGGCCACCGTAAGCGCGGGCTTGTGGCTGGCAAGTAATGGGTAGCTCGCAGTCCGATAAGGACCAGGCCGGAGTCGACGTCGCGTAGTATTCCACGCGCGCCTCAAAGAGATGTCAGCAAAACTGACGGGGCCCAATAGGGTCGATGCGTGTCTGGGTCGCTGATAAATTTGAAAGAGAATTACCGCGGCCCTGGCACAAGCAACTGAAGGAACACGGGTGCGTTTTAAGCCTGTGCTACACGGTTTAAAAACAAGCTAAAAACCAAGGTCACCTTGGTTCGAAGCGGTTCCGTTATAAACCGTGTAGACAGTGGTTTTAAACCAAATTTAGTATGACCTTTAAACGCCCTTGGTAGAAATGCGTGCGTTGCAAACCAGTTGGTTTAAAACTTGTTTGAAACCGTGCAGCCGCTTGTTTAAAACCACGCGTATGACAGTCGTGCTCATAGAGAGTAAATAGATTGGGTCGCGCTTATGCAGGCGGCAAGCGCACGCGGCGCTGCGCACAAAATGACTCTACAGAGCCAACGTATAGAATTATCAGAACTTATCGATATACCTATACAGAGACTTGCCATGTCTTTGGGATTTGACATCGGAGTCATAATATAAAGACGCAACTGAAAAAAAAAGCATGGAATATTATTTTTAAGTTTATTTTTATTTTTTTTATATCCTATAGTCTCGCGCTTGACCACTATCTCACCTGATGGAAAGCGATGATGTGGTCGACAGTGAATCACGCTTGCCTAGAAAAAACCTATTCACTCTTGACTTAAAGACCCCTAGATTGTAGCTGTCAGGAAACACAGACTCCGGCAGGGAATTCCACTCCTTAGCTGTACGCACAATAAAAGTGTTCCCAAAACGTTTGGTGCGTATGGGTGGGATGTCCACCATGTACCGATGACGCATCGCCGTACGTCTGGTAGTCCGATGATGTAACGGGCTAGGTGGAATTAGATCATGCAATTCCATCGCACACTCGCCGAAATGTAACCGATAAAAAACCGACAAACTGGCAACTCGACGACGATGTTCAAGGCTCTGGAGCTTTGTCTTGACCAGTGCTTCATCGCCGATGAGCCTCTTGGCTCGCTTTTCGATCGACTCCAGTTGGTATTTGGCAGATCCATCCCAGAGATGAGAACAGTACTCCATGCATGATCGAACTTGCGCTTGATACAAGTTGAGCAGCTGTTCCGGCGTGAAGTACTTTCTCACCTTCGCAAGGATCCCCAACTTTTTGGCAGCCAGCTGAGCCTTTGCCTCAATGTATGGGCCAAAATTGAGAGTCGATGTCAAAGTAACGCCAAGAAGCTCAAGATGGTCGGTTATTGGCACGGTCAGATCTCGGAAAGTTGGAGCCGGGTGAAATTGGCTCTTTTTCGCGGAAAAAAGACACGCCTGGGTTTTAGTAGCATTAAACCTGACCAGATTGGCATCGCCCCATTCGGAGACTGCCAGCAAGGACAGGTTCAAACGCTCCACCATGGCCTCACGAAGAGACTGGATCTGCGGCCCGGTAGCCCGTGCGTTGGACAAGTATCTCTCAGCAACAGTGCTGTCGTCTGCATACCCAAAGGTGCCGGGTTTTAGCAGATCGTTAATGTGCAGCAAGAATAATGTTGCTGAGAGTACCGACCCCTGAGGGACCCCGGCATTGATATCCAATTGGTCCGAAGAGCAGCCATCGATAACTACTCGAATGGACCGATCTCTCAGGAAGTCTATCAAAAGCCTTCGAGATGTCGAGGGAGACGGCAAGCGCTTCCCCGTGCCTCTCAATGGCCTCACTCCATATGTGAATGGCATACGCTAGAAGATCCCCAGTAGACCGATTTCGGCGGAAGCCGTATTGGCGGTCGCTAAGGATATCGTTAGTTTCTAGGTATGCCAGGAGCTTTGTGTTAAGTACACGCTCCATACTCTTACAGAGTATGGACGTTACTGAGATGGGTCTGTAGTTGGCCGGGTCAGCTCGACTACCCTTCTTGGGCACGGGCTGTACGTTAGCTTGCTTCCATGCATTCGGCACTTTTCCAATCTCATACGAAAGGCGAAATAGGCGAGTCAAGATCGGAGACAGTTCAGGCAGTTCAGTTCAGTTATTCTTTTACTTTAAAAAGTATTTATATTAAACATACTAGCTTCTGCCAGCGGCTTCGCCCGCGTGATTAGTGGTTTCTTATCCTAAGGGAATATTATACCGGGATGAAAAGATGCCTTTATTTATTATTATTTATTATATACTTTATTGTACACCACAAAAAATAAATAAAGGACAAACCCCTGGCCTGGCCTTTGTGCTATTTCAGACTATAATCTATCTCTGTGGCAAATTTCATCCTAATCCGTTCTGCCATTTTAGCTTGATTGAGCAACAAACATACACACATCCATCCAAACTTTCGCATTTATAATATTATAGTAAAAAAACTTTTTTACAAAAAAATACTACCGACTTCCAAATAAGAAAACTACAAAGTGAAAAATAACTTTATTTTTGGAAGTCGGTGTCCTTAACGCAAAAAAATTGTATCTATGAAAGACACCGACTTCCAAAAATAAAGTTATTTTTCACTTTGTAGTTTTCTTATTTGGAAGTCGGTAGTATTTTTTTGTAAAAAAGTTTTTTTATTTTTCACTTTTTAGTTGTACCTACCCTAACCTAAAAGGCGAGTTGTTTAGTAAGTTTCTTATAACGCCAGAATAGGTTACCCGAATATCATGAAACTTGAACAAAACCGATCAAATGAGAGATCTGCTTACCCCTTAAGAGCGTACTGGCGTGATGTTATGTTATGAAATGGTATAAACAACAAACAGACATGCAATTGCAGCAGTCTCTAAAGTTTTGCCGTTATTTATTGAAGAGTTCTGTTGTATATCTTCGAAGTTCTTCATCAGATCTTCACCAAATTAAAATGGGACCAATTTCGAAACATAATCTTTCAAACAAAAAAAGAATTTTCAAAATCGGTCCACAATTGGCGGAGATATCGGTGAACATACACAAAAAAAAAAAAAAAAAAAAAAAAACATACAAGAAGTCGAACATAGAACCTCCTCCTTTTTCGAAAGTCGGTTAAAAAGACTAGTTAGTTGTTAGTCTTAAAGTTTATTAGTATATTCTTTTTGAAGTTTTGATAGGCCAGGCGCCATGACATCCTTGTAATGAACGTACGGTACAAGCGTAAATACGTCCTCTCTGCGCAGGGTTCTAAACATACTGAGGTAAGAGGTTTAGACTGGAGCTTCAAACCAATGTGAACTTTGTTTTAGCTTGGTTTAAAACCGTGTAGCACGGACTTTAGTCAGTAAAAGTCTGACACGCCCATCCGCTCCACCCAGAGCGGGAGAAGTCATTGGATGATTACCAACCATAAAAAAGAAATATATATGTCGTATCAAGTGGTGGTGGTGGCCGATAGATGTAAACCATCGGGAAGTTAGGATGTATTCCCTTAGGTTAAGACTTCGTGTGTGGGCAGAGGTTGGTGGGCAAAATCCTAAAAATGAAATCACACAAGTTATTCGATACACTGGGTTTATTCAAATAGTCAGGACTCACAGTTCTAATCATTCTTACTAATATTATGGATCAACACTGATTCTACGACGTGTTAGCTCTAGGCGGTCAGTACTCAACTGCCATATTCTGCTGTCCTTACCACGCATGTTAGAGAAAGCGCGCTAAAGCGTAGTTGTTCTTGATTGCCGACAGGAGGCGTGCTTGTGATTTGTTTTGAAGTCCGTACTATTGACTAAACCCGACATATATATATATTTGGCCCGTTGAGTAGCAACAGCGTAGGCCATCATTGTAGCAACAGCGTAGGACCCGCGTAGCAGCGTAGGCAAGCGTCGTAGCAGCAGCATAGGCCCGCGTAGCAGCTTACACAAGCATCGTAGCAACAGCGTAGGACCCGCGTAGCAGCGTTGGCCGGCGGCGTAGCTGCAGCGTAGGACCAGCGTAGCAGCGTTGGCCGGCGTCGTAGCTGCAGCGTAAGCGCGTAGAGTATCAGCAGCAGCGTAGGCCGCGCGTAGCTGCGTAGTCGTAGCGGTAGCGTAGGCCTCGCGTACCAGCTTAGGGCGATTCCGTAGCGGCAGCTTAACAGAATAGGTCCGTGTCTTAGATGCAACTTAGTACAGCATCATAGCAGAAACTAACCACAGCGTAGGCTCCGCATAGCAGCGTAGATTTACAGCTCGTTCATGTGATGTACACGAATATAAATGCCTAGCACTGAAGCAAGTTTCAAAAGCGATTTCCTTCTTAAGTTATTAGTATATTACGTACGTAGTACTCTCGAAACGTATCATAACATGAAAATGCATAGCAAATATAATTTAACGAGAACTTATTTTTGAACCTAACGTAAGGCATTCATGGAGTCATTGGCAGGGCAGCACCAATAGGACCAGTTGCTTGACTTCACAGTAATGATTTGTCAAGAGGTAACTGTTCGTAATGATGCTTGGGCCATGCGATGTCAGATTTGCAACCTATTCTTATGTACCTACTACAAGGCCCCAAGGATATGTACCTTAATATAAGCATAATAAATTCCCTTCTGCGAAATTCACTTCAGCGTTTACAAGCACCATTTTATGTAAGTTAGGTATACCTAATTGCGTACAATAAATGACGTACATAGCTTATTACTGGATTTAATTGTACAAACTGACCTGTGACCTGTCTGTATCGGACACGTTTAAGTACACTTTCGGCGCTTCATTATTACTACCTATTGTATTAAGTTTCTTGTGAACTATACAAAATAATAAGGGTATAACCTACCTACCGGTAATAAAATGGGGATTTTTCTCTGTGCATTTTGTGGCGAACTCGGATCTATTAATTAAGGTTACGTTTTGCAAACCAGGGGCGGGGTTGATAAACTTAATTGTTTTGTAGTATTCAACACGCTTCGGAATGTTATATTTTCCAAATACGTAATTGATTAGTATTGCTTGGTTAGTAGGAGAACTTATTAGGTAATCGAGCTTTATTAGTACTTATATTTAAGTAACTATGTATGGCAGTCTCATTGTGAGCATGTGTATGACACATGATAATGTGTCATGAACTCATGATACACGGAAAATTACTTAAAAATTCGGTTAGCTGCAACAGCCAAGTAGCAAGTGATTTTGATAGTAAATATTTAGTAATTTAATTACTTTTCCTGTTACCACAGGTTTTAACACTAAGCAGTATCTACGCAATAGGCCGGAGGTACATATCGGGAGTGTGGTCATGGCCGTGGCCATGTATGTTAGTGTAGGAACTTATATCTGAATCTGTTCAGACTACTCGTATGTCCCATTTACTGGCATGTCCCAAATCTCCGTTATTAGATGACCTGAACTATCTCTGACGGTTAAGTAGGTAAACGTGGCCACCCACCGGGTGAACAATATGGTGATTAGATCTACAGTCGACACGAAAAGAACCAGAAGCTTTCAATATAGACTAGCTGACGGGAACAGTCGGAGTGCACGAGGAGCCACCCCGAGCGGCATCTAGACCATAAAAAATACGTCCGGCGCACCCTGGTAACATCTGGCACTCGGAAACGCAGAGACCAGCTGGTCAATCTTCTCACCACGATGATTCCTCTTACACATTTAGAAAAATGAATCATTGACACGAAGAAGAAGAAGAATGTAGCTGTCTTACACTAGGTATACTATCTCATCCTGACCTTGATTCCTCCCACTAGATTGACCAAACAACTACATTGACCTTTGTGCCTGAACTTCAACGTCCATCCGTTCTGGATGTTTGTGATTTACGAGAATCAGCTATCCTATCAGTTATCACAATTTATGATTCACGGCTTCCTGTCAGGATGTGACAGTACATTGTAGGCAATCGCATTATTACCCGATTGCATTTTACTGGTGCACAGAGGATGCAAAGTTATTATGATTACTCGTATGTCTAAGTAGTTACAAGTCAGCTACAAGGTAACTTTTAAATTGACATAGAAAATAGACTTTTCATTTTCACACAGTTTCATTGCAACACTGTCTTCATACAGATATATCGAAAAAAAATTGCCATACGGCAGCATTCAAGGGCGTTACCATAAAATTTCGTACTGAATTTACCAAAACGTCTACAAGGCATGATAATAATTAAAACACAGATTTGATTGCAAATAATAATTTAATGAACAAAAGTTTACATTATAATATCACACTTGTAGTGGCAGTGGCTTGGAGAGCCAACGGGAGGTCGTCAGGCGTTGTGTCGTCTACCGACGCTATTGAGGGTTGCATCCCTAGATGAAAACTCGAGTGGTGTGTTCAACACCGTTTCACTGGCCTATCTCTTGCGGCGGCGCGTGCGGGACGACTGCGATGAGCGCGAGCTCCACTCCAGGCTGAGGTCGCTGCACGAGGGCGGAGTCTCCGGGAACTGCGCGTGCGAGGTCCAGCGGCACGAGTCACACGCTGACTTCGGCGTCTCCGGCACCTTCCCCGGCTTTCCACTTGGACTGTATGATTCCAGAATATGCTTGTAGGCACACTCCGAAGGCTCAGGGCACCTTCCCCGGGCGGCACTCAGACGGGCACGCACACAGGCGGTGCAGTAACCACAACTATCTTCGCTAAGAGCACTGCGAACCATTTTGAATAATGTGTGAATACGTGACGCACTGAGAGGACTGAAGCCGGTTGTCAGAGAGCGATGATATTTATGCGCTGGCGGCGGGCGTCGCGCACGCGCCTGCCGATAACCCCGGCACCGCGCGGCGCCAGCTGCCGCCCGCGCTAACTAGCAACTGCGGCACGCACGGCCACAAAAATATCCCTTTATTTTATAATTAACTACCTACATTAGTGTAATCAAATACTGTAATGATTGGTCTGTGGTTACGTATCTCTGTTATTGGTAGATATGTAAAATATCTTGGAACAAAAACATCTATAAATAAACTTTATGTTTAGATGCTAAGATTTTAATTGCAAATTTGTAAGTACCTCTTATATTATTCCCAATGGATGATAAATGAAGAAAGTTATTTTCTCTAACAAGGTCTAAGTAAAATCTCCAAGGAAATTTAGCAAATTGAAACTTCAAGTGATAGTTAATCATTTGATTTTCAGAATGTCGTGGTTTCGTGGTGTCGTGTGGTTTCTGTGCCATCTGTTAGGTAGGTATTCTATCTAGGGTGTAGGTGTAGGTAGAATAGTCTAGAGGAAACTAAAAAGATCGTCCAATCCTTATACAAACGGATAAAACAACAAATCATCTAGGTACTAACGTAAGTATAGGTGCACCTACCATGCAAAAGGAGATGAATTACCTTATAACTACCTATCTTAGTGCCTATACCTATTTCAAGTTACCGTGAGCATAATGTTAGGTACGTAACTCTGACGAATGCGCTGTACGTGTCACACTAGTAGTAAATTATCTTGTAATGAGTACCTAATAGGTATAAAATAATCAGAAGATGTTTTACGAGTTTAGTTGCACATGGCTACAAACGGGGAGATAGCCAGCAACTAGTACCTACCCACATATTCGACGTACGTAGGAGACTGTCTGTAGGTAACTACATATTTTCTGAGAAAAGTATCTAAGGATATTGCCGAAGCACGCTATGTAGGTACTATTTTTTTGTTGCTACGAGAAAAATATATGCCTAAAATAATTTGAACAGATGTTCCGTATTCATATTTAGCAACTAAACCAATAAATACACAACACATTTTTACATGTTTTAAAATTAACATATCGATCGGTAGACGTAGTTAGAACATTAGGTACGATTGTTATAGCATAATCTAGACAGAGCCAGCTGCTCCACATCGCTACCGGTTATTACCAGTCTGTCATACTCTTTAAGGATCGTTTTGCATTGATTCGTTATGTAAATAACTTATCTCTATTTACAAATATATTGGGCGGAGTGTGATTTATGAATCTATTCATGAGAATTCAAGCATAAGAAGGACACTATCAACTATCTGCACTTTAGGTAGATATCTTAGGTACCTATTCATAAACATAAACAAGGGCATTCAGAAGTTGAAATACCGAATGACTTCATAAAAACCTTACTGAGTAACTAGGTACAGACAACAGTAAACAAATTTATTTTGTCTACGAACATACAAGAAATGCATTCTGGAATCATCTGGACGAAGCTCTGTGACTCGCGTCTTATCTATCGGGCAACATGGTGTAAACAACTCGACTACCTATTTATAAAGTCCTGCAAATAACTTGACCACTTTGTGACCCATCGGGCCTATCAAAGCCTTACTCTAGGTCGGCGATGCCACACACAATGCTTCTCCACCATGATAAACGAGATAGATAGGTATACAGAGCTAACAGAGCTATTTATCAATAGGTACCATACTTAAGTAGGTACTACTGCCGATTAAAGACTATAATAAGATACTTCATCATCAGCCTATTAATGTTCCCACTGCCTGTTCACACAGGCCTCCTCTCTGTGAGAGGGAATGGGCCGTAATCCACCACGCGGACCCAGTGCGGGTTGGTGGATGTCACATGTCTTCGAATTTTTTGGTTCTAGGACATGCCGGTTTCCTCACGATGCACAGTGTTTTATAGACCCAAAAAAAGTGACATCGGCTTTTTATTGGATATTTCCACCTAATAGTTCATTACAAATACACGAGTAGAACTCCCATGTGCCAATTTTGAATACTTGATTTTTAAAAAAATCGTAAAGTTTTCGTAACCTTGAAGCCGGTAAGACCAAAAAAAATTCGTAAAAAAAAAACTGTTCATAATTGAGCTTTATTCGTATTATTTATTTCATTTCTAGCTCGAAGTCGAACCTCTGTCTTGTACAAATAGATTGCTTTTAATAAGGTTTATCACCCATAAAAATATTACTTTCAATTTGGGCCTGGGTTTCGAGAAAATGATTTTCAAAAATATGTGTTAGGGTTGTCACTATTTTGACCTTTTGTGACGATTAGTTTTTATCACATAAAATCAGCAGGTCTTTTATCTTCTATAATGGTATAATTCTAACAATTAATTTTAAAACACTTTTCACGCGAAATTCTACACAAAATATATAAACATACAAATGTAATAGGACAGTTAATGTACAAATGCGAGCTTAGCCCGTAATTGGGTTCTTGGCTTCTTAGTTTGATTACTGTCTGAAATACACCTGCCTATACTATTATAGGATAGAGATGACAATAAATTAAACTCCGTTTACGTACGTAAACATTTTTATAAGTAAAGTAGTTTAGCCACCGGACATTATTTTTCATTGTTTGCATTAATGATGTATCTGTTAATAAGTGAGCACCGACTGATCAGCGAATCCCGCGTCCACACGTTGCCAGCTCGCTTCCTGATGCAATTCAGTACAAATTATACCTTATGCCTGAGCCATAAGAGTCAAAACTTGCCATCTCAACTAGATTTTTTGAGGTGGTATGGGATAGAATTTGGGGTGGTATGGGATCTACCTCCTAGTGGTCCACCCCGGGCAACGGCACCACGGGCTTGCCTGTGGTACGGCTGAAAGATCCCACTTAAGCGGTGGTAGGCTCCGCAAGGGGCCGCCTGGCTCGCGACCACCATCCCACCGGAGTCCGGCGCCAAGCAGCTTGCTGTATTCCGTCGGTGTGTGGGAGTGCCAGTGCCTTTGGGGGAGAAGGAGGTTGTCAGTTGCGCTTTTCAGAACCGGTCGTGGTCTCTGAGAATAACTTGCCGGGTAGCTCATTCTGGAGGGTAGCGGGATCCGAAGCACGGTGCCAGCCGTTGGCCGACCGCAGTCAGTAGGGGGCCCAAGTAGCACGCCAGCCACGTGCCAAAGGCTGCCCCGCCAACTCGCGAAAAATCCCGGTATGCTCCACCGTGCCAGCTGGCGACTGGATGGGAGGACCCGGTGGCCATATCCGGGGGGGTTCGGGCGTCCCCGCAGTCTCCAAATGAGTTCCCCATAGGTTGAGTTGGTTTTAGTGGTCCACTTGGTTATCTGAGCAGCGCCTCGACAGTTCAACTTTTTCCCCAGCAACTCTAACAATATCAATGACCAAAGCAAAGAAGAGAAATAAGGTTAAACAACGGCTGCACTTCCTCCCACTTAAAGTGCACCTCATTAACATCAGGGGGTTGCACTCCAACCTTGATCCGGTCCACCACCACCTAGAGACCGAGAAGCCGCACCTGTTCTTCCTAACGGAGACGAAGATAACAACTCCGTCGGACGTGGCGTACCTCAACTACCCGGGTTACTCTCTTGAACACAAGTTCAAGAAGCAAGCTGGGGTCTGTGTGTACGTCCGCGATGACATCTGTTGTCGTCGTCTCCGTTGCTTTGAGAAATCGGGTTTTTCTGCCATATGGCTGCTTGTGGACACAGGCGTGGAGAAGTCTATCTACGTCGGCGTATACCGATCCCATAGCGGTGACCAGGAGTCAACAGCGCTCTTTAATAGCCTTGTAGAGTCGACTGATGTAGCCCAGCAACGATACCCAACAGCGAAGCTTGTTTTTCTGGGGGACTTCAACGCCCATCATAAGGAGTGGCTGTTCCCGTACCAGAAAACCGACCATGCCGGGTTGGAGGCGCGCAAGTTTGCTTTAACGCTGGATCTTACCCAGCTGGTGAATGTGGCAACACGGGTACCGGATGTAGACGGCCATACACCCAATTGTTTGGACCTTCTGCTGACAACTGATCCGGACAGTCATTCGGTGTCGGTCTCAGCCCCGCTGGGAACGTCTGACCACTGTCTAGTGAAATCCGTTTCGACTTGCTCTCCTCCAGATGAGAGCCCTAGAGGCACGAGGCGAGTATGGCGATACGAGTCAGCAGACTGGGACGAGATGCGGCACTTTTTTGCGTCTTATCCTTGGCGGCATGTGTGTTTCTCCTCGGGTGACCCCTCGAGCTGTGCGGACGCGGTTGCGGATGTGATTCGGCAGGGAATGGAATATTTCATTCCATTCTCCGACATTCCGCTCGGTCCCAAATCCCGACCTTGGTATAATGCTGAATGCGCCCTCGCTGAGGCCCGAAAAGAGTTTGCCTACCAAGCCTGGGTCGGGGCCCGCGACCGCAAAGTTAGAGCGCGTAGGGTTCGCGCGAAAAAAAGAGCCTTTAATTCTGCCGCCAAGTTCTGCAAGCGGGTTTTGCGTCGGGCACGTTTTGACCATATTGGACGTATTGGGGCCAAGCTAGCATCGCACCCTCCGGGTAGTAAACAGTTTTGGTCCCTGTCTAAAGCGGTCGAAACGAATTTCTGTCGGCCCACTTTACCTCCGATGCTGAAACCTGATGGGTCGCTGGCTCACTCTGCGAGAGACAAAGCAAATTTATTTGCATCCCTTTTTGCAGGCAATTCACGTCTGGACGCTGGCTCCAAGCAACCACCTACTGTACCTCACTGTGACTCTTCCATGCCGGAGATCGCTGTGCACGCTAAAGAGGTCCGGAGAGTATTGTGCAGTCTAGACGTGAACAAAGCCAGCGGGCCTGACGGCATCCCAGCGAGAGTGCTGAGGCAGTGTGCGCCAGAACTGTCTCCTGTGTTGACTCGTTTGTTCCGCCTCTCTCTTGTAAAAAGAACGGTACCGAAATCCTGGAAGCTTGCAAATGTGCAACCAGTGCCCAAAAAAGGCAACCGTGCAGACCCTGCCAATTACCGTCCGATCGCCATTACCTCCATTTTGTCCAAAGTTATGGAAAGGGTACTGAACAGTAAGTTGCTGACCTACCTTGAAGACAACAATCTCCTCAGTGACCGTCAATATGGCTTTCGCCGGGGACGGTCAACTGGCGATCTTCTTGTGTATGTCACGCACTGCTGGGGCGAAGCCATCGAGAGACACGGCGAAGCACTTGCTGTTTCGCTTGATATCTCGAAGGCCTTTGATAGGGTCTGGCACGCGAGTCTACTCAGTAAGCTTCCTGCTTATGGCATCCCCGCTGGTTTTTGTAGCTGGATATCAGACTTCCTCAATGAACGGTCGATCCGAGTGGTCATTGACGGCTGCTCCTCTAACTTCATGGCTATTGATGCCGGAGTACCTCAGGGGTCTGTTCTCTCTGCAACTCTTTTCCTGCTACACATCAATGACCTACTTCAGCCTGGTATTATTGGGTACGCAGATGACAGTACTGTTGCAGAGAGATACTTGTCCAGCGCAAGAACCAGCGTGGATGAAGTTCGTTCCTTGAGAGAGGCTATGGTGGAAAGGACAGATTTGACCTTAAGCCTTGTCTCCCAGTGGGGTGATGACAATCTGGTCTCCTTTAACGCCACCAAAACACAGGCGTGTCTTTTTACCGCAAAAAGGAGTATCTTCAATCAAACTCCTACTTTTCGGGGTGCGTCTGTTCCTGTGACTGATCGGCTCGAGCTCTTGGGCATGGAGTTGACATCCAGCCTCAACTTCGGCGCCTCCATTGAGTACAAAGCTCAAATTGCGGCCAAAAAGCTGGGCATCCTAAATAGAGTGAAGCGATACTTTACGCCTGGACAGCTTTTAACCCTTTACAAAGCGCAAGTCCGATCCTGCATGGAGTATTGCAGCCACCTTTGGGATGGCTCAGCTAAGTATCAGCTTGCCGCGCTTGACTCGGTGGAACGCAGAGCCAAGAGGCTCATTGGCGACGTTGAGCTGGCGGATGCCAAGCTACACAGCTTGGCTCATCGCCGCAAGGTTGCCTGCTTGTCGGTCTTTTACAGACTGTACTTCGGTGAGTGTGCTCAAGAACTCCACGACCTCATCCCACCAGCCCCCTTCTACCATCGGACATCTAGACGCACTGCAAGTTACCATCCTTACCTTGTTGCCATTCCACCAATACGCACCAAGCGCTTCCAATCATCCTTCATAATGCGCACAGCGAATGAGTGGAACTCACTACCTGCGTCTGTGTTTCCGAACGCATTCAACCCGAATCTCTTCAAAGTTAGAGTGAACAGGCTTCTTCTGGGTAAGCTCGCTCCATCGTCGACTCTGTCTCTGTCACCTTTGACCTAGACTAGAGTCAAGAGCAAACCCATCACAAATAAAAAAAAAAAAAAAAAAAAAAAAAAAAAAAAGATAAAGAAAGAATGCATGCGAAATTTATTACTTCCTGTTACGCACTCATGTCATTGTGTCATGAAACTAGATAAGTGCGAAACAGATAGCTAAGTTCGATTTTTTCTATTTTGCTTCCTTATCGAAATCTTTATTTAATCGTATATAGGTGTGCCACTGACCGAGGTCCTGTGACATTGCGGCTTTATAATTTCTGAAGCGCAACAGTTCCGGCTTGTTTTTCTAGTCACCTCTCGTGTGTTTCTGTTGAATTATGTGAAATCAGACGAACGTCGGCCTTTTATCAAGATCAGAAATAACATTCTTTGACAGTCTGTCTACTACTTACCAAATAAATACACAGGAGTCCCCGCGATCACCTTCTACTTAACCTCTCTGAGTTATTATGGGTGTTATTGTTTACGATTCAATAGACTATATCTGCAACATGCACTATGATCGATAAGTCATAAATACTTTTAAACTAAATTATAATTAATTTTAGTTGATTATGAAAAGTCAATAATAATTGGCCTTTGTGACACCCCTAAATTTGGAATTTTGACCTTGGTACATAAAAATCATTTCCTCGAAACCCAGGCCCAAATTGAAAGTAATATTTTTATGGATGATAAACCTTAGTAAAAGCAATCTATTTGTACAAGACAGAGGTTCGACTTCGAGCTAGAAAAGAAATAAAAAAATAAATACTGATTTCGGTAAAACATTTTTTTTCATGGGTTCTATTATCGTTTTTAATTACATAAATACGGGATAATTTTCTCCTTGAATTGCTTCAAAAACCTGCAATACGAATAAAGCTCAATTATGAATAGTTATTTTTTTACGATTTTTTTTTGGTCTTTCCGGCTTCAAGGTTACGAAAACTTTACGATTTTTTTAAAAATCAAGTATTCAAAATTGGCATATGGGAGTTCTACTCGTGCATTTGTAATGAACTATTAAGTAGAAATAGCCAATAAAAAGCCGATGTCACTTTTTTTGGGTCTATAAAACACTGTGCGATGTTTTCCTTCACCGTTTTGAGAGCAGTGGTGATGTAATAATTTACACAAAGTAAAGCGCCTACCTGGGCTCGAACCCACGACCTACGACTTGTAAGTCGCAGCTGATACCACTGGGCCACCACTGCTCACCGAGATACTTAAAAAAAAGTACTCAATAAGATACTTAAAAAAGTATTATCAAACAAATTAAACCGACTTCCAATTCAAAACACTACAAAGCGAAAAATAACTTTCTTTTCGAAAGTCGGTGTCAAAAACGAAAAAAATTAGGTACCTACCTACCAAAGACGTCTGCCGAAAAGAAAGTAATTTTTCGTTTTGTAGACGTGTTTTGTTTTGGAAGTCGTTCTTCATTTTTCTTTTTAGTTTTGGTATAGGTACTTATATTACCATGAAAATCATTTATAGCCGGAGGGCTTTTCATTACAATAACAACTAAACACGACTGGAATACCTACCTACATTGTTTTATTACGGAGTGCCGGTGCCATCTTTCGGCTTTATCACCTGGTGGGTGACCATAAGCTCTTAAACGGTATCAATTTGAGATCGAATAAGGGACAGATGTATCTGACATGTCTACATTGTCACTTACTTACTTTATCTTGTATTCGTCGTGCCTGGCGCAATTAAACAATTTTTCTTTCTTTTACTCGATATCAAATTGATACCGCTCTAAGAGCTTATGGTCAGCCCCCAGGTCTGATGATCTCCATGCCCATGTAGTAACTTTTTATTTAAATTTGCTTCATCACAGTCAATTAAATATTCGAGATATCTCATACTCAAAACATACTTAATATTAAGAAGTTGCAGTGGCCAACTGTGGTCTTCTTTATCAGAGTCCCCCAAAATACAGGCTAGTTTGGGAGTTAGCATCACCATGTAACGTGTTACCTTTGTGTCACATAAACATTTTTATTTTTTATTTAGTTCCACTTCAGCAAATGATACTTTCTGAATGCAAATGCTTATCATGTTAATGAAAATACCAAAGTCGCTATAAGTAGGTGGTGTGCCTATAAAATTTGAGGAGTGCCCTCGATTTTCATGGGACCACCTCGAGAGTATACCCTTCAAAAAAAAGAATAATCAAAATCGGCAATTTGCAATAAATTTGCATGATAGGTGTACATACAGCCGAATATAGAACCGCCTCCTTTTTGAAAAGTTGGTTATAAACAAATAATACACGCTTCGTCTAAACAAAGGGCACAACAAATTAGTTCGATTAGTATAGAGTCATTCATTGATTGAGCGCCATCGAGATGATGAAACTGTCGTATCTCGTTGCGAACGGAATAAAGGTAGGTACCTCGGCTATTTACGACTGCATGAGTAACGCTACATCGTTCTTGCAGACAGCCAAATGACGTACCTAATAAGGACAAATTCTCAGTGCTCACAATGATAGGAGAAAAACCAAAAATTTTGGTCATGCTTATTTTTAACTAAGATCACTCATACCCAAAACATACTTATTATAATACTAGCTGACCCCCTTTTTAAGGTTCCGTACCCAAAGGGTAAAAACGGGACCCGGGGAAATATTTGAATATTTTGGTGAAAGTTATGAGCGTCGAAAGTTCCACATTTCGACACTAATTTTAACGCATTTTTTGGGCGCGAATAAATACCATAAGAAGACGGAAAATTGCAAAACGGCCTCCATACAGGGATAGATTAGTAGTTCAACAATGCAAATAATTTTATTTTGAACAGATAGATTAATTCGTTTTTTCACGATATCTAGACTGCCAAAGGTCTGTTTATAAAATTTCGCGCGCTCGGTTTAGTCCTAAATCATTATCCATTTCGCTACAAATTTGCAAAAGTGTGTATTCGTACGCGAACTAGCTTCCTACTGCTCATCACAGCATCTATCTCTTCCGCATGTGTTGTCGGTTGATATAAAATGCATTTTAACCCCGCGCACAAAATAGTTCGTGCCGTCGACTAGTGTACCCTTAAGAAGTTCCAGTGGCCAACTGGCCGTCTATGGTCTTCTTCATCAGTTCCACTTCACCAAATTATACTTTCTGAATGCAAATGCTTACCATGTTGATGAAAATACCGAAATCGCTTTAAGTAGGTATACCTATAAAATTAAAAGAAGTAGCCTCGATTTGCATGGGATCCCCTCATCAAATCCCGACTTGGTGACAATGGGACCACCTCGAGAGTATTCACTTCCAAACAGAAAAAGAAATTTCAACACCGGTCCATAATTCACGGAGTAATAGGTCTCCTCCTCCTTTTTGGCAAGTTGATTAAAACAAATAATTCGCGCCTCGTTTAAACAAAAGGCACAACAAAATTAGTTCGATTAGTATAGAGTCATTCATTGATTGAGCGCCCTCGAGATGATGAAACTGTCGTATCTCGTTGCAAACGGATTATAGGAACTTCAGGTATTTACGAGTGTGCATGAGTAACAATACATCGTTCTTGCAGACAGCCAAATGACGTAATAAAGACAAATTCTCAGTGATCACAATGTTATGGAAAAGCACAAAACTTTGGTCACGCATATTTTTATTTTTGATTAACTAACGAACGTTCTTTGCTTCCACTTAATGAAAAATTACTACATTGATTTAAGTTATTTTGAGGTTTGTTTTACATTGATTATATTTGAAGATATATAATATGAATTTTTACCAGGGGAGTGACCATAAGCTCCTAGAGTAAGGTTATTTTGAGTGTGTGTAACGGACAGATGCATGTGACTTATATACATCTGTCCCTTTCGCACACTCAAAATAACCTTACTCTAAGTGGTTATGGTCACCCCCCTGAGTCACAAATTAAGATTAGGACGGGAGCGCCCGCGTATCCAAGTGTTTCTTATCATTTTATACAGAAAATAAAATTTCTTTAAGACTGTATTATAAGAAAATTGAGGGTTTTTCTTTTTCCCTTACAACAACACTTCGCCTCAAATATTTTTTCAGAATAAGGTTAAGCGCACTCTAGATACTGAGAAATGTTCGCACGTCTGAGCCCTCATTATAATTTAGAAAAAGTAAATAATATAAAGATAAGAGGTCATTTACTTCAAAGTTTACAATGAGTACAATGTCCATTTGTGTTTTAAGGTCACTTCAGTATGGAAAGAACATGTATAAGGCATGACAAGTGAAATAAAGTACAGTAAAGTAAGTGAAAGGGAAGTCGAATAGGCTTTGTTTTGCAGACCAGCAGAAAACGCCGTATATTTACTTCTATTAAAAGATAAACTGCTTATTTTTCTAGCGGTAACGATTAACAACTACGAAAATAAATAATCATAAGTAGATGTCCTGTTATTGGACGATTTAAATTATTATAGGAAAACTTTAAGCTGGCAACCTAATCGTTTTATCTGACTGAAGGGATTTAAAGACATGAGAAATATTTTGAAACCTAAAAACTGAACGAAAAGCGAAAGCTTCTACGAGAATGAGACTTACTTAGAAAACCATACATAATAATTATTATAAATAGGTATGAAATATAACCTTTACTGCGAACCAACACCGAACACTACACAACACCGACAGTACAGAAATGGCAGAAAGTGAAGATATATTATAAAAAGATAGTGACGAAAGAGTACTAATACATTAAGCCAAGGCGACTGCCTGGATAGACTACTGGTACTGGTAGCCTAAAACTCCGAGTAAACCAAAGTAGAACGCAGTTTTTTCGCGGTATTGAATAATAAATCTTATGTGAACGAGATAAAGAACAAACTAGCCAGCGTGAGACAGCTCACATCACCCGTTAGACATGCCTCGACGTTCGTACAACTTTGCACTTTTTGACGTTGCGCTAAAGTAATATTTAATTTGACTATCAAAACCGTGTTTTTATGATCTGAGTGAAATCATCTGCACTCTTCTTTGGTCAGCGTCAAGCCCTTTGGTTTCATACAAAATGTTTTACTGATGTTAGGCTTGGCGCACACTAGCAGCAAGATGAATTTTGTAGATTGTAGAACAATGGAATATGGTTCTTCGGTTCATAATAATAAACATTTATAATTCTATAAGTTTTCAAGTGATTTGGATCACCTTAATATTCTTTAGGTATTTTAAGCCTCATATACAGGGTGAAACGGAATGTTCATATTTTGAAAACCGCATCTGCTCAGGGTTATGAAAGCCATAGTGAATTCTCAATAAAATATTGTACCTACCGTATTAACTTTGATCAGTTGATAATTGATAACTTTGTACTTATAGAAAATCCTTTTTTTTTTAATTTTGCTAACCTCACGAACCTTGACGAACATTGTTCATTTCCATTCAGTTTTTAAAATATGTAGCGTCACATTGTGCTTAGTGTGCGCCAAGGCTTAATCTACAAAATGACGAACATAAATGGGGCGATGCTGGCTCGTATGTTTATATAAATTGCCTGTTACCAAGTACCTAATTAATTACATACTTAAAAAAAACATGAAATTTAAGACAAATTTGTTATTTTACAGATATTGTTATCTACATAATGTGATAAACCAATAAGTTTGTTCTCAGACAGACAAAACAGGAATAGGTACCGGTTGCCAACAGATAAATGGGTTTAAGTTCTACGAAAAACAATTTTAATTTTAGCAACAAGATGATCAAAAATAACTGAATTATCAAATGTTGCGTAATTATGTGTATTGTTCAGAGCTAACGAGCTATGGTCGGAGTTCGTGCACTTTGTGCGGCTAAGTGATTAGCAATACGTTTCACTTTCTAGTAAATTTGTGATTATGACATAATTTGATTATATTTTACAAAAAGAATCATCATAGAGAATTGTCTGACGTCAGTCCCGTCAGACAACACTATGATAAGGCGCAGGCCACATAGAAATGGTGTCGGGCGCGGACATGGCACGGGCGGTTTCCTATTCCATTCAAATTTCATACAAAATGCATGGAAATAAAGCGCAAATTGATCAGGCGCGGGCGCCGAAATGGCGCGTCATAACCACGTCCGAGCAACGACATACCGTGCGTCCTAAGTTGCACTTTATTTCCATGCATTTTGTATGAAATTTGAATGGAATAGGAAACCGCCCGTGCCATGTCCGTGCCCGACGCCATTTCTATGTGGCCTGCGCCCAAATAACAACTATACAAATCCGAATATTTTAGTTGATCCACTTACTTCGCCACTAATTATAAAAATTCAATAACTAATAATAATAACTAACATTTATTATAGTCATGATTAACAACCACTAATATTAAATAGTTTACAAGTACAGACAACATAGTAGAGACATAATATATTATTATCTATCATTCATTACAATTATTGATGTTTAATTCAGCTCCTTCATTAGAACATAAACTGTCACAAAGGTTATCGAACATATCACTTTTACAAAGAACACTCAGGGATTTAAGATAGTGGCAGAAGCGATTGTTCCTTTTTATGTTTGTGTCGTTCTTGGACTTCTCGAGCCTGCATATAGTTCGGCAGGAGGACCAGTAGTCTAATGCCAGAGCTCTCCTGTCCAAAGCTGCCGACGCATTCAAATAGCCAGTCAAGCTGTTGTGCCGCGATACAATCCTGTCTCTTTGCCTGTAACAAAATATAGTACATGAAATTAGCCATTACATAATAACCTCACATTTTACAAGATAAACATAATTTGAATTCGTCAAATCCCAAGATAACATTGACGAAATCTTGACCCTTGGATAACGTAGGAACAGTTTTGGGGCTTAGTTACCAAACCTCTTAATACGTCAGTCACTGAACAAAGTTGAATAGAATAATTTGTGTTTTTTTTTGTAACAATAACTTTTCATGGAAGTGGACGCCAAGTACGCTCGCGTGTTTGTCCGCGCGCACTGCTCTCACGCCGA